>VZRF01012030.1:1010340-1038853 GCA_013396875.1 Vireo altiloquus | reverse complement strand
GGGGCCGGCGCCCGGGTCCGTGCTGCGTGCCGCGCTTCCTGCGCCCCGCACAGCCCATCCCCTCGTGTGGGTACGCGCGTAATTTTATCTTAATTCGAGCTGAATTGGATTTCCGTGGCGTACGATTTATTTCCACGAGTAGCTCCTGATAGCGTAACTGGAAAATATTCCCTGAGGTCTCAGGTGAAAAAAAGCGAGCTTGAGTAACCAATCTGAATTGCTCTTTTGCCAAGGGTAAATTTTGTGGAACTTTGAAAATGCTCCTTTTCTTATTATTTAATTTCCGTAAAAGAAAAAGTGAATTAACTCATCTTTCATATAAATTTAGCAGCACTTTGTTAACCAAAGTACTTTAAATATGTTCTGACATCTACGCAGCTTCAGAGAACTTTTGTTTCTGTTTCTGCAGAAAGAACCGACATGCGAAGTGAAAGGAAACCTGAAACTGCTCTTCTGACAAGAAAGTATTGGCTTTCTGCCTCTTTCACATGTTTTTCTTTTGCATCATAATGGAAGGAGCAGGATTTTTTGAATCATTGAGGCCAAATTTGGGCATCACTGGCTGAAGAAAAGATTAAAAAAGACTTGAAAATATGTCAATACTCCATGACTCCTAACTCAGATGCATCTTTGACAAAAGGAGAGGAATAGTGGTTAAAAGCATTGCAGTTTTGTCAAAAGGATCTAATGAAGGATCTATGTTGATTTTTTTAAATTACTGTTTTCTTTCACGACCCTCCATGAATCCCAAAAGAGAAAGATGGAAAGAGTGTGTAAGGAAATCGAGAAAAGGTGAAGACTGAAGACAATAACTTCAATATTGGAGTCTGTTTTTCAAGTGCTGTAAATTCCCTATTTTATCAAGTATAACAACGTTTTTTGAATAAATGATATCATTTTGTGATCAGTGGAGTTTTCGTCAGCTCTAAAAGTGGAATTTGGCCTGATTGAAAGCTTTTTAAAAAAGCAAATGTGTGACTCAAATTGCCTTTTCCAATCATGATTTTCAAGTCACCAAGAGATAGTGTTTCAGTCTGTTAACTGTGCATTGTCGACCTATGCTTTATATGCATATCCTAGAGATTTTACTTTTTCCCTGATTTTAATGTTTATGCTTATAGTGTTGTGTTTGAGAAAAGTGTGGACAGACAAGGCACTTGAGATTTAACTTTTCAAGAGCCTTGTCAAATCAATGTTGTATTTCAGATTACAAGTAATCTGAGCCTTTGTTGTAATGCACAGTATACAATAAGTCTTTTCTCCTAAAAATATGCCTTAAGATATTATTTTTTTTTGCTAACTGGATGAAAGTTTGATATCTGAACACTGTGTTTTGTGAAGAAATGTATGTCTGGGGAAGAGGAGCTGCCTAATGGATCATGGCTCTGATGTTCACAGGGCATACTTTATTTCTAGCATTAATGATGTTTGATGTCTTCACTTTAGAAGAATCTGTAAGCAATTACTCTGATTGGGTGACATTCATAGAAAATGTAGATCAATATGAAAAACAGCAACTTGAAGGTCTTAGTGCTGAGCAGAAGCCGAAAAGAACAGTTCTTCATCCAAGCTTGTATTTCGATGCCCAGGATGTTCAGGCACTGAGGCAGAAGGCTCGTACAAGCCATTTGCATCTCTTCAGAGCCATCAGAAGTGCGGTGATGGTTATGCTGTCCAACCCTTTATACTACCTACCTCCACCCAAGCACGTTGATTTTGCGGCCAAGTGGAATGAGATTTATGGTAACAACCTGCCACCTCTAGCGTTCTACTGTTTGCTGTGCCCTGAAGATAAAGCTGCATTTGATTTTGCCCTAGAATATATGGATAGAATGGCTGCCTACAAAAACTGGTTGGTTGAGAATGCACCTGGAGATGAAGTGCCACTTGGTCACTCCCTAACAGGATTTGCCACTGCTTTTGACTTCTTGTATAATTCACTGGAAAATGAGAGAAGGCAAAAATACCTGGAGAAGATATGGTCTGTAAGTGAGGAAATGTATGAGTACTCCAAGGTTCGTTCCTGGGGAAAGCAGCTTCTCCATAATCACCAAGCAACTAATATGCTTGCTTTGCTTATTGGGGCTTTAGTTGCAGGAGTGGACAAAGGATCTCAGGCAAATGTTTGGAAACACTCTGTTGTTGATGTGATGGAGAAAACAATGTTTCTGCTCAATCATATTGTGGATGGGTCTTTGGATGAGGGAGTAGCTTATGGGAGTTACACAGCCAAGTCAGTAACCCAGTATGTTTTCCTGGCCCAGCGCCACTTCGGTATCAACAACTTGGAGAATAACTGGCTGAAAATGCACTTTTGGTTTTACTATGCCACCCTATTGCCAGGCTTCCAGAGGACTGTGGGTGTTGCAGATTCTAATTACAACTGGTTTTATGGTCCTGAGAGCCAGCTGGTTTTCTTGGATAAATTCGTCATGAAGAATGGAGCTGGTAACTGGCTGGCACAGCAAATTAGAAAACACAGACCCAAGGATGGCCCAATGGTGCCATCCACTGCACAGAGGTGGAGCACATTACATACTGAATTTATATGGTATGCTGCTGAAATCACTCCTCAGCCACCTCCTGGCTATGGTACTGCTAAAATGCATGTGTTTCCTAACTGGGGAGTTGTTACTTACGGGGCTGGATTGCCAAACAGTCAGACAAACACCTTTGTATCCTTCAAGTCTGGGAAACTTGGTGGACGTGCTGTCTATGATATTGTTCACTTTCAACCCTATAGATGGATTGATGGGTGGAGAAGTTTCAATCCGGGACATGAACATCCTGATCAGAACTCCTTCACTTTTGCTCCCAATGGACAGGTGTTTGTATCTGAGGCTCTTTATGGACCTAAACTGAGCCACCTGAACAATGTCTTGGTCTTTGCTCCATCTCCTACCAGCCAGTGCAACCAGCCTTGGGAAGGACAGCTTGGTGAGTGTGCCCAGTGGCTGAAGTGGATTGGTGACGAGGTTGGAGACTCAACTGGAGAAATTATAACAGCCTCCCAGGCTGGCGACATGATGTTTGTGAGCGGCGAGGCGGTGTCTGCTTACACGTCAGCAATGAAACTGAAAAGCGTGTATCGCATTTTGCTGCTCTTAAATTCTCAGACGTTGTTAGTAGTTGACCATATCGAGAAGGAGGAAGACTCTCCTGTTAATTCAGTCAGTGCCTTTTTTCATAATCTTGACATTGATTTTAAATACGTACCCTATAAGTTTAAGAACAAGTACAGTGGAGCTATGATGGATGTGTGGGATGCCCACTACAAGATGTTTTGGTTTGATCATCGTGGGAGTAGTCCTGTTGCTAGGATACAGGAGGCTGAACAAGCTGCTGAATTCAAAAAGCGATGGACTCAGTTTGTAAATGTTACCTTTCCAATGAAAAGCACGCTTACAAGGATTGTTTACCTTTTCTATGGCCCGTATGTCAATGTCTCTAACTGTAGACTCATGGATAATGCAAAATCTGGTTTTCAGATTTCGCTCAGTGTCAACAACACTGAAAACACCATCTCTGTTGTGACTGAGTATCAGAATTTAAAGGCAAGGTTTGATTACTTGGGATTTGGTGGTTTTGCTAAAGTAGTTCATGAAAATAAAGTGACCAGGTTTGGTCTTGGTACTGAATCTGTGAAAAAAGAGATGAAAAATAAAAGGGTAGTTTTCCCTTTTGGATTCAAAGCGAACATAATTGCAGGGTTAATTTTGGGTATCAGTTTGGTCATACTGGCTTTTCAGTGGCGATTTTACATATCCTTTGGTAAAATGTTGCGTTGGATCCTGATACTGGTTGTCACACTGTGGCTCACTGAATTGGTGGATGTGTGGAGCATGTGTACTCAGCCCATCTGTGCAAAGTGGAGCAGTGACATGACAAGGCTAGAACATGATAAAGGCAATAAAGCCAAACAATTAGAAGGAAACCCCATTGTTTTGCCAGATGTTATCATTACTTCACTTCCCACTTCTGGTGCAGAAATTTTAAAGCAGCTGTTTTTCAATACCAGTGACTTTTTATACATCAGGATACCTACACCCTATCTTGAAATTCCTGAGACTGAATTTGAAATTGATTCCTTTGTAGATCCATGCGAATGGAAGGTTTCTGATGTCCAGAATGGTAATTTTCGTCTTATCCAAGGGTGGGTCCAGTCTCTAGTTCGAGACACAAAGCTGCATTTACAAAACATTCATTTATATGAAGCTAGCAGAAGCAAAGTTGCTCAGCATTCTGCATTAAACAAAGACAAAAAGAAAAGGTCCAAAAAGAGAGAATCTCTGTCAGAGCAAAGAAGCAGGGCAAGAGGGAGTCAAGAAAAAGATGCTGAATATATTAGGGAACTAAGAAGACATCTCGTCTATTATCCTAGTGCACGACCTGTGCTTAGTTTGAGCAGTGGGAGCTGGACATTAAAGCTTCCCTTCTTTCAGGAAATCTTAGGACCATCAATGAGAGCATTATTTGTAGTGAGGGACCCACGGGCATGGATCTATTCAATGTTGTACAAAAATAAGCCAAGTCTTTACTCCTTGAAAAATATTCCTCAGCACTTGGCTATGATGTTTAAAGGGGAGAATGGGAAAGAAAAATGTAGTTTAAATGAAGGCTATGCCTCTGAGTTTGAGTCACTAAGAAAAGAAATTTCAAATTCTAATTCAAATGCTATTTCTGTGTTGTCTTATTTATGGCTAGCAAACACAGCAGCGGCAATGAGAATAAACAGGGACTTGCTGCCAATAAATTATCAGCTGGTCAAGTTTGAAGATATTGTGAACTTTCCTCAGAAGACGGCTGAAACAATTTTTGCCTTTCTTGGTATTCCTCTTCCCCCTGCTAGCTTAAACCAAATATTATTTGCCACCTCCACCAGTCTTTTCTATCTTCCTTATGAAGGGGAGATTTCACCAAGTAGCATTCATGCCTGGAAACAAAACATGCCCCGTGAAGAGATTAGACAGATTGAAGATATCTGTTGTTCACTGATGGACCACTTAGGATACCCAAAGTTTATAGAATAAATGCTGCTGGTCAGCAGAAATTTGCACTAATGATCTCTGACTCCCAATTTGTGGATAAATATTAGAGAAGTTTGTTTATTCTTGTAAAGTGTGTACAGTCTGGTACTTTCAGAGAGATTATTTTAAGAAAAATGTAACTGTTCTTTAAACTGTGGAAGGGTTTTTTTTGTTTTGATTTGTTTTTCTTTAAAAAGATATTGTAACTACTTTTGTGGCCTTTCAAAAAAAGCTCTGTGAACCTTTGCAGAAGTACCAGCTGGGGCCTCTATAGCTCAGGGGATTAGTAATAGAACAGAGAGCTTTTCACCTCCGGCTCACCAGTTTGACTCCAGCCCAAATGGTTAGTGCCAGAAAGTATTTACCATCTGATGATTGTATGATGGTTTATATGAAATTTTATTTGTCAAACTGGTTCTGTTCCCAATGGTGATTATTGGCCCCCTTGGACATGTTTACGGATACATTCTGTCAGTGTCTCACTGGTCACTACAGTGGTGCAAAATAAACATAAGCTGAGATTCAGGGCTGTTCATCATCACCTTAGTGGGAGGAAACAGAACATTTGAGTAAATCTAGTTTCTTATTTACAATTTCAGCAGACAGGACCAGGACTGGAATGGACTCTGATATTAAATAGTTCCTGCATGTCAGAGATGTGGTACTTAAATAGGGGTTTGATGTCTGACAGAAGAGAAGTCCTAATTTTCCATTCCTGACAATGTGGTACCCTTTGTGAGCCTGAAGTAAGTTATCTGGAGAAAAAAAAAAAAGAAAATGGGATGAAATCTTAGCAAACTAGCAAGATGCCTCAAATGAGCAGTTAAATTTGTGTAGTTTTGACCTGCCTCAACATAACCTAATTTTGTAGGTTGTTAACATATTCACTCCTTGAACTGTTTTATTTTGTACCTCTTGTCTTAGAGGTTCTGCAAGGATTTTCTCTTTTTGAGTGA
The DNA here is from genome assembly GCA_013396875.1 of Vireo altiloquus. NCBI lineage: Eukaryota > Metazoa > Chordata > Aves > Passeriformes > Vireonidae > Vireo > Vireo altiloquus. Next base: position 1,032,870 of record VZRF01012030.1, on the reverse strand, counting down.
GATTCTTCCATCCTTCTTTGTTGTAACGCATTTCTCTGCTGATTTTTGTGCATAAATTCCCTGCGACCAGTGCAACTATGTGATGCCATGGGCAATGGTTTATTGTTGATGTCTGCATAAAATGCAATCTGAGATTTAGAAGACCTCAAATAAATCTCTAGCCCTGTGTTGCTGTGGGATGCTTTGCTTGTCTGTATAATGAATTTCTGAAGGACAGCCATTGCTAACCTCAGGTCTTCTGTCAGAGAGGGGAGAGATCTGAAAGTCACCTGACATTCAGCCACCTCACATTTGAGAGATGTTTCCCTTCAGCAACCTATTTCCAAGGTGGTCTGATTTTTATCATGATTGGTGTTTCTTTGACATAATGTTATAATACGATATTTTTTTGAAAAAAGATAGGCCTGGTAGGATAGTTGTATCTTTGTCACAGCATATTTTCTTCTGGAGTCATGCTCTTTGTTTGTGCATGCCCATTAAGAAAAAAATTTCCATTTCCCAGTGTAACTCGCTCAGCATTCTCTGGAAATGCATGCATATTGTAAATGTCTGCAGATGTGTATATCAGATCACAAAGAGACATCTATTTCCTTTACCATCTGTTTTTTATTACAAGTGGAATTGTGTTGAAATATGTTTCAGTTGGTTTGTGGAAGCTGGAATCAGAGCTTATTATATTGAAATATGAGTGTAATTGTTATTTATTTGGGTGGTAAGCATTGGGTGATGTCAAAAGTGGAGTGAGTTTCTTTGTAGAGATTACAGATACTCTTGCTGAGTTTTAATATAAAGGAGTTCTCTTTTCCTCCAATTTTACCATGATATCCCTGTCTTACCCAGCTGCTTTGTCCCTCCAATATGTACATTTCATATCCTTGAGATATCTCATTACAACCTAGGCAAAAGTACCTCTTATTCAGACAGTCATTATTATGCCAAAACAGACCTCTACCATGATAAGGCCGTTGATAATTTGTGGTCTCACTCACAGTTCACCTGTCATTTACTAGCAGTAGCTGTATTTTTCCCTTCAGACCTATGTTTCACCCTTGGCTAGGTGGAGTGCCATTAAAGGAAAAGGAAATATTAAAGGAAATTATTAAAGGAAATATTAAACAAGTTAATATACATTGACATTTTAGTTTAACTTTTGTTTTCACGTATCATTCTCTCAAACTGAATGACTGGCTTCTCTCTGAAACCATTTTTGATTGTATGTTAAAACAAAGTATTGATGTCTATACAGTTTGTACTTGACAGGATAAATTTCAGCATTTACTTTCTATTTCCAGGATTTACAGTCTAGAATCAGAACAAATAAAAAGGCTTTTCTCTGTCAGATGTTTTAGGGCAGCTGAAGGTAGGATTTTGTGGGTATACAGAGTTGTTCTTAAAATTCTCTTCTGTTACTTGAATTCAGAAGAAGAATGGTCTCTACATAGACACAAACATTAAGCTCCTCTTTCTCTATATAATAATGTTTATGACTGTCAATAAATTTTGAGAATTGTTTGACCTTTTTGAAAAACATGTCTGTTTAGGTCCATTGTATTGAAAAGTGTTCTTACACTTCCATGAATACACTCATTACTAGTTTCAGTATTTTATCTCCTTAATTTTTCTTTGTTTTTCTCCCTTTGGTAAATGTTAATAATTATTTGTACTCTATTGTAATTTGAACTGTCCAACTATGACACAGCTAAGATTCTGGTGTATTTTAAAAAAGGCAGGCTTTATTTAAATGCTTATCTCTAAATCATGTTTGGAAGCATAAGAAAAACACCAAGGAAAACATTTCAGTTATTTACTATGTAAGTGAGTGACATTGGCCCTGGGGAAATGCACATAGGTCTTGGCATTCAGAGTTCTATCAAATAGGATAAATCTGTAGTTTCTGAGCTCATCTAAATGCCTCTATTGCTCCCAGTAGGCTTTTTCCAAGAGGAGCGTCTGTGGAGATGATTCTCAGTTTCATGGTGAGATTTGTTCCTTCACCCTTTTTTGCAGGCAGCTGGCTTTCAGTCCACATCAGATTCATGTTCGAATAGTTAATTTTCCAGATCCAAAGTTTAATATCTGTACAAGATCCTCAATTATGTAAAATATATGGCACAACTCATTTGACAGTGTAATACTATTCTGTTAGTGCTAGAATGCAATTCAAACAAAAATTGCTTTTTAGATTTTACGAAGTTATTGTTAACTGACTTTTAAAGCTTCAGTCAAGTTCAGAATTTTTTTTTACACTGTGAAAATGGCTTCATTTGCTGTTGAAACATAATGGTATAACTGGTAGCAAGCTCCTGTCCATCCTACAGTCGATTATCAGTGTTAGAGACACTATTTATTTGGTGAACATAAACGTACACTAACTGGAATATAATACTGCATTTCCTGAAAACATTTAAAGTGCACAGTTCAAGATTAAGGATGAAAACATTTTATCAATATTTCTCTAAGTTACAAAAATTACCCCTTTTGCAAGTGGCCCATATGTTGTGTTCCATATGTTGGAATATTTTGTAATTAGAAACTGTGATACTTGTTTAGGTGACTTAGTAATTTATCAAAATTTTTTCTTTTTATTTACATAAAATTTTTTTTTAGACGATAAGTACTGTGTCTTAACAGGGCTATGGTCAGGGCATCATAAGCTTTCAGTCCTTCCTCTGTACTCCTTTTTAGATTTGGTTCAGACACAAACCTGATTTGCTTAAATCTCATGATGAATGGGCTGTTTTCCAAGTGTAGAGTCTGTCTGGAGTCTTGAATACCATATTTCAGTGTGGAATGTGGATTATGAACTCTGGATCAAATCTGTAAATTATGAGATTTTCAGAATTAGACCACGAGTGGAATGATGTCTTGGTGACCTCAGTGAATGTTGTGCCATTGATTTCAACAGGAACAGAATACTATAATCTACTATCATACAATTATTATCAACCAGTTAGCCTGAATATTCCGAAACAGAAGATATAAGAGTAAGTAAAAACCTCAAATGATCATTAAAGATTACTCTTCTTGCTGTTTGGTGACTAAAGGAAATGTATCTTAATAGTGTGAAAAATATAAATTGCTCTGTAACTCTAATCAAAAATAACTTATAGGCTGTTTAATAAACTTATAAGCCCATAAAAGGAGGAATAGAAACAAACATATATTCAAAATAATCTACAAAGCACGATTTTCAAATGTCAGGACCTTGATTTTCTTTAGTGAGAAGAAATTTGCTGATATGTGATCATCACTATTCTCCTAAAGGATGTGAATGGATAATCTTGTGCTGTCTCAGAAAATACTTAATAATGGGAAAGTGCTGTTTCATGTTGCTGAAATGATGCTGTTTTAAATTAAACTATACATCTTTTGAGAAGGCAATGTGCTGAGAGTTATATGTGATGGAGGAAAGCAAAGACTGATCTCATTCACACAGAATAATTTCTGAAAGCTGCTTCATTTATGGTGGTATAAATTCAACATTTTGTTTATTGCCTTTACTGAGAAAGGTATTGTGGAGTTTTAAGAACATGAATTAATCTATGCCGCATTAGGTAATTTAACTTTCACACCTAAATAAGGAGGTTTTTCACCCTAGAATCAATGGAAAACGAGTGTTGCCCTCAAAGGTAAATCAGATATTGCCACTATCTTTTTAAATACTCAAAAGCCAGGAGTGGTGAAACCCTTAATTTAGATGCCCATTGACAGGCCTCAGATGAAGTAGGATGAATTTGAATTTAAATGTGTATGGTTTTACATTTAAGTAGATACCTGTGTCTGAGCAATTCCAGTGTATACACTGTCCAAACAAAATTTTCTGAAACATCCTGCATAAAATAAAACTATTGTTAGTAAAACAATACATTTGTGTTATCCTCCTTTTCTTTCCATGTAATTTCATCGCTTCAGATATCACAAAACTTTGTGATGTGGTCAAGTGTATGTATCAAAAATTTTTAAATCCTGCTATTCTTGTTTGTTTTGAATATGGAAACCATTGCTATCTTTCAGAAAGTACTGATAGCAAGATCTGATTCTGTCTGCCCTCAAATGCACAGTAAGTACATTTGGTATTAAGTGAAAGACCACAAAATAGCTGTATTCCTACAACAGAAAAGGTGATTTCTCACCCAGCTTTTTGGGAACTGGACAGCTGGTGCAATCCATACATTTGAAGTCTCTTAGTCTATAAACACTATTTGCAAATTGTGTATTTAGAGTAGTCCTCTTCTAGTTCCTGAACTATACACAGGAGTTTTTTCAGATACAGATATTTGCCGTAGAAACCAATCTTAAATGTAACTAGGTAAGCAAGTTGCAGCAACCATGAATGTTCTTGTGTGTTTCTTTTTAAAGACACATAATCACATCGAATAAATGAAGCCCTCTGGATATCTTTTGCTGAATGTGGGCTGGCACAGGCAGCATCTGTCAGATCCAGAGGCATAGGTAGTTCAGCCTCGTTATTGCTGCAAAGACCTGTAACCCACAGGAGGTGCAGCTGAGCTGCATCCTGTGTTCTGCAGCTGAGTTTTGCAGGTTTAACTGGTTTTTTGTTCATTTCATTTTGCAGATTATGTTTGGAATACAACTTATAGGAGCAAGAATAAGACCCGATTTCTAGCTTTCCTGTGAAATTCAGGTCTCGGTTATTAAGAAAGGGTTTGCTTGTTTTTAAGTATTTTTGAAGTGATATTTAACTGTGAAGCAGACATAATGGCTTTTTTTTTTTTTTTTTTTTTTCTGGAGGGTGTTAGCTCTGTTCCTTCTCTTTTAGTGGCTGCTGAATGGTTTTCCAATTGGCAGGCAGTAGGTGCTTACACTTTGTAGCTCATCCTAGGTCGTGTCGTGTGTCACACAAGTAATTTTTTTTTTTTTAACCTTCTGAATCTGGAACCCAACCTTATATTTGGAGAAAGTTATGTGGAAAATGCCTGTTATGATCAGAACAACAATGTGTTTTGTAAAAAGAATGTTGCTGTTTATTGCAAATTCTTTGACAGTATTTATTTCCAGCTATTTTCTGAAAGGTTGTTCAAAGGGAATAAATGCTGTGTGCAAAGCTGAGAGAAAATTAATACCAGGAGCATGATAAAAGGCAGGCTGTGAGAGATAATAAATACACACTTGTATCTGTGAAAGCCATTAATATTTTCACTTTTAATTGATTGTCTAAGAGACTAATTGCTTACATTTTCTTTGGGTGTTTTTTTAAACCTTTTTCTGTTTCCATCCTACAGCTTGCCTAGAAATAGATTTTTTTCCTATATTTTCTGAATCTTTGAAATGTTGATTGTGTTGCATTTTCTTGAACCTTTTTTCATGTGCCAGGATCTTTGAGTCTGTTCTCTTTATAAATTGCGTCCTACAGCTGCCACTTGATTTTAAGAAACATAATCTCAAAGGTAGTGAGGGATATAGGTACACGTAAGTGAACCGAGAAACAGGGGAAACAAAATGTTACATTGTTGAAGAGAACAGACTTTAAAATGTCTCTTGGAGTATTTAGATCATAATGAGCTAACAAATCATGCCTGAATAATAGGCTTTATTATTCACTTTAACTGGTTAGCTGAATATTGTCTGTTTCAAATTACCAAATGAGTACTGATGGAAAGTGAAGTAAAAAGGAAGTTTTGTTTGTATATATATTTTTTTTTCTTCAAAACAGTGCTATTCTTTTGTATTCCTCAAGCTGTGTTCATTTGCAATAAAATAGCTGTTAACTAATGCAGCTCTATAACAAAATTGTTGATACCAAAGGATGCTTTTCAATGATAGGAGGCAGCTCTACCTGCTGGGTATAGATTCAGTATTAATGGTTTCTCAACTGCCAGCATCCTTTGGTGACACATTTGAAAGAAAAGTTTACTTCTGTAAAAAAGAATTGTTTAGTGTTAAAAAATGGACTGCATTTTTGCTGAGCAAAATAGGGTGACATGAGAAACTGCATATTACAGACAGACTGCTATCAGTTAGTCATGATTAAACCAGTCTCATAATCAGATCTTTAGAAGTATGAATGTAGCTCTCATCTATTCCTCAGCATAATTACTAACCTTTATGACCCTTTTTATTTGCAGGCCGGGCTAAGATGAATTTCCTTCTATTTGCTGAAATAAAAGAGCAAGCCTACATGAAGATGCCCTTGATATGCTTTGTTGATATGCTAGGGTTTTTTGAAGTTGCTGTAGCTTGAATGCATGTCTGTATCTCTCAATCACTCTAGGGTACATTGCAAATCTTACGTAATGAATGATCCTGTTGATTTCAGCATGTAGAAATTTATCTATTTGTATTCCATCCTTTTCTGACAACAGCCACGTCTTAGTACCCTTAACACATGAAGTGAATAGAATGATTAGTAAAGAGCCAGGCTCGACAATGTTTTAAACAAAGACTTCTGAGTTTCATGGTTCACATCTTGTTGGGAGTGTTTGCCAGCGATCTGCTTCATCTGCATTTAGCTCAGTTGGCTCTGCATAGCAACAGACTCATAGCCCCCCTTGAAGAATTTCCTTTCAGAAATTTATAAGTTAAAGGTATAGTTTTAAACAGCTAAATGTATATATCATTGCTTTAGGGGCTCTTAAGTTAATGTAGGTGACATTTTTTTTCTGATTTAAAGGTGCAAAGAAAATGAAAGGAAAAAAATTACATTTCCTTGACAGTTAAATAAAGATGTAATTTTTAAAAAAAAGTTCAGATGTTATTAAAGTCTAGAAAAAAATCTGTAGGGTCAGTTTAGCAAAACTGCCATTAACTGTGTTGTTAAATTATTTGTCTTAATGCTCTATAATGTATCCTGCAAGACAGATACACATATGACCAATTTGCATTTGTTGCATTTCTGAAACAGAATCAGCTAGATACACAAATGACTTTTAACTGAAAGCAGCTGCAATAACCTCATGAAAAGGCGGTCTTACACATATTTAAATACTTTCCAGTTTCTGTTGTGCTTAGTGACTTTTATTTCACGTTTCCAATGGTGATTTAACCAGTTCCCTGGGCAAGCCGCTCCAATGCTTAACAATCCCTTCTATAAAGAAATTTTTTGTTCATGACCTTGTCTGACACAACTTGAGGCCATTTCCTCTTGTTTTATCACTTGTTATTTGGGAGAAGCAACTGATCCCCACCTCACTACGACCTCCTTTGAGATAGTTGTAGAGAATGATAAGCCTTCTCCAGGCTAATCACCCCCAGCTCCCTCGGCCATTCCTTATCAGACTTAGGTTCCAGACTCTCCACCAGCTTCATTGCCTTTCTTTGGATGCACTTCAGCACCTCAGTGTCTTTCTTTTAGTGAGAGTGTCTTTCTTTTGTCTAAAATCAAGTATTGTCTAGTGTAATATATATGTTGTGCATGCATATCATAAAGTTCCTAAAGTCCTGCTAATTTTGGGAAAGAGTCAAAATGCTGGAAAGCAAGCAACGTCTGTGTGGAGTTGAAGTATGTCTTCACAGAAAATGTGTGCAGTGAAGCGCAGAGACGTTTGAAGGTGATGAAGGCTCTCAGCAAATACACTGAATTTGTTCTGAATTTAGAACTTAAAACAGGCTCTGATATTTGAAGCTTCCTGGGAAGTGTTTAGGTTGCAGCTCTCTTTCCTTGCATGTCAAGCACGTCTTTCTTCTTAGTGGGGCATTTTAGCTGAATGTTTTCAGAAAGTTTTCTGAAACTGTCCATCATACATTCATCTTCTTTTTCCATGCTGTGTAGTTTCCCTATAAGACTTCTATTTATCTATTTTAGAAAGATATATTTGTTTATCAAGAGTGAATTTGATGAACTGTTTCATTAGTTTTTCCTTCTATTGCGTTAAAAATAGAAATCATACTTTCAGGCATTTTGTGAAGGAATCCATCAGAATTCCTGAAAGTCAGAAATTAGAGAAAGCAGTCGGAATATAAATGCTTGCAAACTCCACAAATACTTCAAAATGTAATGTTATACCAACAAAAAGAAGCATAACAATTTTACTCTATTTTCTCTGCTGCAACTTTATGGATAATATTGTATTATTTATGTTGAAAGTACACCCTTTTTTATTTAAAATAAAAAATACTGCCTTCATCAAAACAAATACATATCATTCACTGTTTTAATTATTATATTATGAAAAGCTCTTAGCTGGAATTCTGTGGTAGACTAAATCTGCAATATCTCTTGCACCCTTTGTGAATTCAACTACCACCGAAGTTACTTAACTGGTCTCTTTCTCTAAGGCAAAATCTGTTCATAGCACTTAAAACACTAGCAAACACATCAAGAAAAATTATTTTAATCATATTTTATCATATTTTAGTCTTGTAGATCTTGTTTACAAGAGAAGGTTGGGTATTCGGCTTTCATTTTGATATAAAATGCACTCATCTAAATAAGCTCTCCTGTAAATTTGTATATCTGTTCCCCTTCAGAATTTGCAGAGACAGATTTCTAATATGGCTGCTCTTTTCTTCTTTCAGTAAAGTGTATTTTTGATTAGCTGGAATGTGGAATTTAAATAAACAAGTGTTGAACTATTTTAAATATTTTTTAGCAAGTGGCCTGTACTGATTACATCTCTTTTGACTTTGAGTTACAAGTGTACCTCTCCAAAAACAAATTCTCAAAAGTGGTGCCTCCAATCTATCTCATTGACCATTCAATTCCTTTTGCAAAATCATTGTAAAAGTGGCCTAGGATCTTTACCCAGGAGATGAGTACATCAGAAATAGATGCTTTTCACATCAAAATGAGAACTCTGACTCTTGGACCACAAATATCAAGGCACAACATGACTTCTCATCTTGCTGTTATGTGATAACCTTTTTAGGATGAAGTGATATGATGTACTTTGATGCCCTGATACCAACACAAAAGCTGTGTCAAGAATGAAAAGTAGTAGTTTTAATCAATATGTAGTAATATTTCTTGCCTGAATGTGTATAGAATCACATCTGTATTTCTAACTGATGTCTGTATCTTCTGGCGCTTGGAAAACATGATGATATGCTAGCTCATATTATGCATTGACAGAAGAAATAGTCAATACAGGATAGCCTATAGCCTAGAGTTCTTAATCTGTTGCATTTTAGTATTGCCAAAAATATACTGTAAATGGTATATTTTTATTGTGCTCACAGGGCATTCTGGGAGCTGTGGAAAGAATGATCTTTTTCTTCATTGGAAGGCTTAGCAGAATTTGTTTGTGCTGTGTCTTTCACTGCTGCCAGAACAGCAGAGAAAAGGGACATAGCTGGAGGAGAAGATATATTCCATCATGTCTGTGCAATGTGATGGCCCTCAGAAGTGTCACCTCGGCTGTGCAGCCACAAATAAAACCTATTGCTTCTTTCTAACTCATGGATAAAATCTTGGAAGTCTCTGACTTTTAAGCACCCTGCGGACTCAGAAATGAGAATGCATTTAAAAATAACCCTTGAAAGTACTTTTAATGTCATGACATCTGAGATAATCACATAACTTCCATGACCTTGTCTGATGCTCTTAGGAGATTGAAAATGCCCAGATGGGGGTGTATAGTCATGTAAAAGAAAAGGTAATTTCCTAGAATGTAAGAAACACAACATTTTAGCTCATCAGGCTCTAAGTGTATGACACAGCACAACTCAGGAGTAGACAAGTAAATTGACAGCACAGACTCCTGGAGAGCTTCTAGTTCTGGTTCAGATTGATCGCTGTGGCTGGAGTCAGCACAAAGGCTGGGCGCTGATGCTGATACTGATACAAATGAATGCTGTTTTGTGGCCTCATTCAGGTGTGTTAAGAGGGTAGAGGCTCCACTCCCTTGATTGACCAGGTTGGTGAAAGATGCCGCTGTAGATCCTCAATGTGTTAGTTCCAAACCAGCGAAATCTGCCAAAGTATGTGCAAGGCATGGCATGTACAAGGCCACCTTCAGGAATCAGGCTGACAAGGGGGATGAGAGGCAGGAAGCATGTAGTGCAGATGTAAAGGCAGTGGCAGCTTGAGATGAACAAAAGGAAGGAAAAAGGTTGAGATATGAATAATTTGTGGAGGTCTGGAGATTCTAGACATCTGCAAGGAGGCAAAAGTTTGGCGTGTTAACAAGTGCTTGTTGTAATTCTTGCGATGATCCTACTCCTCTACGTTAGCTGCTGTGTAGGGAAATAGATTGCAAGCAACCTCGCCCCTGATAAGTTACAGCTGTGCTGATTACCAGAAAGAAGGAACAGCTGTGCCCAATGAAGATGGGTGTTATAAAAGGGTGTGGGTTAGCTGGTCAAGGAGAGTCCTAGGAAACAGAGGTGCAGAAAGAGAGGAAGCATGGAAAAGAAGAACCCAGAAGAAGCAGACTAAGAAGAGGAATGGAAGCACTTCTGGAGAAGCTTTTTCTACAGAAATTTTTCAGCATGGTGTGAGGGTGAAGCACAGAGGAAAGATCATGAAGAAGAGAACAAGGAAGAGAGTTGCTGCTGTAAAAGACCTGCTGTGAGGCCAGTCTGGGTCTGGTGGCAACAGGAGCCTGCAGCTGGAGTCTGCAGTTGGGCTCTAGAGTAGGAATTTGCTGTCAGAGTCAGGATAGCTTACCTATAAAGAAGAACAAAGTGGGACCCTCTGCACATTGTTAAATGAGAGTCTGTGTCTTGGCTCATTTCTACCCTGAACAAAAAGACTCTTACAACACAGTCAAACGAAAAGGGAATTACGATACTGCTGTGCAATGTGGCTATCACTTCAGATTTCTGCAAAGGAGAATAGCACAATTGGTTCTGTAAAGAAGCTTCATTTAATTCTATAATGAAGCACGTTTTACAAAAGTGAAAATTACTAGCATCATATGTTTTTTGTTTTATGACAAATCAGATCTCAGAATGTAATATCTTGAGGGTGAGTTCTGGTTTTAATTTATTTTTTTTAAATCACAGATTTCCATTAGGAATAGATGAATAAAATATGTACCTCCATGAACTACTAAAAATAATAAGTAAGAGGGAGGGATATGAGAGCTTTGCTATTTCCAAGCATTTCAAATGAAATGCTTTAAAACTGGGATGCCATTGGCAAAATCTCTAGGTCGTAACAAAATAATTTTATTTAAAAACATCCTACTATGTTTGTACTACTATTGATTGCATTCTTTGTTTTCAGTTTTGTCATTTATCTTCAATTCATTGGGGATTTTATTTATTTTCTACAAATAAACACTGAATAGCTATATTTATGTATCCTTAAAAACCACTGTAGATTAGCATAGTACCGCTGAAGATAATGAAGCTGAGCAGGGCTGTAACAGCTGAGGTTGGATAGCCTTCTTTGTGCGCAAGAAATGTCAGTGTGAGACAGGGACTTCATCTTGATGAGAGGGTGGTATAACGTTTTGGGATGTGAGCCAGAAGACAACACTGTAAAACCCAGACTGTGCAACGCATTATATTCCCTCCCTATTTCCCCCTGTTGTTTTCCTTCTGTAGCTGAAAAAGGAGCACTGTCCACAGCCCCATTACAACTGGGAAAAGGGATCTCTTTAAAGATTTAACCTCTTGTTTTTCTGCATGTTGGCTTCTGTTCATTTAGATAAATAAACAAAAACTCCCATTAGTGTTGTGTAATCAGCCTGCAATCAGAAACACAAAAGAAAATACTTACTGGCTCTTGAACTACATACTACTTTGTTCTCTTACAAGGCAGTATGGCTGCCCCTGCTCTGAAGATAGATAAAGATTCAATATCCTTCTTTATTTAAGGACTGTGCAAGAACTAGCTGTGTACCTATTTCTGTGCTTTGGGTACCTGAATGGTGACAAACCTATTGATAGCAAAATAGATCACAGGGGTTTAAAAGATTGAAAGATAGGCCAAGTGGTTGCTAAGCTTTAGATTTACAGCTCTCTTTGAAGACCTGAGTGAAATCATAATGATAAAGGATTTTTGCTTAGCATGCCTGCTATGGTTTTGTGAGACATCAAGTATCTTAGGTTGTGTCTCCACCTATGTGCTGAACTCCTGGCAGCATGTTCCTGGGACTGGTTTCTATTCACTTGCCAACAGTGGTGGTATTTTGTTTTAAAGAGCACTTTAACAAAGGATGATACCTGTTCTTCTTCTAAATGGTGAAATAAAAAAAACCCAGCAGTTTCAACTAATATCCTTGAATTTGAAACCCAATTGAAATAAATGTTTAAAGCAGATATTCTCACTCTGTATGTTAAAATGTAAAGTTAAGGTAGTTTGACAAGTAGTTGCAGTTTGTTGTTTTTGCTAATTGGTTCATTTCCTTCTTTCTTTTAAAGTGCGTGGCAGTCCATGGCGATCTTTTCTGCTGCCTGAACACACAGTACTGCTTGTGTTTCAGTACAGGCCAGATGAACAAAACATCTAGTTAAGATCAACAATGAGATTAGGTCTTATTTAGAAAACATCATATAAAAATCAGCCAAGTAAGCTAAAAAGACAGAAGTAATATGAACAAAAAATCCTGACCTGAATTCGCAGCAATCTTTCAAGCAAGATAAGAGAAGGAATTAAGTAGCCTAATGTTTAGGTGGAACTGCAATGCACATACCTGCATAAAACTGCATGGCTCTTGCCTATGTGGAAAAAGATACCTTAGTGAGGGCTGAGTTGTCCTCCAAGAGGCATCCTTCCTATATTTTCTCAAATCTGTAATCTCAGCTGTAATGCTTTGTTGATTTCCCATTACAGCCTTTTTTCTATGATAGTGTCACCAGATTAAGATGATTCTGAATTGCATAATACAAAGTGAGATTTCTTTACTCCTGGCAATTTTTCTGTTTCAGAGCTTAGGGAAATTACAATGCAACAACATTACAGGTGTTCTTCTGTTCTGCCTGAATTTGATACTGACTTTTTAGAACTAAGTCCCCAGAGACTCAATGAATATGTGTTTTTTAAAGTCAGTAGAGTTTGTCTCTGGCTCTTAAAGCTAATGTATGTCTGTTTTAATGTGCATGAGCCAGCTTATAGCTCTCTTGCCTCCTGGCTTCTGTAGCTAATGTTAGGCCATCAGCAAGAGAGGTGGGTATGAGAAAATTACTCTTGAGATCCCCACAGTAATAAATTCTATCCCATTTGATAAACAGACCAGAGATTACAGGTCTGAGGAACATGTATTTTAGCCTGTTTTTCCCCAAGCATATACCTTAACATAGATGAATTAGGGCATGACATTTTGAAGCCTCACAGCTACTACATTTCCACTGGAATTCCTCCTCCAAATTAATAGCTTGGAGAAGGGGGAAAAAAGGAAGAAGAAAAGAAAAAAAAGAGGAGTTAAGAAGAAATGCCTGATTTTCTATTGGTGATTTGTCCTTCAGCATGAAATTATCCCATCAGGACATGAGTAAGGAAGAAATAAGATTTCAAGTATCATGGAGATATGAATTTAAGCACCTAATGTAACTTGGTGCAGACAAAAAAGATTCCCACTGAATACAAAGGAAGAAAGAGTGAGTTTATAAGATTATAAGAAGATAAAAAAGGCTGTACTTGACTGGAGCAAAGGACCATTCAACTCAGTGAGCTGTTTCCAGTAGCTGCTGTATATGAACACTTAGGTAAGAGCACAAACAGTGTAAAAATAGGATTCTTCCTCTGATTGCTTTCCCTGCCTCAGGACTGAGCTAGATGCATTTAGCAAATTCAAATAGATTTCTATTAGGTTTTTCAGTCTTCCCTGGAGTCCATGTAAAATTTAGAATCTGTTATGTCTTCTGGCAAGCAGTTCAATAAGGCTGTTACTCTTTTGTTTATGTGCCATCTTTTAGTATTTGTTTTTACGCTGGCTCCTGTCATCTCTTTTCTAAAATGAAAAGTCCTTGTTTACTTAAGTTATTCTATGCTTGAAAGCATTCCACTCCTGTAATAATCTTCACTTCCTTATCTGATCTTGTCTTATTATCTTTGTTAGGGGCACAAGAGATGCTCATAGTGTTGAAGTTAGGGATTGACACAGCTTTAGATGCTCACTTATAACTCCAAGTTGGTGTCTAATCATATTTTAAAGCTGCTTACCTTTTTCTGCAACTGTAACCAGTTCTGTTTCATATTCTGATTCTCAGAGTGAGATTTTGAAGTTTACCTTTGAAGAACAAAAATGTTATAAATAAATTACAACCATATTAACTGAGTGTTTGCACATCATAGCAAAAGTCTTCAGAACTGCTCTACAAAGCAAAACCTCTGTTTACAAAAAAGAGAGTCCAAATAAATTCTTCAATGGAATTTTGTCAACATCAAGTTTATTTTTTTTCTTAGAATCAAAACTTGCTTCTAGCTCAAACTTTTTCACAAAGAAGAATAAGTGCATTTTCAAGACAAAATAGGGAATGAATAGCTAGTAAACTGATACACATACTAACAGAGCAGTAGCATTCTCTCTGTTCTGGCTGTTAATGCAACTTTTCTTCAAAGTCAGCTGTGTACTTCTGAAATTTTTACACAGCTTTTAAATCAGCACAAGATGTTGCTTGTTAAATCTGAAAGTAGAATCACATCTGGATTTTGCATGGCATTGCACAAAGCAAACAGACAAATAAAGGATACGAGAGGATCTAATTAACTCTTTAAATATTCAAGAGCTCTTACCTAGCTTCAGAAATATAAGAAATGCTGTGTACTGCAGAGGTTTGCTCTCCCTGTCTCTGTTTCTCTCTTTATAGAAAGGTTTCTCACAAGTATCCAGGTAAAATATACTTGATGTTAAGATTCCTTGTCTATGCAAACAGAAATATGCTTTGAGAAGGAACATTTTCTGCTTAGAAAGGTTTTTGGAGCTCTTAGTGTTGTTTCCTGTGTAATCATCTGGTGTAATCTTCCTATATCAAGAAGAAAAGAAATCAGTCTAGTTTCTGAACATATAACTGCATGTCTGTCAGTAGAAAGGAGGAGATTATGCAAAGGAGAGGATATGCTCCCTAAAAATTGCTTTATCACTAAGTAATTTTGGTGGACACTTGAAAATATTCACATTTTAAACTTTCTTATGTACAGCTTTTCTTAGTTGTTTGGCTTAGATGTTTAAGTCTCATTTCCAAATAAAGTGGTTCAATGGATGCACTTGATTCTGTTAAAAAAATAGATTAGACATCTAGTCCACATTTCGTGGCTGAATACAGATGAGTTACATGCACTCTTAGTGTGTCATGTGAATTACAGTGGGGAAGGGGATGCAGAAATCTCTGGCCCATATGATACCAGGAAAGACAGATCCTTGAGTAATCTGAGTTTTCACATAGGCTTGAAGTTGTTGAGTCTGTGATATACAGCTAACAAGACATCACAAAATCAGACCCTCTGGTTTTTAATTACATCAGACCCCTTTATCCCAAATGAACAAAACTCTCTAGATTGCAAGAAGGATGCACAGTTGCCAAATTTACAAATCATCCACGTGATTACAGCAATCTGTATGCATTTGGCAACCTTCAGCCTTCAAAGAGCATAGTGGATTCAAAAAAAGCCATAGGATCCATCTGTGGCATGGCTATCAAAGTGGTGTGGTGGCTAGGGTTCGTGCTCTGAGTGTTTGTCACATAAGCATTCTCACCCCATCTGAGTTGTTAACATAGCAAACACATTGTATTTACTGTTGCTGTACCAATGGTTGTGACCACAGTGACAAATCACATCTGCTGCTGAACTGCATGTGTGAAGATATAGCCGAGTTCCTGCTCAACAGGGAATGATAGACTGTTTGAAGTGTCTGCACATCATTTTTCACGTTGCACACAGTGATAAAGAGGACCCTAACTTCTTCAGTGTAAGGGATGAAGCAGCAAAGAAATTGCTGATTACAGAAGACAGAACTTCTTAGCTGCTGCCAGCAGGATTGGGGAAGTCTTCAGTCAGGGCAGAGGGAAAATACTGAAAAATCCAGAAGCAAATATGTGATTAGGAGAAGTAGGAAAGGGTAATACTTGGGTAGCAGTCTCTTGGAAAACTCTATAAATGTCTGACACTGGACAGCTTGTTCCCCCACTCAGGTTGGGAGATAAAGATGCCACATTTCTACTGTGAAATTGCAATGAATGGAGGATATATGCGTATATCAGAAAGGGGTATATATATATTCTCAATATGGACCTTCCAGCATGAAAGTCCACAATTAAATTCATTACCATAAGTATCTCTTTCAAAATATATTAGAAAGTCTATTTACAGAGTGCAAAACAGCAATAAATCAGCCATTTCCCAAAAAATTTTTCCTGTGTTTTATTGAGAGTGGGAATGGATGGTTTTGTCTGTTTGGGATATTGAAGGAACAGCTCATGTCTCCAGAGGTGATTGAAGCAGTGGAATTTATTTTGAAGTAATGATCTTGGAAGAAAAGGATGGAGAGAGATAGTTCTGTCACAGCTGAAGGTCTTACAGAAGGGGAAAGGATGCTGAGAGTTGAAGAAAAAGGGAGGCTGCCAGCAAAGGCAGCATCCTGTATGACCTTTCCTTCATGATCAGTGGGACATCTTCTCAGAGTGTTGTATTCTCCCTTTTATTTTTTTAGAGCTCCCTCCACCATCCAGTGCCCTCTTGCCTCCCCTGCCGTTCTCTGTAGCAATTTATCATCCCAGGGAGAAACCCAAAGAACAGCAGAGAGACAGTGTTTGGTGCATTGTGGGATCCAGTGTCATCCACACTGAAATAAGTGTAAAGAGCATGGTGGGTTCTTCTGGATGTGTTTTACAGATTCTGATCTCTGTACTTCCCAGCATCTTGTTTATAAAAGTACTCATTTTTTCCCCAGGTTATTCTTGTTATACTTTAATTACAAGCTCTTTTAAAATGTAGGCTAAGGTCACTAGCTGATTTTCACTGGCAATGATAGATGGTACAATAACAATTTTAGGTGGCCTACTACTGTTTGATTACAGTAATTTGTTTACTAAGCTGAAATGCAACATTAGGAAAAAAGTGTATTATTGTTTTTTGCTTTATGCTAATGTTTGCGAAATGTTGACAACAATCTTACAGTTAAAAACTGCTTTCTTCAGTCTTCTGTATTGTCTTATGCTTCATTTTGTTACTCTTCCTATTGCATTAATTTCAGAAAATTAAAGTTCTTAAGAATTTCCATGCATTATTTTTAATAATCATTAATTTTTTTATAAATTAAAAATTAATTTTTTAAAATAATTATTTTAATTTTAATTTCATTATTTCTGAAATGGTTGCCATCCTAAATTGTGTAGGAAAAAAAAAAGAAATGTCATATCTTGCTCAGGGCCAAATTACTATATTTTTTAAACTTATCTAGTGTCAAAGTAGCATAGAAGTCAACATTTCCTTGCTTAAAAGAAACCAATGATTACTTATAGTACTCAAGCATGCCCTCTTTATCTGGTGATTTCAGAGTGCTGAGCTGAGGAAAAAATAGTGCATCACTCCTTCATGGACTGATTGGTGGTTAGAAACAAGCTTTAACAAAAATTAACCACAGAAATAATGCTCTTGCAAAATGTATTTAACTATGATTGTATATGCAAGTGCATGATAACTTCCTAACTTACTATTATTGGAAAGAAAAATTTAAATTTTGGAGTTGCTGTCAAAAACCCTTCTGGAAAATATGGTCTTAAGTAATTAAATGAAACACAGATTATTAAGGTGGCATTCTTAATTTCTGAACTGAAGGTCTTTAAGGAAAGTCTGTGTAAACAGCACATGATATGCAAAGGGAATCACCCCAGCAATGTGGTTTGGATAACTGAATAACTAAGTCAGTGTTTCTCACCTGGCAGTGCTTTTTGCTTTAAATGTACCTCTTCTCCCATTGTGTGAAAGACATCAATTTCCAGTGTTGGAGAGTCATGCCTCTTGACTGGACCCAAAGACCTAGTGTTAAATGATTTTGATCTGCTTTCTTCCTAGGAACATTAACTCAGCCAGCAGAGGAGTTTGGATCTGTCTGATTCTGTGTGCAACATCAGGATGGCTTGGATAGGAAGCAAAAAACACTGCTGGGAAAGCTTTTGTATATGTTTTTAAGGGGGAAAATAAGTGTTAGCTTATCTGCTGTGTTTAACTGAGTTGGGATTATAATTGTTCAAGTTTTCATTCCCAACTGTATTTGTAATGGGAACAGTATTTGCAGTGTGTTTAGTCTTCCTGGGCTTCATTCTGTGCATTAATCTAGCTTTTTGAAGGATTTAAATTTCATATTTTCTCATAATATTATTTTTATAAGAAACAAAAAGCTCCAAAATAAGCCCATCAAGCAAGGCAGTGAACAGTTAAAATGAAAAGATAGCTGTTATAGTAAGAATCTTTAAATTGAGTGTAGCAAGGCTGGCAAGAAAAGTCAGAAAAGTACTTATACTCTCAAAGGGTAACTAATGGTTTAATAGTAGATGGCATGCAGAAAAGAACTGATGTAAAAGTTTATAGGATGCTTTTATTCCCCAGTGAAAAACATAGCATTAAAAAAAAAAAAAAGAATGAGACCAAAAATATGAAAAGAGCTTTAAAGGCAGCAAAATGTTCATCAGAGAAAAGGGGAATTGTTCAATTTATGTCACTTTATGTTTTAATTTATTTTATGTTTTAAGAGACCCAAAGGATTTCAGTTGACATGTGACCTTTCAACACAGCCAAGATTTTTGTACAGGCTTTCTATTTTGGATAATAAACATATGTTGGACAAGTATGTCCCTCTGGTATTCAGATACAAATGTCAATTTTATGGTGGAAAATGTAGTGGCTTATGTATAGTAGTGGTTGTTGATATAAATGGATAAAAACAAAAGGATTCGTTCTGAAAATTATGGTGAATGCTGTTATGGTAAAATACTGGGAAATCATGAACTGGGGGATGTGGAATGGATCAACATGTGGAATAAACTGAAATCTGACTTTTTAAATTATTTAGCTGTATTTCTTTATCTCCTTTCCTATCTATCTATACAAACTTAAGCATGTACAGTATTAGAGAAAGAGGGAGAGTTCAGAGTTTAAGGAAAATCCCCCATTATGACCATTATGGTCATAATCTAACCTGTAGCATTGTAAAAATAGGAAAAAATATTACTCAAGGAAAAACTATTCTATAAATAACTAATACATAGTGCTGCATCTTCTGCATCAACTGCTGCAGAAACTGCCCTAAATGGACAGAACACTTATGGGTTTCATCATTGTTACGGTGTTTAGCTTGGTTCTTTTTAAATTTTTTGAGACATATGCTATTTCATGATTTTGGTATTTCCCACATTTAATTTCTATCTAACTGAAGCATGAGCCTTGAAAGTTGCATTTGCTAAGGTGTTGATTATTTCTTAAAAAAAAAAAAAAAGAATAATACATCATCTATCACTGACATTCACAGAACATTAACTAAGTTTCAATTTATCTAAATTTATTCTGAGGTGCAAGTCGTTTTTAAACCCTGTACTAGTTGATCAAGTCCACCTTAATATTCAGATAATCCATTTTACAGGTTTCCCTTGGTGCTATTTGTCATAAGATTTAAAGTCACTTGAAAATTTGTACACCATGGTGAGCTTCAGATATCAATTGCCATTTTTTCTTTTTCTGTGCCTTTTTTTCCCTCTACAGTCATTCTCTCCTGTTTTTATACATACTTCCTTCTTTTTGGTATGATTCATGATGACTACTTTAAAACATATGCTGATCATTGTGCGTCATGAGGATGAGATCCTTTACTCATATTTTGTGATGTGAGATTATGAAATGTTGTGAGAAAAGCTCCTATTCTTTCTCTGTACTAGTAAATGTCATGGATCACTGCCACAAGCACATATATCTCCTCAGATCCCACTGCATCTAGGACCTTCAGAACCAAAGTTTTACGGAGACTTACAGTAACAGTAAAATTACTTAATCTATTTAATGTAAAATGTTTTAATCCATTGATAAGAAGATCCAAAGAATGGATCTCACCAATTTTTCCCCTTAAAGTCAAACTGAGTACATCTTACATTGTATGTTTCCAGCAACTTATTTTGAACCTATGTATGCCTTCAAAGGAACATTATTTATAAACAGTTTTCTTACTTTGCTACTTTTTGTAATGGATCAGGGCGTAGAAATATTGAGGATGTACAGGAAATTGGGCTACTTGCTGGCTTGGGAGCAATTCATATTAGCTACTGTCTACTTCATCTCCTCTTATTGTTTGGAGTGGAAATTAATTCTCCAATACCTATAGGGCCACGGAAAACATAATCTACTTTTTAAATAGCTTGTAGATCAAATAGCTCATCTCTGGGAAATGGGTTCCAATAAAAGCTCCATTTTGTTGTGCTGGGCAGCAAATCCGTATTATAAAAGCTATCTTCATTATTCATTGGTATTTTCCTAACTTAGAGTTTCCTTCAAGTAGAGTTAACATCTGATGATGGAAAATGAAGGCCAGTAAGCTGTACATTGTATGTGCTTTGTAAAATGAATCGGCCTCTTGGGAACAGAAGAGCTACAACTTCAGTGGTAACAATTATGTTTTTATGGGCTAAGATAGAAATAGAATTTTGAAATGGGAAATTAATGCAAAAGCTTAGCAGCAAAATTATCAAAAGCTTAGAAGTGGAGCATGCAAAAATCATTGTAATATATCAAAGCATTTGTTTATGAATGACCAGTTACAGAGAAGCTAAGAGTTATAAATAAGGTTTTACTTTCCCATTTTCCTAACACCAAATACTGACTAAAAATCTTTTTATTAAAAATATGTGTTATGTGGGTTTTACTTATTTTTTACTCAGGTTCAATTTTCCACATTTTTTAAGGTAATAAAAAAGAGCAATTCATGAGTCAAAGACCACCCCAATTTCTAGATTAATGATGGATAGACAATGATAGAAAATATGGATGTGAAGACATATTATTTGGACACTGTAAGTTTCAGAGTAATTTATAATGCTATATTAGATGTGATACTTTTGTTGTCAGTCTGCAGAAGTTGTCAAAGCAAGGAAACAAAAATCAACATGAGATGAGTGGGTTCCTAAAAATACCTTAAAGAATATCTGCAAATCTATACTGTGGTAATGCTCAAAAATTTATATAAATCTCTGCTGGTCCGTGCTGGCTGATGTCACTTTGGGTTTTGGGGTTTTATTCTATTTGTTATTCTGTTGTTTATTTGAATTACAAATGAGTCTGTGATGGCTGGCAGCGGTCAGCAATAGTGTATACAGGGATGCAATATGCTTCATAACCTTTATTAAGAAAGGTTTCCATAAAATCAAAAATTGTATTAAAAATTCCCAGTTAATTTACTGCCCATAGGAATTAAAATCATCCTTTTTTGGTTTATTTAATCTGATTAAACTTTTCATGCTCTAGTATCTTCATGCATGTGCAGTGTGTGCATATGGGATGTGCAGGATAGAAAACACATTTTTAAGCAATTTTAAGCTTCCAGTTACTGAGAGGCAAACCTTCGGTTTTCGTAAATGCATAGCAGGTGCCATCCACTTGTGTACATAGGACTTTATATATGTGCTGGAAAGACTCTAGTGTGTATCAGAATGGACAGAAAAATATTAATTTTTGTGGTAGAGAGCGCCAATCTCAACTCAGGGTGACACTACCGTACTTCGTTTTGTATGAGAACCTTATAAACATATAAACAGTCTCTCATTCTACTTAAAATATTTAGAAGTATGAATGATAGAATTAAAAGTTGTTGTGTCTTCCCAAGGTCCGGTAGAATGTTTTTGTCAAAGTGAGAAGCTGAAGACAGACGTATCAATAACTCCTTATACTTCGGCATTGCAACAGCACATGAATAGTAAAGAAACATTTTTCAGGGAAAGCATGTTCCTGCAAAATTTAAAGGTCATAAAAAAGGCAAAGAGATTTTAGGCTTTCTGGACAGTGCCTGGGGAAAGATTAGCATTTTCAAAGAGGATCCACTTGAGTCAGCAAAATGAGTAGGGAGCTGCCAGAAGCAAATTCTTGTTTGTTGTCCATTTAGACATGTAATAGATGATGGGAAGTGTTGAGATGGGGAACTCATTTTAAAACTCAAATCTTAAAACTTCACAGTCATTCCCTTGAAATCCCCAGCCTGAGATTGTCAGAGACTGAAATATTATAGTTTATGACTTAAACATTTTCTGCTTTTGAACCTGTGTTACAAAAGCTGCAAAAAAGACTACCACACCCTGCATGGACCAAAGGCACTATACTGCCCACTGAGGAAGATAACAACTCAGAGAACACCTTCCAGGGTGGGGACCACAGCCTAGAGCTATCAGCTGCTCGCATGAAGGGCGAGGGGAGGAGAAGCTTTGGATGTGTTGGAAAAGGCTGTGGACAGAAGCACAGGAACTGCCCAGCCTCCACTGCAGCAGGGCCCAGCTGAGGGCTCCTTATCCACAGCAGGAGGGGTGACATGCCCAGCACAGGGATCCCTCAAAGCAGCCCCCAGCCCCTGCACCGGAGCCCCAGAGATGGTGCGACAGACCCCCAGTGTTGCAAGGGACAGTGTCTGAAGCTGACCCCTGCGAGGGAGGCACATGGGTGTTCCCTCCTGGCCCAAAGTGTGTATTAATCCATGGGACTCTGTACTCTTTGGC
>VZRF01012030.1:988478-1010047 GCA_013396875.1 Vireo altiloquus | reverse complement strand
CCTCCCTCCCTCTTTCACTATTAAGTAAAATACACTCATTTTTTGGCAGCAACATATAATCTCGTTTGATTTTAATCTTGTTTCTGGGGATATTTATAATCTTATAAATTCTTTCCAGTTTATGCACAGACTCTTAGCTTTCTTGAGTTTTCTGGGTTTAAACTGGATTGTAACAGAGATATTGCCTCATTAATAGATGTTTAATTAGACTATCTGAAAAAGCAGACAGTTTTCAAAAAAATTTAGGTGGTTTCTTTTTTTTTTTATTCACTCTGTGGCTGCAGTCCCTAATTCACGCTTTCAGGCTGAGGGTGATTCTGTTCACAAAGTACAGGTGACTAAAACGCTTCAAACACACGGGGATTAGGGATACTTAGGGTTTACTTGTAGTGCTTGAAGTGTCCCTGTTCTCTTCTTAAAGGAAAGACATAAGAGTAAGTTAAAGTCCCATATCCCTGTCTTTTATTCTGTCTTTTATGCATTTCTGAACACTGATTGCTAAAGAGTTTTTTTACCAGTAGGGAGGCTATGGTTATTTAAGGGAGTTGATGTCAGTGATTTATTTTTAATTTTGTGAGCTGAAAATTCTGTTTATTTGAGAGAATAAAGAAACATGGTATTAACTTTGTAGTAAAACCAGAATTGCTGCTGAAAATTGCCAGCTGAACAGTGGTCAGCCCAGTAAGTCAGAAGGCAGTTGTTCCTGATTTTCCAACAGCCAGATTAATATTAATTTTGTGGGAAATTTTTCGTCTGTATAGTTTCTTATGTTGCATGAAGTTCACAAAAAAAAAAAAAAGAGAGCTATAAACAGATACAGTAGAATGATTGTAAACCCCCCCCCCATTGATATATTCAGCATTATGTGTTTAATAGGAAGCTGTTAATATTGATTTATTTTTTAATTCCCCATCCCTTAAAATGGTTTGCATTTTTATAATGCTTTTTTTTTTTTGGTCGATATGTTTCAGCAAATTCCTTCTATCTGATCTGTGCAATGGAGTTGGTGTTAACACCAATCAAAGTATATCAGATGTTTCACAGTGCACAGCTTAATGAAATGTGACTTACTTAATTTTTAGCAATTTAAGCACCCAGCAAGGTGTCATCCAGGGATGCTGGTGTCAGACATTCAGGTGGAACACTGAGCACACCTGACTGAACTCTTTTAAAGAAGGGCTGTGGCCATCATCTTTCCTGGAACCAAGGGCTGGCTCACGCAGTCACATGCATGCCAGGCCACTGAGGTGGAATGAAAATATCTGATTTTGAGATGTGTGGTCTTTTAAGGCTTTTGTCTCCTACTTAAAGGCTAAGTGATAGAAATCCATTACATTTCATGAGGCCAGCTCCAACAACATCCCTCATCCTGAAAAGTGCCCAATGTCATCATAGTCACTGATTATCTCCTGTGGCTTTAAGAGGAAAGCGTGAGAGCAGTTTTTTTGTTCTTGTTTTGTTGTGTTAAACCATGAGGCAAAATCTTGAGTACCGATTATTATCTCAGTGGAAGTTATGTTGGCCTTGTTCTTTTGCTGTCTGCCAACCCTCCCTTAGAACAGCAATGGAGGGCTTGGTGTATTACTTAAGGGATGAGAGGAGACGTGTTTCTTTTTGTCTTGCTTTATTTTGTCTTTGATGATTTTATTTTGCTGCGTACTTACTACAGTAGTTCAGGAGCCCTTGAGAAACAATACTATTCTTCATTTCAAATCACTGCCTAAACACAGACGCTGTCTTTGTTGTGACCATGTGGGTTTGCTCCTGCATGTGAGTTGACTGTTAATCAACAGGCTGTTCTTTTCTATTGGCTTCACAACCTGCCTAATTAGTTCATTACTGAGCTTAACTTGAGTGTTCTCTTCCACTTTGCAAGAAAAATACTTCTGAAGCAAGCAGATGGGCACTTGACTGCCTTTGCTGTCAATGTGTACTGCGTGCTGCACTTTAGGTGGGTGGCTGGAAGTAATCCCAGGCTCTTCCCTTCCTGAGATCCTGTATTGCTATGTTTCACATTCATGGCTACTGAGGTTTTACATGTTCATTAACATATGCAAGACTAAGGAAGACATGTATACGCATGCAGTCACAGAATCTTAAAAAAAATAAAAAGTTCTTACAGTGGTTTAACTTTTAATATTATTGAGCAAATGAAGACAGAAAACATTTAGTGGAGAAAAAAAGGGGTAAATTTAATATTTTTGCCAGTTTTTCTCTGCTTTCTAGGTCAGCATCTCATATAGAAGACTAAATCATTGTGACAGCTAAATGGATTTTGCTGGCTAATTGTTTGAAATAACATGATAACAGCCATATTGCTACAATGAACTTGCTTTGATGATTGAACTAGATATGTTTTTATCATTTCAATATTAGCCTCTACAAATTGTCCCTCCCTCATCCAATAGAATCTCAGTATTCTTTCCTCTCTCTCTTAAAAACCAACAAAACAACTGTATGAATCCCTTCACACACACATACCTGCCCTTGCAGGAAAAATCTAAACGGCATATTATCGTTGTTTTATAAAAAATATATGCAGGTCAAAAGGCCAGTAATCACCACATGTGGATTCAAGTCCAGCATTCTTACATTGTTACTCTGGTGTTAGATATATTTCCATTCATCAATGAGGACTAGCTGTTAAAAAAGTTTAATTGTATTTCAGCAACAGCAAGTTATGTTTTAGACAAATAATGTTAAAAATGCCTTAGCATTGGTACAGTTTACTGCCTTAGCAGTAATGCAGTTTTTGTTCATCAAGGAGATTCAGAGTCTCAAGAGTCTGCATTTTGATGAACTCTGAGGTCTTTTCCAGCCTTAATGCTTCTATGATTCTATGTAAGCAAGTGCTACAAAAATAGAAGAAGAGATTATGTCCTCTGTCTATTGCTTCAGAATGTTTGCCATTGCAATCTGGTTCATATCTAGTGTAAGGATGAACCTGCAGATAAATATATGGTTAAGCAATAAGGGAGTTTATGATAGCATAAGGTGTAACACTACAGCTGGCAATTTCATTTTCACAGTACTGATTTAGGTAAAAGAGTAAAAGTAATAAAAAATAGGTCTGTTAGCAGAACTGCTGTGTCATACATTGTGTAAAGTATAAAAGCTCACTATTCTTTGTCTGTTTAGAAAGGCAAATATTTTTAGACACATGTCCGTTTCCTAAGTTTTAAAACATTAGGAAAGGATGTTCTGAAAAAGTCAAAATGGAGTTATCAGAACATTTCTGAATGAAATGTTTTATTTTTTGGTAGAGAATTTCTTAGAATTGTTTTGATGTTGTGCAATATAAGATAAAACATTTTCATACCCTCATGCTTCTGTCAAATTTTGAGTGTTCCTTTTGTATTTTTTTAAAATCTTTTTTATTGACTATTAAGATTAGCAGCAATTAGGCACAGGGAGAAAACAATGCATTATACAATTTTCTTTCTGACTCATGTTTCTGATCCCTGTAAAATATCAAATTGAAAGTGAGAAAGAACCTTCTACTACAAGTAAGACAGAAATGGAAGCTGCAGGCAAATGCTTTTAGTCAAACACAGATGTGTTGTTTTTGTGTAGTCTATCATCCTGGCCTGGAAAAAGTAGAACTAGAATTCTTCTTCAGAGAAACTCTGATTATTGCTCTATAGATCAACGTCATCATTTAAGGTCCAATCCAGAGGTCCTAGTATTCAACAGGAATATTTATTCAGGCTTCTGTGGGCTTTGGATCAGGAGGTGAAAAGGAGTTCCAATTCTCATTACTCTGTGAGAACTAGTGGAGTTTGTTTCAAAAGTGAAGCAGATATTGATCTGCTGTGTGAAACGCTATTACATGGTCTTCTAAACATTTGGACTAAGCATTGGAATTGTCATACAAGGTTCTGGCTAATATGCAAGTCACATTGGCTGACCAACTGTGAACATAAAAATCCACCGAAATTTTATAGCCTAAAAGTTCTGGCTAACCTCCTTAACCTTATTTCA
Source organism: Vireo altiloquus (assembly GCA_013396875.1). Lineage (NCBI taxonomy): Eukaryota > Metazoa > Chordata > Aves > Passeriformes > Vireonidae > Vireo > Vireo altiloquus. The sequence continues at coordinate 1,006,066 of VZRF01012030.1, read as the reverse complement.
TGCCTAGCTAATCAATAAATATTGTGCTGGTGAATCTTTGGTGATAGATTCTACTAGGTGTTATTGTGAAATGTTCCTATGTGCTTACCCAGAGAAAGATAATAATTTCAGAACCAGTCTGAAGTGGCTCCAGTGTAAACACTTTGACCCCTTGACTCAAGGCTTCTCCACGGTGTATGTGAGAATGTAATTTTGCAAGCCTGAAAGTGAAAAGTGGAAGCTAGTCTGGACCTGGGTTTTTCTTGATATAGGATGGGGAGAGAAATGGCAGAGCTGCCTAGAGAATAAGGATAAACTTGAAGAATGATGGCTTTGGTGCTCCTGCTGCCCTGGAAAAGATAGAAGGGGATAAGGATGCTGTCTCAGCCAGGTCTGCTGGCTTAAGGGGGGCTGGGAGTGGGTGCACTGGATCACAGCCTAACCCTTACCTCAGCTTCAGAAGTGGCAGCTGCAGACCTGTTTATTTCTAAGGTTTGCTGCCAATACAGAAAATGTTTGTATCATGGCTGTCGCTGTTTTCTCATCTGTTGTCTGAAGCAGCCACCCACTTTGTCTGTGCCTAAAGTTTACACTGTTCTTCCAGTACTTACACTTTTGTTGTTTTGTTTTGCTTTGAGAGATATTCAACATTCATTTATCTCCTTGCAAACTCAGTTGAAAAGACACATGTTTTTTAAAGACTTTAAAAATACTTTCTGGGGACTGATTATGACATTTCAACTGTTTCTCCTATTCTAACATTGTAATGATACTGCTGGATGTAGGGGAAAAAAAATCAGCATAGTTCGGAGATCTTGAAGTCCATCAAAGATTTCAGAGACCTTTAGTTCCAGAAAATCTGGTAAGGTTTGCAGGAAAAATTCTCAAAACAAACATTTTACAAAGAGTCAGTAACAACTTAATCCACATTAATTAGGACAGTAACATTATAAGTGCAATTAAGTACTGGTGTTAAGTGTGAGAGTTTCTTAACATTTTGCTCAGATTGTGTTGAATAATGATGTACTTAAATAATGTTTATTTTGATTCATTAAACATTTCCTCGTTATAGAGGATTACATCTACGAAGCCTGGAAGGTAAAAAGTACTTAGCAATAAATTCCAACACAAAATCCTAATTTTCAAAGGCTTGAGGTTTTCTTACACTTTTCCTATTAGAATAATTTCTAAATAATTCATATATCTTTGAAGTAATTGGTTTTTTTATGTTCACATTAGTGTCCATGAAAAAGTTCCAGCATAATAAAATATTTTCTAGGACTTTTATTTCTTTCAGTGATATAAGGTCAATTTCCAGAGAAGTCTTGTCTTTTCTATAGAGGGAAAATGCCTGAAGTCACAATGGGGCACCTTCCTTCATAAAAAATAATAAAATTGCCATGAAAACCAAGCCTTTATGTAACCAGTATATTTTGACAATTCTGGTTGCTTCAGATGTTCAAAATTATGATTATGAGCAGATGTCAGGCAGGTATAGCAAAAATATTTTTTTCCTCCATTCATTGTATATGAAAGAATTAGAAATATAAAAGCTAGAAAGATTGATTTTTGCTGTCTGTGATCCAGTAATTCAGTAAAATTGAAATCTGACATTTGTTGACTTAAGATTAGCAGCAGTCAGGCACAGGGAGAAAACAATGCATTATACAATTTTCTTTCTGACTTATGTTCCTAATCTCTGTAAAATGTCAAACTGAAGGTGAGAAAGAGCAAATCTCCTGTGCAAGAATGTAACGAGAGGAACTCTTGCCATGTGACCAGCAAATACTTGCAGAACATCATTTTTGCTGACAGCGGAGCAGTGATGTTGTTTTCATGCTGGTAAATCCGAACGCACCAAATGAATTTTGGTGATATTTACTGCTCATATCTCAGCTTTTCTTCTAGTCTCATGGGTAATACTCTCTTCCTGATTCCCTGTTCTGAGGCAACATACAGTGCAGATGCACTGAAGTGTGCTATTTGGGCAACTTCTTTCAGGCTAACTCCCTCAAGAATAGCTGCCATACAGCTTGTGCTTCATTGCTTGGTTATAAAATAGAGCACACAATGTACATGGCCAGAAGAAACAAAAAAAAATTAGTTAAATAAAACACAACTGGCTTATAACCTTTCACAATCCCCTCCCCACCAATTTTTTGATTAAAGCAAACAGCTTAATAACAACTAAACTGCCTCAGAAATGTGGACCTACACTGACATCAGCTAAGTGCTGTCACAAAATTGATGCAGGCTTTGCAATTCTAATGATCTGCTGGATATTAATATATTTTGAAGGCAGGATAGAGCACTTCACCCAGTACCTTCTGTTCTTTACTTAGTCCTACCTTTCTGTTTGCTCAATGTGAAAAATACTCCTTTATTGCATATTTTGCTTTCAAAACCACCTGCAAAAACAGTGAGCTTTTGAACTCCTCTTGCTTGTTTACTTCATCCTTTTTGCACTTAGTAAGATTTGGATAGACAACATATTTGCAACATTATGTGTTTGCGTGTTATTGGATGTTTATGAAAAGGCTGGTTTGTTTAATGCTGCTCTAAATGGCTTATTTACTTTTTGTTGTGAGAGCTCTTAATTTTTGCCAGAAGAGGAGAATTTTACCAATCCAGCTTTTCTTCAAGTTAGATCCTAGGTTTCTACTGAGAAAACTATTTCAAGAAAGGCGAACTGTTTCCACAGAAAATCACCTTATCAAAACCGCAGTTATTCATCAGAAAATGTTTGGATGGAAGCACTTCATCCAGTCTCATTTCCTTCTGCACTAGCAGCTATCTTCATTGCACAGATCTTTGAATAACTTCCAGTTGTATCCCTCAAAGATTAGAGGTGTACCCTTCCTTAGCAGTTGTTTAATTTCCAATTGCCTGATCAACCCTCAGCCCTCAAATGCAAGTTCAGTGTTTCATAACATTAATTTCTTATAGTCAACTTAAAAACTTGAAAAATTGAAGATATTTTCTTGACGCAGCGATGATGCAGCATTTATGTTCTTTGTTATTCTATAAGTTTCCAAAAAAAAAAAAAGCCGCAGTCAAGGAATATTTAATGATGCTTGCCTTTTTTCTCTTCCTCACAACCCTTCTTTCAAAGCTGTATTTTTAATCTTTTAATGCATTAATTTTATTAATTGTAAATTTAATATTTATGTAATTGCCCAATATTATAGCTAACAGAAACTAAATAACTCTAATTCTTTGTTGTAGCCGTCCATCATGCAGTTTATACTACTCTTCCTTGTGCACTCTTCAGTAGTGAGATAGTACAAAATTATAAGATATACATGTCTTTGAAAGACTTTTTTACTGATGGATAATGTGGTGTTCATTGTTGTAATGAAATATTGTTTTTAAACACTATGTGCATGGTGTAAGGTTGTTACCAGCATGTAAGGGTGTAAGAATAATAGGGATTAAAATGACAAGAAGGACTTAGTCTTCATCAAGAAACTGATGTGTGTTTGAGGATAATGCTTGTACTTCTAAATTTAGAGATTTTAAAGCACCTTTTTTCTAGAAACAACTATAACAAACACAGCAAAAGGGAGGAGTAGAAACTACTGCTGCTGAAGCCAAATGCAGTAAGTTAGCTCTGTGGCTCAGTAATCAGCACTGGAATCTTTCAGCAATATCCAGAACATTGTGGATTCTGTGCAGGTTCCTCAGCTTTGTCTCATTCAGACCAGATGGGCATGTTAAAGCAGAAATGATTAGGCTTTTCCACTACTGGCTGCTTTTACTTTTTGAGATATCCATTTCTGCCTCAGTTCTCATGTGGTTAGTGCAGTTTCTTGATAAAGGTCCCTGGCAAATTTCATTATAATTGTCATGAATGAATGAGTCGATGAGACTACACCCCATGAAAAATAGAGGACAGAATCACATGGGAAGATACAGATGTTTGATCACATTTTTCATGCACACAGGGCTGGGAAGGAACATTGCACTGAGGAGAACTATTTGAACATAATTTTGAACCTAAATAAACTTGTTCTATTTTGTGGTGTGGTGTCCTAATTCACAGATTTTTAGTGCTTCCATGTGCCATGTGACTGTCATCTCGTGTAGAGGTGGAGCAGAAAAGGTGGATGACCATGCACATGTTTTCTGAGGTTTCTCTGCAGTGTTAGCAGGCCTTCTACTAATTGATACCTTTGCTCTTAGTGGCAATGAGAGTGATTAATCTTTGCACTGAATTGCTATGGCAAACCCTCGCCGTTAAATTTAACACACTTTGAGAGTCAGACCTTCTGAAGAATAGTTATTCAATGATCATTCAGGGCTTGCTACATTTGGCATAAAAGTTTCATCAAGAGTTCAGGACTTTTGCTAAGTCTGGACCTCAAGAGATGTAAGATTGGCAGGAGAAGTAACTACTGCCATATGAAATGCCATGGCTTGTACAGCCAGCAAAACCAAAAAGAATTAAAAACCTGGCTTTATGACTGACAGAGAAGAAATACCAAGTCTTGTACAGAATGAAAAAGGGTGGGCACCATCTGCTGCTCTGTGGAGTAGGATTATAAAATATGTCAGTCATGCCATTGCTGAGAAAAGCAGAGGAAATGCTGCATGTCACTGCATCTGTCATCACAGGTAGAACTTTCAGGGAAGAAAAAAATGCCTGATACAGTGCAGAGAAGCTGCTACTGGTGCTTATGTGAGCCTCAGCACTCCTAGAGTTCTAGTTCAGGGTCTAGATTCCAGGGATAGTTTCCATCCTGATGGAGAAGGAAACATATGGAGAAATGCAATGGAGATCTAATATTTATCTTAATCTTTTTCAATAGAGAAAACATTAAATATTTCTACTCTAAGGATTTCTTTTTCCCATGTAATTTCATATCCATCCTATTCCTAAACTAATGGCTTTGTGTACAAGGAATTAGAAAGCTCCTTGAAAAGGAAAACTTGAAAAAAGTTTTGCAAATGTTGAAAAAGTTATTAATTCTGCATCCACTCAGAGAGGCAGATGTTTACTATCCATGACGTTCAGGTTCCCAAGAGACGTGCATTCAACACAGCAGGAGGCTTGCTGGTAGCCTGCTTTTGGCCACAGAGAGTCTGGCCAAGGTCAGAGGACAGAAGGTCAGATTTCCCAATGGCCAGCAGCTGCATGTGCAGAGAAGAAGGCAGACTAAAGGAGCTGGGGTGCTCAGTACAAAGGTGCATGTGATACCCAGGTAAGTCCTCGCAGTGGTCTAGAGATGGTGTATCTACGTTATTCTTCTTTGATAAAGACTGGGTCAGTGATGCTGGACTGTTGAGCTAATATTGGAAAAACTGAAAGGTGGAGATAATAATAACAGTGTAAATCTAGTTTCTTACTGCAGTTCAGAGTCCTTTGAGGGATGCAATTTGAGGTACTTATGTAGGATGCTTTGTGAATATCTTGTAATCTTGTTTTCTAGCCTCCTACTGTGTAGATATCTTTATAAAGTACTCTACGATTAAATTTTTGAGTTTCCAGAAATATCATCTAACTGATCACTCAGATGAATGTGGGTTTTCTTCCCTCAGTTCTTGCTGAATGATAGAGATTTATGAGAAGTCAAGGGAATGGTATTGTCCTCACCTTTGACTGTAGCAGAGGTGCTGGTTCGTGTTGTAAGCTTTCCAAGTCTGGGAATGCTGAAAGGAGAAAAGAACAAAGCTTGACTGGCTTTTTTCCTGTTGAACATTTTTAGTTTTATCTTCTTTCACAAGTACAGCATATTCAAACCAGAGATAATTTCCCAGAGAAATACCAGTTCCTGAAGATATTTACAGAACATCTATAATTTTTAGTGGTTTAGTTCCATGTGAACCCATGGCAAGAGCACCTCTGATCTTGGCTCTGCATTGCCATTTACAACAACTCCATATATCTGAGCTCAGATATATGAGCACTGCAGTCCATTTTCCATAAATGTAAGTCAGCAGCAGACCTACAATCATTTGACTCATTGAACAGTGTGTAACATATGTGTTTTGAAATAAGGTAAGAAATATGATTGCCCTTCTGTTTACCCTGTCTTTACCCTTTAAGTATTTGGTTTTATTTTGTTGCACATCTAGATATATTGCTCTGTACACTTCTGATTCTGCCTGCTACTTCTAGAAAAGCAGTTTCTATAGTAGACCATGCAGAATCTTAACATAGATTCATATCAGCCAATCTGAGAAAAAAAAAAAAACATTTCCACATCAATGTAGATTTCTGTATTGATTTTAAAACAATAATACATAAGACCTAAAAGATATTTTGACGTATGAATAAGAAAGAAATTCATGGTCCCATTCTTAAGGAGGCAAAAGGTAAAAATAATACAATAACTGCCAAAAAATAATAAAAAGTAATCAAACAAACAATCCTCAAAATGAAAGACCTTTTGGATTTTTTTTAAATTTATGTACATGCACATATATTGTGCATATTTCTCTTATGTATATTATATATTAACTATGAGAAAAAAAAGAAGCTTTAAAAATTAATAGGAGAATTTGGCAAATTTAGAACTATTCATTCACAAATTGCCAGGAAATTTCTGACTGTACTCTGTGGTTTTTTTGAAAGAGAAAATATTCTGCCTTTCAGATCCCAAAAGTACAGCTGGTCAAAAAAAGCTTTCTTTTCACTAGAAAATGAATCATAATTTATATGGCATTCACTAGGAGGACATAAATATGGAAAGAGAAGTTATCACCTTTGAAAATCCATCATTTGAAAACCATATTTTTTCAGTGACTTGTATCTCAGTGGGAAAGAATATCTCTTTGAAAAGAAGAATCTCTTTCTAACAAATTTAATTGTACTGTATCAGGTTTCAAAGAATATGTCATTAATTTTATTATTCTGCACTGATACCCTTTGATTGTATTGCTTAGATATATAAATATTTAGGGAAAAAAATGCACAAATTGCTAATATTTGAAGTCAGATTTTAAGAAATAAGTTCAGAGAGCATCTGCAAAATAAAAATCTAAGGAAATAAGAATTCTGCAATAAAAACTGAAGTTTATTGTAAAGAATATCAGTTTCAGATGACTTGGTGACTTTTTCCAGTGAATTAGAATAATACATAATATTAATTTTTCTGTCTGGGAGATAGAATATATGGCTGACAATGTAAAATTCATGGGAAAAAAAAAAACGAGTTGAAAATACAAAACAAATAACTTATTACCTGTATTTTATATTAAAGATTTACCAAGTAATAATGACAGTGTTGGTAATTTTTTGGATATATGTGATGATCTCTTAGCAGCATTCTCTAATTCTTTAAAGAATTACGACCTACTTTGACAGAAGACCATCATTTTAAGTAATAATCTGCTAGCACAAAGGGCAAAATTTTTCTTGACTTTTGAAGTTTGAACATCAATTTTGACTTGACCATGACTGGTGAAGAGACCTCCAGACTTCTTGTCGAGAAGATATGGGACTGATGGATCTGGCAAGAAAGATGGAGAGGGAATGTTTACAAGACCACGTAGCGGCAGGACATTGGGGAATGGATTCATACTGAAAGACAGTAGATTTAGATAAAGTAGTAAGAAGAAATTATTTATTATGAGGGTGATGAGGCACTGGGGCAAGTTGTCCAGGGGAATTGTGGATGCCCCATCCTTGGAAGTGTTCCAGGTTGGATAGGACTCTGGGCAACTTGGTCTAGTGAAAGGTGTTGCTACCCATAGCAGGGCATGTTGAAATTACATGATCTTTAAAGGTTCTTTCCAACCCAAGCCATTCCATGATTCTATGTAAAATTCTCAAAAGCATCCTTTGCAGAATTAATTATATTCTGCATGTTGTCAAATTTATTAATGTTGTATTATATTTTCCATACCGGGACAGTGGAAAACAAAAATAACTGAAAGCGAGATTTGGTCTTTGCTGTGCTCTCTGTGATCAGCTGGGGGCAAGGCTTAATACATGGTTACTTGTGCTAAATTAACTCATTATAAAAATATATTTATATATATCATCTAAGATATATAAAACCAAGAGAGACCTTGTAGATTATTAGGATGGTATATAAGAAAGTGCATGTGAATATGTGCATACACATATATACACTCATTTTTTCATAATATGCAGCCACGTAAGTGAAGCCTGGGGCTTGTTCTCAGCACTGAACATATATGCAGTAATAAACAATTATTCCCACAAATTTATTTCCTATGTGAAATTATTAGATATGTAGTCAAAGGAAAGGAAACCAGCACTGCAGAAAATAACCTTGCTCAGAGTGATGCAGTAAGTTCGTGATTGATTAATGTTCCCTTTCATAGTCAGACCAGTGATATGTCCTTTACATAGCAATGCTTCCTCCCCAATGGTAAGAAGGAAATATCCAAAGTTCTGAAGGGCACTGTTTAACAATGGAATTGTTTATTTATGATTTTTATTGATGAATATGACCTATTTTAATTTTTATTATTTATAAAGAAAAAGTTGGAAACTGAGTAAAATAGTGCCAAGCAGTAAGTTGAAAAGCTAAATAGAAATGTCAGTCCACTGGAAGTAGAGATTTAAAGTTCAGGTAAGAAGCAAAGGAGAGTTATAACAGCTTACCAGCTGATCACAGTGATCCCTCAAACAGCCCTCATGTGGAAACTTCTTTGTTTTATAAGGAACACTTTACTGTCACAGATAACACGAAGAATCATTGATATCTTCTATGCTTTTGCTATCAGTATATGCCTTTCCTTGCATACCCTTCATAGATGTTACTAAATTGCCTTTATTTTGCTTAGATATTATAGACAAGAATTCCTTTATCACTGTTGCAGTTTTTTCTAGAATGTCTTTACAAAGTATAATAAATTGTGTATTTTTGGGACATTTTTGCCGAAAATTGTATTACTCAGTTTACCAGGAGAATTCCTAATGATGGTATGATACAGTCTTCTCTATTGATTTGCTGCTAAGTTTTATGCCACACTGTGGCATTGCGTGGTGCTCTCATCACCTGGGTGAATTACAGCATGTTTTGGTGAATGGCTGCAGACCCAAATATGGGAAGGAAGTTACTGTTACTCTGCTGTTGCAATGTGGTTCATCAGACCCCACGACTGTATTGAAATATTCTTGTCATAAAGGGCTCTTAGTGTAACAGGACTTACTTTATTATTATGTTGTCTGAATGTTTGGTGCCCTTCCTGCTTTAAAGTTATTTTTTCAGAATTTTTAATAATAAATTTTAGTAATAAAACTTTAGAAAAACTTGCGTGTATCAGGCCAAAACAAGTATCAAAATGATGCCCCTCCATCAATACTGTTTGATATTTTACTGTATATTAGAGGATTAAAAAAAATAGTAGTTTCAAAGACACTTTTGCTTCTGCAAGATAGAAAAGGGCTTAAATTATTGTGACTTTATTTTTCCATAAACTGAACTATTTGCATAGAGTGTTCAGGGAAACAAGACAACCTCTCAGAGTATTTATCACCCCACTGTTCCTTAATAAAATATGTGGGAAGATTTGGAGTAGGTAGTTAAGCTCTGTAGGGCACCATAATCAGGTGTAAAGTGTTTTTTCTCCCTATTCTTCACAGTTTATGTTTCCAGGAATGAGCTGCAACTCTCAGAACTGTCATTTCTTTCTATGTTTGTAGATAATTTCATTTACAGACACAAACAATATCGGTAGAATTTTTTATTTTATATTTTAAGGAAAAAATAAACTAATTAAGTACATTAAAGGATTTTATTAATTTCACTGGGTAGATTCTCATGCCAGAGAGAGCCTAAATGCCTAACAGAGATTTCTTAAGAAATAATTAATTACCAAGCATCAAGACATAAACTGGTCCTCCAAATCTAAGTCAAAATCTTTACTAGGTCCTGGATGGTCATAATCAGATGTATTTATTCAGAGACCTGGATGCCACTTCACGAGTGGCTCCAAAGGCAGATAGGGATGGAAGGATCCCTGGGTCATGGCTTTATACACTGTGTACCAATTGTCATCTGATGCATCAGCCTGACATTGATAAACTAACATATGCTAAGCTACTGATATTGCTTCCTATGAAAGCCCAAATCGGTGCTAGAAAGCCTGGAAGTTGTCCCATTTCTCATGATGAAGGGTTCAGTTGCTCCCTGAGCACACTTCAAAGGTTTGAGAAGCTGCTCACAGCTTCTTTTAATGTTTACTAGTAGTACAAGTTCCACCTTGAATCATAACCATATGCTCTGAGGAGAATGAAGATTTACTATCAGCAAGATTTGGAATTAAAATTTTGCACTGGCAAGTGATTCCCTTCAAATTCCTAAAATTCCTGTGAGTTTGTAAGTTTGTACACTATTCTTCTATTTGGCCCAGATTAAATGGTTCTCCGTTTGTTTGTTTTTTTGTTTTTTGAGAATTGAGAATATTTTCTATAAGAAGGAATAAGATAGTGGAGGGATTGTGTGCTTCAACTGAGGTACTCAGAATGCTCAGCCTTGGAAATAAGGACTCCACATGTCTAGCAAGTTCACAGTAGTACTGAAGTACCTCTAAGTATGCAGTCTGTCTTAAAAGTTTACCAAAACTTCTATTTTTGTGGAAGCCCCTTGCCAGACAAGCGCCTCATGTGCACAACAGAAATCAGCAGCATTATCCCAAAACTAGAGTTTGATTTTTTCCTGTGGACTTCTGCAACCTCTAGTTGAAGATGCAGCAATCTTGTTGCAGAGGAAGGCTATGGATAGTAGATAACAAGGCTCAAGAGGAAATGAACACATATATTTTCCTCTTTCAGTAACTGCCTATGGTGTGGACATGGTTTTTTAGAACCACTACCAATTATCAGCAAACTAAAAGAAGCTGGAAATGGAAATTGCTTATGCCCTGAAATAAATGAATTGCTTATGATGGGCAGTATCAGCAAGCTGACTGGGATTTTTATATTGATTTGCTAAAAGCTTTTTATGGTTAATAAGTTGAGAATGACAAGTACAAGGAATATTATTCATATAATTAATAGTTATTTGGAAAGTCTTTATCCATAATTACGTTCGTGTTCAACCCTCCCAAGCACTATCGAATAAAGATCTGAAGATCGTGTTTGAGCAAAATTGTATTGATTTAAACCCCAATTGTATCTCTTTGTCTGAGGTCCGTTTTAGTTCTTCACTGTTTTATACTTGCATTACTGATTTCTTTTCTGTTGTTCTCTGCATAGCACTGCACTGTTACTTTGTCTATACCAAAAAAACCAAACAGTTGGAGCCCCAAAGCCCTGACTAAAGCTGTATAAATTAGGGTAGATTCTGAAACAAAAAGTCCATAAAAAGGACTTATGTCTTCAGTGTGTCGGAGAATACAATGAGAAGTGATCTCCCCATTCTCTAAAGGAGTACATCCAAAGCACAACTAAATTTAATTTGGATAAAATAATGTTCAGGCTCACTAAATACTCACCCAAAATAGATGAATGCTTAAAACAGGGAATTATCTTGGTGTCTGTGAAGCAATTACTTGGTCTGCAATGAACTTCCAGTTGAGGAGGATCTCTTTTTTCAGTACTCTTCTGATAATATGAAGAAGTATATAGCTCTCCTACCTAACAAGCCTGACAAATGCTATTGGAAAACTTTCAATTGTCAAATATTAAGGTTATGATGACTTAGGACTAGGGCTTTGTACAGTCTCAAAAATGCACTAGGAAAATGTTCAATAAACTCTGTGATTTCCACAAGAATGAGAATGTCTTTGCTACTTACATACGGTGACACCTTTACATTTTATCCTGCAAAGTTAAAAGGACTACACATTTGAATATTTCAAATATACAGTTTTGAATGCTTGCATTGCAGTGAATGGGGAAGGATAATTTAATTTTAGATATGCATGCATATATTTATTGATTGATTTACCTATTTACTTACTTGGATGCTACCTAAGCCTATAGCAATATGGCAAATAAGATGGTATTTTTTTCCCCCAAAGATTTTCTGTATATAATGATATATAACCTATTCTGTATATAGTTCTGTATATAAGAATATTTAACCTATCCTCAGTCACTGGAATTCCACCTTCCATGCTGTATTTTATCACAGCGAATTCCATAAGTTGTAGTGTAAAGAAACAAGCATGGGACTCCTGAGAGGATGACATTTCTCTACAGAAAATGCTAACTTTCACCAGTAGAAAATCACATGCTTGCTCAAAGGTAATGTTCTAAGGCTTAGGGAGAAGCAGTTAAGTAAGCAAGCCCCAAGTATTACTTTTTAAAACTTGAAAAATAACAAGAAAACTTGTTAAATGCAGCCTGTAGAATAAGATTTTTTATGCACTGTTCTGCAGTGATAAAGTCTGCAAGAATTTACTTGCCCTTTTTGTTTCACTTGGACTGGTTACGACGCCTGGAAAAAAAACCAAATTAAAAAGTAAGGAATTTAAAATATCCTCAGTAACTTCTGTGAATATGAGGGTTAATTAGGCATATGTAGTAGCTATGTCTAAGGACATTTTATAGAGTATTGAGTAATCAAATTTATCACATTTGTAAAATTAGACATTTAGTAAATAAAGTTACATTTGTTCTACTTCCAAAAAAAGGCCAGGGGATCTAATGAAACATATCTATTTAAATATACTCTGGATAATTAATTATTCTCAGATCAGTCTGGTACCTCTTTGCATATATTGATATTAATGCTCGTTTGAAGCTAAACTTCATTTGACCCAAGCTATATATTGCTTGGTATTGAACACAAAAAGAAAACATAATCTCTATATAAAGAAATTAATCAAAATGCTTGTACTTGGGAAAAATTGCTTTTTTGATATTGCCTTCTCTATAATAAATGTGAAAGATGTGATTTATAGAAGAGAAAGTAGTGAAACCAACAATATGTAAAGAGAAAGATCACACATGCAGAAAAAACATCTTTGGTAGTAAAGCATATTAATCACACACACAAGCAGGCACTTATATAGAGAGTGGTTTGAAACCAATGTGCTAAGTTGTACTAGATCTTCCATAAAATAGGAAAAGAAAAATCAATATTCTTCAAAGGGACAAAATATGCCAAAGTAGTTATCAGTGAGGTACTATTTTGTCTTTAAGTGTATTCTCTTTTTCTGTCTGTGTTTCTTACTTTGGGAACCTCAAGTGACATCATGCCAGCAAAATCAGCAATGAATAATGTACTTCTTATGCAGTTCTTTCCTTTGAAGAATCCAATCTTGAAATATTAATTAGTTTTCTTTTAAGTCCCAGATAGCTTTTCCTCAGCAAAGCCTTTACAGAACAAGGGAAGATTCATCCCCCACCGTCCTAAAACTCTAAGTAGAACAGGCAGTAAACAGTGCCAACGTATTTTGAACTAACTAAAAAAAAAGCGTATTATTAAGTCCAAGTAGAATTTCAGTCCACAAATACTTGCTAGTCTCTGTGGCTCTTACGAAACGAGATTAATTTCTGGACTAATTTCTTACAGTGTTTTGAATCAGAAAAACCTTGCTTGCAGGGTTAGTTTTTATTGCAAGTTACATACAATTCAAATTCTAAACATACCTATGACTTCTGATCTCTTTCTGTGACACACAAAATAGAAAAAATAAAATTTTACATTAACTTTTATTAAATTAGCACTAATGAATATTTTCAAATTTCATCCATGTCAGATTTGGAAATGTACATATGTGCACAGGCCTTCCTAAAGATTTGGACAGAAATTAAAAACTATGCAAACATTATGCACCAATCATGGGGGGAAGGAGGGGTTTCTCATAAATAAGAGTTAAAAATTTTTTTTATTCCTGGATGTTTCCTTTTAAAATTAATACTGTTGAATCTGGATGGCTTAGCTTCTAAAAAGTCAATCTCAGCAAAGACAAGGAAAAAACAGAGAATTGTAATTTCATGTTGATTTCTTGATTTTTATTATGCAGCCAACAGGAAAAACCAAGAGTTTATAGTCTTCATATTTCAAGGTGTTTTTAAAAATTTGTTATTATTATTTTATTCATTAACTGTGAATTAAGTCTGAGAAGTTCCTATATGGTTTTGAATATGCCTTATACTTCGAATTGCTCAATTATTATTCAGTCTTCCTTCATGAATTTACTGTCTTGATTCTAAACTGTTGGATGCTTTTTATCAGCTAATATATAGATATATCAAAATTATATAAACATATAAAATGCAGTAATGCAAGAACTATTGTTTTGAAACATGATTTTTTAAAATCCCATAGGACCTTCAGAAAAGCTGTATCTTCAGCATCAGAAGATCTACAGCTTTCTAAAGGTGCCAGAGCGTCTTAAATGAAGTTGGCTTTTTAAAACATGCATTTAAATGTCTATGAATATTGTATTTTATGCAGATTTCATTACCATTATTTTATTTTACTTAAGCAGGAAAACATTGCCATATTAATCTGACATGTTTTGGCTTAACTGTACACTTATGCAGGCATTTGCAAAGGCAGACAAGCAGTCGTCCTAATTGAACGCTAAGAATAGGATGCACTTTGAAAACATGAGTATATGTACTTGGCAGGTTGCTGAAACAGGGAAATGTCAGCTCTGTAATTTGCAGTTAGTGCCATTCAATACCACACTGGTTAAGAGTAATTCTGCACTTTCATGTCTTGAATCAGTCAGGTGTCTAACAAAAAATGAAAAAGGAAAAGGAAGGCAAGATGAGGAGAGGCAAAGAAAGGAAAGGAAAGGAAGAGAAAAAAAATACTGCATTTATATTGCAATGGTCTCATGGTATCCCAAATAAGATTAAGAGCAGTTACTAAAGATATAGACACTGCAGAGGTCAAGAAGTTTGGATTCTTAGAAATGGTTAGGAAGGTACAGAATTTTTCAATATATTCTTATGTATTCTAGTTGGTGATAGATTTGGCATGATTTGCAGAGGGGAAAAAATTAATTACTTTCTAGTAAGGGAAGGCTCGAGGGGTTTTATTGTTCTGGGAAGAGGTAGTAGTGTAGAGCTTGATGAAAAGAAATTAAGTGCTTAAAGAGATTCAGTGTTTAAGCCAACAGATTCTGTTACTTGAAACATAAGTGGTGAGAAATAAGCCACAGCAGAAACCACTTTTTTTCTTGCCAATACCCAATGAGACCTTTGGAATAACTTGTTCTCAGTTTGGCTTCTGGTCAGTTACAGAGGATGCACTTTGAGTACTTTTTGTTTCTTTACAATTGCCTTTTGTAAATAAAAATGTTTGTTTTGTTTTTCTCCCACAGGATTCCATGTGGTGAGGGAAGAAGTAATTAGCTCCCCTTTCTAAAATGATTGCCTATTTAAAGCCATTTAGAAGCTATCGGCATTTTCTTTAAATTCTGTGCGGTGTTTTCATAGTAACATTGGTAAACTTAAAGAATTTGAGACCTAGGAAAAGGTTGGGGGCCAGTACATTAAAAAAAATCTCTTCATGGTTTCTCTGCACTAATTTAGATATTATTTAAAATGTCTTCTGGCTGCATTTGTAACATTAATTGTCTAATGATTTTCTCATATTTAAACCATGGTAATTAAATTGTGCAGAGAGTATTTCTTATTCCTGCTGCAATAAAATGTTTTCACTTGATTGAAGCTGAACTGCAATTTGGCCTTTATATTGTAAGGGAAGAAAGCCACAGTACTGCTGGGAGCAAATGGATCAATTAAACAATGTTCTTTTGTAATGAGGGTTACATCATTCTGCCAGTGGTAAAAATCTGTAACTAATGATATATGCCATCTTTTTAGCCCCACGATACTAACCTATCAGGAGGCAACTATAAGGCTTAACTTTCTATTGATCCTTGCACATTCTGTTTCAGAAGTCAGTAAAAAAATGAAAAAGCAGCTCGTTATAAAATTCTAACTTTATGATCAGAGGCTACCAGAGGCTGAGAACAGCAATACGATTGGGATGGAAATATAATTTTGGGGCTTGGGGCATCAATCACCACTCTAGGATGCCTATTCCAGTGTTTGACCACCCTCCAATACTACTCCAAAAGTAGTAAAGAACCACTCCCATGCATCCAACCACTTGATTCTAGGGAGACGATCTCAGCACCTCTCTCCCCAATTCCTCTTGTCAAGAAGCCGCGAAGAGCATTGATTTTTCCCCTGAGCCTCCTTTACTCCAAACTAGACAAGCTTAAAGTCTCTAGCCATTCCTCACAGTTCCTGACTTCCAGCCTTTCACCTGATTTGTTGCTCTGCACCAGATGCATTCAAGGACCTTCACATCCTTCTTAAATTAAATCCTTCCAGAACTGCACAGAGCACTAAAGGAGAGGCTGTACCAGTCCTGACTACAGTGGGATAATCACATCTTTTGACTGGACAAGCAAAAAAGGTCAAGCAAAGAAAAGCAAGACCAGAAATGCATTAGCTGTTTCTTATGCAGTGTCAGGAGGTGTACTTTGTGGATAGAAAGTCCTTAGCACTCATAATGTTTACTCGGAAAGACAATATTTGAAAATAAAACCTGGGGATTTCTTATATGCAAGTCTTTGATCTATCCAATCTCTACAAAGACTTTTATGTCCTTACTTGCCCACCAGTTTGGCTTTAAGGATGATTTTGCTGAGTGAAAAAGGCTACACTCAGGATTCCAAATACATTTGTGAAGTGCAGTTATTTTGGATTTGGGGAAAGAACAGCAAACCAATTCATATGTTTGGTCAGCAAACCAGACCAAACCAAACCAAAACCAAAGCCACAAACAAACAAAGAAAAATCTGCTATTGCATACCATCGTGATTTAACCCCAGCAGGCAAATAAGGATCCCTAAGCAACCCACTTATCAGATCCTCCTATCCCCCCAGTGAAGGGCAGAAAAGCATAAAGAAAATGTAAAACATCATAGATTGAGATAAAACCAGTTTATTAATTGAAACAAAATAAAATACATTACCACTACTAATAATAGTTGTGAGGAGAGAGGAGCAAAAGCGAAAAATCTGGGTGAACAATACAAAATTGTTCACCACGCGTTGACCAATACCCAGTCTGTCCTTGAACAGCAATTAGCAGTTCCCAGCGAAGTCTTCCTAGTTATAGACTGAGCATGACATTCTGTGGTGTAGAATGTCCCCTTGGCCCATGCAGGCCTGCTGTCTTTGCTGTGCTTTCCTTCAGGTTCTTGTGCACCTGCTGTTGAGATCCAATTATTTTTAAGGTTCTTTGGAAATTCCTCTGCCCAAACTAAGGTGCAAATGAGACCATATGCCAGCGACAATAATATGGATTTTATTGTATAGTAAATATGAGAGAAAGAGAATATGGATTTTATTGTATAGTAAATGTGAGAGAAAGAGAAAAGGAGTAGAAAATAGGTGGAGGGAGCAGGAAGCTTGACAGGGACAGAATAAGGAAAATATCACCACTTCATGGATCCCAGTCATGTTCTGTTGATCCTCTCCAGCTGCTCTCCTTGGTGGTGAAGGTCCCCCCAAAGGCACAGAATCCCCTGGGTTTATATCCCCTGGAGCCAGGTGGCAATGTCCAGGCATGTCCCCCTGGGGAGGGGACATCTCTCACAGCAGACTCTGGGTCTGTTCCATCACGTGCAGCCCTGGGGTGCAAGGCTGAGCACTTTGGGGGGTCTTTGATGGATTGTGACTCCCCCTCAGCTGTCTCTCACTGAGAGTG
>VZRF01012030.1:894850-982371 GCA_013396875.1 Vireo altiloquus | reverse complement strand
ACACCCAAGGCCTTCTCTCTCCCCCTCCCCTTCATGCGAGCAGCTGATAGCTCGGGCTGCATGTCCCACCTAGGGAGGTGTTAAGTTGTGTGTCTTTTCAAAGTCCCTTGGCTCTGTGTTGTTATCTTATCTCCATCAGCGGGCAGTTGGGTGCCTCTGTCCATTGCAGGGTGTGGTGCTTTTCTCTACAGCTTTTTGTAACACAGTTCCAAAAAGCAGGGAAAAATGTTTAACTCATAAAACTATAATATTTCAGTCTATGACACCATCACAGCAAAGAATTCAGCTCACAAAATTAAAATTTTTGGTGTTTTCTAATTGTAATTTTTCGAGTTCAGTGTAAACAACACGTGACATTAAAAATGTGCTAAGTAAGGCATAGCACTATTTGGGCCCATGGGCTCCCCCTTGTTTAGAGATACTCTTCAAGCCCAGTGATGCCACATAACTGCTTTCCAATTTAAATAATGTGAAATATATCAATTGCTACCCAAACCTATGAAGATAATTAATGCACAGTTGTTAGCATGTCTGACTAGACATACTTCTGTGTCATTTTTAGCAAGTTTTGTCAGTAATTGATTCAACTTTTACTTACATTTCATTTAAACTGTTAATACTTCTGAGAGGAATAAATAAACAATGTTTTAGCTATAAGCAATTATAAAAATTGCTTAACTGGTGTAATAACGGTATGAATTTCTGTGCCTGTTTGTCGCATTTTGTTTGAGTTCAGTGTGGCATAAGTTCAGCGGAAGGTCCTTCAGATAGTAACCCAGGAGGTGCAGAGCAGACTCCAGCTTCTGTAGGATTTTCAGCTCTGTTGTGGGCTCTAGGAGATGATTTCTCGGGTAACCTTGTTAACAATGGGGAAGAGTCCTTTCAGATAGAAGTAGGCGACCTCCTTTTTGCGTGGGAAATGGACTGTGCAGGCATTTAAAGATAACTGCAGCTTTCTTCCAGGTTTCAGCTATAACAGCTGCCACTTTCTTGGGCACCGTGATCCCAGGAACCTACGAGGAGGATACAACATCGAGACTTAAATTTCAACACGACCTGTATAATCAGAAAGGTCTACACATCCATTAAGTCCTTTAATGTTCCTTAAATACTTAGGGAATATAATCCCTCACCTTGGAGAGAAGAAAACCGGTAAGAAAATTTGCATTTCTCTATTTTATTTTTTTTAAAGTCTATTGTGTTTTGTATTCCTGCTGACATTTACAACCCTAAAGTTAGCACTTTCTTGTTCGGTTTTTATGCTTGTAAAAAGTAAAGCATCAGCCTGCTGAAAGATACACAGTTGGAAACAAGTAGTTTCCCTTTTCTGAAAGCAGCAGGATTTAGCAAATTTGGTTTAAATAAAACCTACAGTACAGCAAAACCAGAGTCCCACTACTACAGTGGAAGCAAGATCTGCTCTTCCTCATAATTTTCTATTTGTTTCTTTATTTTTTCTCCTCTTTTGTTGTTGTTTTCTTGGCTAGTGCATAAATCTATTCCTTAATATTTATTTTTCATGTTATACATATAATAGGGGCTTTAGAAATTGAAAGATATTTTGAATATATTAAAACTTCCTGCATTTAATTTTCTGGATTTTGCCTCAGTTCTTCTCAGAAACATGCTTTGGGCATTTAATAAGTCTCTGTGCCCCATACCTGATGTGCCATATGTGCTTGCCTGCAGGCTTTTAATTTACAGCAAGGTATCCTGCTAATGAAATATCTTTCTACATTGTTTCTCTTTCCTTAATAATCCACCCAGGTATTGCTACAGTGCTTGTCAAAAATAAAAATATCCCCTAACTCTAGTACTAAATTTGCTGCAAGAATATGAACCCAGAAGAAGAAACTGAAAACTTGCTTACACATGTAGTTATTATGTCCCCTGAATACAGGAGTATCTTAAGTTGATTGGCAATAGAAATTTAAACTAAGAAAATTTTAATTTTTTATATTTGTTTATATATGATTTCACTGTTTCATTTCATCTGCATTCTTATTCATTCATCTGCAATCTAGCAACTTCTTTGTTTCCCTATTGTGTCTTTACAATGTTGCCCTATAAAATGTTCTCTTTTTGTTTTCTTTCATCTTCCTTATTTCTCCTTCTTTTTAATTAGCAAAAACTTAACTTCGACAAACTTTCTTCAAGGTTACTCTGATGGGAAAGAAAGTGGTCTCATTTTCCTTGCAGAAAGGCTAATTATTCAAAGCTTCAGAGATTTTGTTACTCTGCCTATACAAATGTTGAACCCGTAGGAGATTCTTAATCCAAGAAGTACCTTAGCAATTGCCACTTCTGTTGTTCTCGTGATTGAACTCATGGGAAGGGGTTACCTCCAAGCGATATAAATATGCATTTTTAATAATACTTATAAAAGGAGATCTGGAGGAACCAAGAATTAGCCAAAAAAATGTTAGGTTGTTTCATTCTATTGCTTTGAATGGCCCCATTTTATTTTAGTTATTACACTTGAGACATTTAATTCGAGGCAGTGATTACAGAGTGATCAAGTGCCTCCTCTTAATTAAGGCTTCAATGAGACTTCCATTAGTAACCTGCTTTTATATCTTCTTTCTTCTCCCTCTCCCCCCACCTTTTTTTTTTTTTACCTCTGGGTATTATTTTTATCTTAATTTTTTTTTCCAGATGAACTTCCAAAGTGGATTAAAACTATCCTGAAAGTATGAATAAAATTGACCAAGTTGTTCCCCAGAGGGTAATTCAGAATTGCTTTTTTGAAATGGATTTCAGCCAGGTAATTCTTTTCTCTGGTAAGCACTACTGATAATCACTTTTCTGGGGAGAAAAGTAAAAATTACAATGTATCTTTATCCTTAATTCCTCCAGAAACCTGTCCTTTGTTTCATGTACAGCCACACAAACAATATTTTTTTCACATGGTTTGATTCCTGAAATGTGCTCCCTGATCACAGCGAGAGTGGAAGAGGAGCAAGACATCCAGAATGAGGGTTAAACTGATTATGTTTGTAGAAATAGGAGTGATTTTTTTTTCCAAATTCCTTAATTGCTGTCTCACAGACGTTGCAGAGGCTTTTGTTGTCCTGCTATGTAAACCCATGCTATATTAAATGCTTAAACTGCTAACTCATCAGCTCCAGTTCTGGTAAGAATTCAGAAGCTGGGATCAGTCCATAGTGATCATGTCATTTACTAACTCGGCTGAAGCAAAGTGCAGAGGTGAATCCAGAGGGTTATTGACAGGCGAGTTAGAAATACTGGAAAGTGAGGACGATATTTAGCCCGCATTTTGTCAAATAACTCTCTCATGGCCTGTTTTTACCTCTCCAGCATATTTAGTCGCTTCATTTACTGCACTTCTTTTCAGATTCTGGTATTTTTTGTAGGGGGAAAAGAGAAAAATCATAGGATCAAGAAAACAGATCTAAAATGCTCAGGGTGGATCTAGTTGGAAGTTCTTTCCTGCAGACGTATGAACAGCATGGGAGAGGATTGATCCATAGTGTAAACTGCTTCCAGACCCAAGTGCCTTCAAAAAGCATTCTCTGGTGTAGAATGGATATGTTCTTAAATTATTGACTCAGAAACTTTTCCTATCACATTTATGCTTGAAGATTCATGTTTATTTGGTAGTGTATTTTTTTGGCTTTCCGAATAGTTGGATGTGTTTGGTGCTTTTTTGTTGGTTGTTTTGTTGTTTTTTGTTTCTCTCACATGAAGTGATTTGGATCAAGTTTACTACAGAAAACTACAGAAATTTTAGGGAGTTTGAGAACAATTCAAAAGGGCTTTGCCCAAGCTTTATAGAAGTTTTAGAAGAACCAGAAGCTCTGATGCCTTATTGAGAAGCAATATAGTTTTATAAAAGTATCCACATTTAATAGTGTTTTTTTTCTTCAAGTCTTGAATGGTTTAGGTATTATGGTCCTTTTGCAGCATTTGTATCATGGTCGTGTATTTGTTTGCTTGATATTCTTGGAATTTTAAAGAGAACAGGATAACACAAGATAAAGTCATTGATTTCTCTAATCTGCTGGTCTAAACTTGTAGCCATTTTGGAGCAAAGAGCTTCATGTATATTTGATTGCTGAAGCTGAGCAGCAGGACACTGCATGGGATGTGTGAGCTTTTATTTCACTCCCACGTTGTCAAGTGATCCCTTGTGCCAAGCTGATGGCTCAGAGAAAGCCTACTCTCTTAACTGCATAAACAGGAATTGGCTTTTTGTAAGGGGATATGCAAAACACTGTTTGCTTTTTATTGACATTTCCCTTCCTGCAGCACATTTCAAGAAAGGTCATTCCTTCTGTTCCTTCTGTTTCTTCTACTGATGATTCAAATTACACTTAGTGTTGTGAATAGAAATACAATGCCATTAACACCCTATGGTGCTAACCTTTATTTTAATGAAATATTAATTCCTAAAGAACTAGCAAGCTGCTAAGGGGGGTGGAGTGGGGATAGGTGGGCTGGCGTGTATAAATTAGGTTGATGGAAGCTAAAGGGACTGGAATAGAGTGGCTGAATGTGGCAGCCTTCAACCAGTCCTTTTCCAGGTATTTAGGTGGATTTAAATATTAAGTGATTCTTAGGGAGCCTTTTGGCAGACAACTTAATCATTCTCTCTCACATTAATTGTCTTTAATTATTAAGTTTTCCTTCAGACTAAGATCTTCAGGACAAGAACCAAGCCTTCAAGTATTCCCTTACAGAGGGCAGTGGACTTTTGCATATTTTTATGTCTGAGCACATTCACAAAATGAACATTAATAAAAACTGATATTTAATCTTCCCTAATTCTTTTCAATAGTCTGGAAATTGGGAGTTTTAAAGATAAAACCATTATATTGTTAATTATTTTATTGGGAAAAAAAAAAAGTGCCTTATATTTTGGGCTCTTGCAGATGATGTTGAATAGCCTGTCACTATAATTTACCAAAACTGTCATCAATTAATGTGCAGTCAGGTATAGGAGGGGAGGTGGTAGGCGAGTAGAGATGTCAATGTGTGTGAGACAAAGAAAGAACACTCGTGTGAAGCTAAGATGGAAGGAAATGAAAAGAATAGTTTTGAGGAGATAACAGCCTCCTTGTAAAATCAAAAACTAACTGTACAAGAAAAGTGTACAGACTTGTTCACTCTTTGTCCTCTTGAAAATTAAAATCCTTCAGTATATTATGACTTGTTTTGACACACTGGCATTATTTTGTACTTGAACTATGATAGAGGCAAATCTATTTTTGTACTTTATCTATGGTGTGCTGTAAGGGTTGAGGAAAACTGCAGCCTAATACCTTCAAAAAAATATAATCACTGCGGGGAGAAAAAAGGTGTATAATCAACATCTATTTCCTTTTAGGATGATCTTCAAAGAATTATGATTAGGATTATAAAATGTCATTGCCTACGGTACCACAGGATTCAAACCATTTCTGATGAAATAATTTTCCAAGAGAAGGTTAAATTGTCTACATATATGATATCACCAACTTCTCAAATCTGTGTTGGGAAGCTGTCAGAGTAGAGTTCAAAGCTGCTTGGTTATGCACATTGAAATTTTGTTCTTTGAAAAGATTTGTCTAATCCACACAACAAGTATACTTTAAAATTAAGAATATTGCAATTTTCTGTATAAAAACAAATGGAAAAGAGACCTCCTACATTGTATCCTGTGTTGCATTTTGCTTTTTTTTCCAGACAGGTGTTTGGAATATAAAAATAAAAATTCATTCATTTTTCATATCTGTAAATATTATCAAATATAGCATTAAAGTATCTATTTTTTTGTACATTAAAGCAGATTAAATATATTTAGTAAGCTGATAGTAATCTATTTTTCATTTAAAAGCTCAACAATGATAATAAAAAATCATTCTTATTTAGAGTTGAAAATTCTAAACCATTGTGTCTTCAAGTTAAAAATGTTTAGATAGAAACAATGAGGGAGACAGTTCAGTTTTACCAGGTTTTGACCAGCACTTCAGGTGTATCAGGTTTTGGCCTCCTATTTGTAAGACATACAAAATAACTGTGGTGAAGACAGAGGTATTTTTGGGAATTTGTGAAGATTATGTTAGTGCTTTTCATGTTTTTTATAGGTTTGACAAGCATTTATAGTGTGCAAACTGACAAGAGTGCTGCCTTTCCGTCAGCTAAGTTGGAACCAGTACAAATTATTACCAGCACATCCACCCTGGCAGGAGAAAACAGCTGTAGAAAACAGAAAGCAAAATAAAAAGTATTCTTCAATTAACAGCTGCCAGAGCAGAGAAACTTGATCTTCAATATCAGCTTTTCACTTAATGTTTCAAGTATATTGGTTTTTAGGATGATCGTGTAAAGAGATGGTTTAGAACACTTTTAACTAAGGGTCTTCTGGGAAGGGTGGCCCTTGCAGGTCCTTGGAGTTTCAATACACTGCACATCTTTCTACTCCTCCACAGTTTATGTGAAGAAACATCACAAGGAACCATAAACCCTCTGTATGTGTTATTTTTGTTCTCTCACAAGAGATCCAAAGTCCTTGTGTTGGGCCTCTGACATAAATTAGGCAAATACCTTTCATTCTGGTTTTGTGGCTATGTCTTCTTTAAACTTGACCTGTGTCCACGTTCCCTGCACATATCTGGTTATGAATTATGTTTGCTTCCCTGAAGAGACTTTAGGTAAAGTGCTTTTTCTTTCATTTTCAAACTCTCTTCTAATATTTTGTTTCTTTTACAGACAAACAAAATCAGATGTATTGAATATCAGCAGTGAAAGACCACATATTTTCCTTGAAAAAGGAAACAATTTTAGCATGTTTTTCTCTTTGGGATTAAAAAACCTCCAAATATTTTCCAAATTTGATTATATTTTCTTTTTTTTTTTCTCTTTTATTTTAAAACTGCAAATTTTATTTTAAAAGTATTTTTCCAGTAAGAAAAGAAAATGTTACATTAAAAAAAAAGCAAACATGTTGGATGAATGGTCCTATTAAGTTCTCTTCAATGTTAGAGAGATTGCAGATTCATAGTATTTGGCCCTTAATTTTTATGAATTCCCAGTCTTGGGAAAGGAAAAAAGTGCAAAATCAAACCACAGTCCTTTGGTTTATAGTATTTTTATCTAATTTTTCATTTAAACCAAACAAAGGTATTGGATGTGGTTTTGGATGAGAAATTTGCACACAAGAATCCCAGTCCATTGTTGAAACACAGCTATTCCTGTGGGTTAGGACACAATGATCGAGGACCAGTATTTCACTTCCTGGATAAGAAAGGAAGGTGAAAACACTGAGTTTGTGGGTAAAGTTTTTAATATCAAAAAGACTACTCAGAAATGCTCTCCACATAGTGCAATGTCCTAGTCACAGTTTATGAGACACTCCTCATGACCAGAGGTTTCATGTGGTGACTCACTCCTCTGATATTCTTAGTTTTCCTTCATTGCAAGCTAGCAGTCAGTACACTAACTTTCCCACTATTTATTAAAATATTTTACATGTTAGCCTGCATTCAGTTTCTTATCAAAGATTCACCTTTCTGAAGATGAGATGTCAATATTTTAAATGAAATATATGAGAGACAAGGCTTTCCAACTTATATATTTCTAATGATTTTTGTTTTCTTTATATACCTTTTCACTTCCTCCTATACTCTCCACCACAATAACATATAGCTATAAAGCCATCTGTAGAAAGCCACTGAATATAAAAATGAAATTAATAATTGATACGTTAGAAACATTTTGAAAGATTTATTGACTCCACCGGTTTCATTTGTGGTATGGGAAATTGCTATATATCTCTGGAGAGTTCTGGAAGGAAATCCTAAAAATGTCTGTAAATGCAAGCCACCATCTCAGCATAATGCCAAAGCTGAAGTCAGCATACTGCAGGATATGCACATACAGGGTACAGTCCCACAGGATGAAAAACTTTAGGGTTCTTGAATTTAGATATTTTTCTAAGTCACATTAAGCTAAAATACAAACATATTAACTGCATATACTAGGTTAAATGTTGATGAACTTTGCTTAAGAGAAGATTCAGTTAGTTTCTGCAAAGATGTATCACCCTCTTATCTCTCTTCTTGATCCAGAAAAAGCAGGATAAAGGAGGTCCTGGTAGCTAATGATAAGAGATAATACCTTGGGAAGGAAGTTTACAATAAAGCTTATAACACCAACAGTAAGCAATAAAAATTGAGCTTTAACTCTGCCTTTTCAAGCTCAGCTGAAGATTAATTAGGGGCTCAATTTATAAGCATTAACCAAACAAGAGAAAAGATAAAAAGCCATGGACACAAATTCCTTTTTGAGCAGTTAATATTTATCACTTTTTTCCAGGGGAACTTGTCCTGGAATTGTTAGCGATTGTTTCATATGACAAACATTTTACAGTTATTTTTTTTTTTAAAAAGTATTCTACATTTATTTCATTCCATATGATGGTAAAAACTAGAGAGACAATGTTGGTAGAGATCTCTCTCCAAAATTTAGGGGAAAATAGGTAAGCATATCAGATTTTTTGGGAATGTCTTTTAACAAAAAGCCTGGAGGACAGCATGAAAGAGATTTTCATTAATATTGTATCTGTCAAGTGACATTTTTATGTCAGGAAGATTTTCTCTGTGAGGTTCTTCTACATCCTTTCATACTGTCATTAGAAATAGATCATACTTCAAAATCAGCAATGTAGATATACATACCCAGTACTTCAACAACACAACTATTAGGGTTCAGTCAAATCCGTGACGTAAGAGGAGCAGAGTACCACAGAAGAGTGAAGGTTCTCTATAGATCCTCCAGTTCACTAGCAAATATTTGAGATTAGCTCTGTTGGTTGGAGTACAGTGCTAATAAGGGCAAGATTGTGGGTTTGATCCCTGTGTGGGCCATTCATTTAAGAGCTGGATTTGGTTAATGCCTGTGGGCCCCTTCCAACTCAGAATATTGTGTGTGATTTGTTCATGTAGATTTCCTGACATCTTTGAAAAATCAGCCAATAACAGTAACTGCACATGTGTTGGGTGTGCATTGCAATTACTACTTATGCCTGCAGCATCTTCCAGTCAGGGTTTTAACACAGAAGATGGTTACTTCCCACTTTGTCTCTTTTCTATATGTGATATTATAATGAAGAACAAAATCAAATGAAGAACCTACACAGAAGAATTTGCTGTTGCAAACTGTTTGAAGATATCTGTGGAATGGAGGTGGAATGAATATGAGAACATTTTGAGCCTGAGTAACAAACAGGTTTGAATAGCAAGACTGGGTCTTATTGTTTGTTTTGAAGAAACCTTATTATACCTGAAAAATTGACTAGTGCATCTATACCACAAGCTTAATTCAGCATGATTTTAACTTTTCAATTAACTGCTGGCACACTAAATCATCTCTGAGACCTCATTAGTGAGACTAAAAAATCTGTGATTTTTTTTAGGCATGTGAAATAATGGTTGATTTACACCACTTTTTGCTGTTATTGTACATCAGATGGACCTGCAGATACAAGTAAGATTACACAAATATCAGTGAAAATTCCTTTTTAACTGTAAACTCCCAGGGGGCTTTTTCTTGTGAAAGTATTTTTGTGAAGCCCCTAGTGCAGTAAGACCTGACTACTATTTGATCTACATATTCCTATGATGAAAAAGAATTATGAACATAATATAAAAAATGTATTTTGTATAGCAGTCTCTGTTGTTTGTAATGATACTGGTTTGCAACTTTTGCTCAATTCTCCTTGTTATTCTTTGCTCTCTTTTAGCTTCACATCAGCTTTCTCCATCACATGTAGCTCTAAATTGGTATTCCTTAAGATCTATTTTTCAGAGACAGCAAGTTGCTCTATAGGGGAGTAGATTCTGCTCTCATGGAGGTGTCTGTCCCACACTGTTCTTCACCTTGTCTTGGTTAAAATGAGGGCCATATTTTCATTGTTTTGGTTACTTATTTATTTCCAAAGCTGATGTATCCGGGAAATTCTAGTAACGAACTTGTTAATTGCTGCCTTCCAATGCAGCAGCTGTATGAGATCTATTAGAAACTAGCACCAAGTAAAGGCACTTATCACAAAAACTGTTCAAGTTGTGAGGCTACTCAAACAAGGAAAGTCTCTTGAGCAGTGTCTCAATAGGAAGTGGTGCTGGAGGCTGATGCCTGGGCACTTTTCTTCAGCTCCTCGTCTAATATTTCACTGCAACAGAGCAGGAGAGAGACATATTTCCCTCCATATGAGGCTTGATTGGAAGAAAACATGACAGGAGTGTTCCTGACTCTGGTCAAATTTAGCAGCAGCTTGTGTATAGAGGCAGAGCTAAAAATGGCAGGTATTCATCACGCTATTTCAATATCCAACTTTTTCTGCCTCCTGGACGATCTTGGCATTACATCTGATCCCATGCTTGTAAAAATCAATAGGAGCCTTTTTACTGACTTTAATGGAGCAGAAGTAGACTTGTGGTAGGTGGAGTGGCTTCAGTACTCAAGAAAAATAGCTTTGTATATCCCCAGCAGAATAAACTCCACTTTGGAATGGAGTTTCAGTGCCTAGTGACTAGACTACATTATTAAAAATGTGGCTTTTGCCAGAAACATTTCATTTCATCTATAACAAGAAGCAGGACTACACTTTCCTAAAGTCAAGCAGACTGTTTATAATTTTTACTTTGTTTGATTTTTTTCCTAGCTCAGTTTTTGCAGACTTGGCAAGAGCTCAAGGGTTTGTTTAGCTTTTCCTTTAACATCCCAAAAGGCCACGTTCGTTCCTAGTTCAAGGCACGACCATTCCTCGACTTCCGCTGATAACCACTATGTGTAATTTTTTGACCTCATTCTCTGCAAACCTCTTCTGTCTGACCTGAAACTTTTGTCTAATTAGATCAAGCTGGGAGATCAAGCTAATCAATGGGAGGATTACATGGGCTGAATACAATGTTCACTGTGAAATTAATTGCAGCAATGACATAATTGCCACAAAATCCCTATCACTGAGAATTAGCATCATCATTCTCTGTTGTTTTGGTGACTGAATAAAATTGAATGTGAAGTGTTGTTCTTTAGTCTCACTGTTTTAGTTTGGGTTTTTTTTTTGGTTTGGTTTTTTTTTTGTAGTTGTTGGATTTTTTGTTTGGTTGGGGGTTTTTTGTTTGTTTGTTTGGGGTTTTTTTAGTTTATGTTTTGTTTTGTTTTGTTTTGATTTTCAGTCTGAGAGTAAGATGTTACCAACATGGGAAGTAGTACCTCAACAGCAAACTCAGTTCAATATTCTGAATTCTCTGGCAGATCTGACAAAAATGTGAGTTGTTTACATGCAAATAGAGACGTACCCACTGTAATTTTCTTCACTCACCTGACTGCACACTGATATGGTATCTGAGTCCCAGACCTATGGTAGCTAGATCAGAATATTTCAACACTCAAGGCCACTGCTGTCCAGAGGGTTACCATGTAGCCTAAACCTGGTTTGGTGACTGAAGCTCAGTGAATGCTTTGTGTCAGGGCCCTGAGGTTACTACCAGGCTGTACTGACCCTAACTCATTTGCCCCTTGGATATCCCACTACAGGTCTCCATGGGTCCAGAAATTCCATTTCAACTTATCTTGGTGGCCTAAATCCCTTCCCTAGCTAGCCTCCAGCTATGCCTTCTTCCTGGCCCATCTCCCAGGTGTGTTCCTTGGGCCTTGACCCTCTAAAGGGATTCTGGATCTTCCACTGCAAATGTCTGGGGCTGCTGACAGTCCCTGCCATCAATGTCCTGCTTGGGTTCTGCAGGCTGGCCCAGTGGTCAATGAAGGTGTTGCCTGCTTTGGTGTCACCCCTGGGCTGTCCTCATTCGTGGAATAATCCCATTCTTGCTGCTAACACCTTGAATGTGCACCTAAAGATACATGATAAGCTCACGACTCCCAGTACTCCCAGATTTGGATCCCTTCTTCAGAATAATTTGCATGTGAAAAAATCTTTGAATAAAATCTCAATGCAATGCTGAGAGGTTAGCAATAGTTCCTTTGAAGTGACTGCCCTAAGTCTAGAACTTACAATGTACCTTTCTGCTTGATCTGCTGATTCTTGATTATTTTTTTTTCCAATGACTTAATTCTATCTACGTGTCTTCAAAGCTTCAGCTTAAAAGACTAATCAAATAAGCTGTAGTTTCCTGGTTATGGCACCTGCTTTAAACACCATTTCTTCAAATCCATTAGTCTGGGAAAAGACTTGTAGTCCTTGAACTGTTTTCACTTGTTATTTTATAGGTGATAGGCACTACCTCTGTTTCTATGTAGAGATAAAATCCTTTATTATTTTTTTTCTAGGGAAAACATGTTTAATATAGAGAGAAGGTTGAGAGCTGCATATCCCAAGTAGGAGAGGACACCAGCCCTTCAGCCTCAGGAAGGGTTTGGAGCCAGTATTTCCTCCTGGCCTGCTGCAGGCAGATTCAGGCAGAACACATCTGACTTCAGACTGAACTCTCATCCTTCTGCTGATTTTTTGGCATTGCCATGTTGAGAAGCTGAATTCCTTTGGGCATTTGCTGGTGGGCTAAACAGGGGGTCTGGTTTCCATGTTTACTGTTAGATCCACACTTCGATAGAAATGAGCCTTTGTTATTGTTGTTCTGAATCTCCTGTATCCTAGAAAGATTTTAAAACTGAATTTTCAATGTACATGATCTGTAACTTATGGCAAAACTACCTGACTAATAAGGTAATCAGTTTTAAAAAATTGGCATGTTGAAGGCTGCAGGTGCCTAGAAACTAAAGAGTTTGAGAAAATCATATAACATAAGCAGTTTAGCCCAAAAGGACTAGAAAATTCCGGTTTTCCTAATTATAGAAGAGGCCCTTGTGTAGCATACTGGTGTTTAGAATAACTTTTCTGTTTCTAATGGACTTGGAATTATCTGTAGAACAAACCTGGGCACTCAGGAGTGTTCATTTTAATATTGATTATATGTATCTTAATATTTTAAATTTATGTTGAGTACTTACATCCTTTAGAACTAGAAAGTGCCTATGTTAAAATAAAGAGGAAGCAAGTACTGAAAGTTTTGGCAGGAAGTAAGTCCTTCTTTGTGCTAATAAATACTTCAGTTGGATAAAGTGGAATTGTTCCAAAGAAAAAAGACAATTTGATGAGTAGGAATAATAACAATTTCTAAAGGAAATCCCAAAAATAAAAGTAAATCAGCTTTCAATCCTACAAGACACTCTTCTGATAAGAAATATAATTAGCTAATTTATTAATTCCTGTTTAGATAGGAAAGAAAATGGGATGGTTGCTACAGCATTTACTAAAACTGAATCCATGTATTTGCTGTCTTTGATGAGCCTTGACAATATAGGTAGCATTAGGTCAGATACTTATTATTGGGAAAGGTAAGAATTTCATTTTCAAAATATTAATTTTTCAGCCTGATGTCAAATGGAGGAAATGTGGATATCAGAAATAATTTCCTGTCCGACTTCCCTACTTGGATCAAACACTAACCCACATAATTCTGTATAACTCAAATTCTTCTTAACATTAGCCAAGTATCCACTCAGGAAATGTCAGTGATTTTATCAAAGGCCCCAGTGAAGGACTATGTCCAACAACTTGGGAGGGAGCAAATCAGTTTATTTAAACTAAAGCCAAAGTAGCATTCAAAATTAAAGATGCATTATGTTAAAGACTTACTTATGGTGGATTTTCATTTTAGAAATTATTTTTAAACACTTTTGTTGTTAATTGCAGTGCACCTAAGTTTACTCATCTCTAAAATGGATTAACAGACACTCTCCATAAGAGACTATGTTGTCTACAAAAATAATTATAACAACTTTCTGTGTTGCATAGTTACAAAATATTAAGTAAATGTATTTTTGGAGGAGATTATCCACTTCAGTGTGTTTAACTTTCCCTTGAAGGAAGATATGAACTAAAAAACAAACAAAAACCCACCAAACAAAAACCCCAACAATTCTGTAATGTTTATCTCAGTGCTCACTTATGCTCACCACTGAGAAAATGATATTCCCAAGGGACCTTTATCTAAGGCTTATGAAACTTCAAAATATCTTAAGCCTTCGGTTACTTGAGGGCAAATAATTTTCACCTAAGTTCTTGGGAATATGCTTGTACTGAGTTTGTTAATGCTTTTTCCTTAAAAGCAGAAATCAATATAAATCTTGCTGAATAAAATTTTATATTCCTAATTTCTCTATTTGGAGGATTAATTGGAAGGTACAGAGCTGTGTATATTGTTCAATGATGCATTCCTCAAAGAGCATAACATCTTCACCTGCTATTGATACCTAAATTGAGGCTGAACATCAATGAGTGCCTCAAGATCCTCCACTCATGACAGAAATTAACGTACTGTTGTTATAGAGCTTTTATAATGATAATTAAATGTTTAATTCTATGTCATATGAATATTCTATTCTATATTATTCTATGTCATAAACTTTTGAAATATTTATAATAAATATCTGTAATGTAGTCTCAGTGTGGAGTTTTGTTTTATTGGTGTTTATTTTTCTTTTGCTGTTTGGAATATTTATTTTTCTTAGTCTTCATGTGAGCCTGGTCCTCATCCTGTGTAGACCTGTCCATGTTCAGTCCTTGTATACTCTTGTATTTATGTTAACTTTGGAAATATCATACCCAGTACACAAAGACTTCTGCAGTACTGTGCTCTGTGGGACAGGTACCAATCAACTGGGCCAGACAGAGAAATTTCCTCACAGGCAAATACAGACATATCCAGAGGGGACAAACACCAACAATGTCAAATCCCAGCTGCAAAGCCACATTGGAGCTGTCAGGGCAGGAGTTAATCTTGGGTAGTGTTGTATTTGTCTAAGACAGGATGTCTAGATGGAGACTGCATCGATCATCAGTTAGAAGATCTTTAGTGCAGATATTTTGAACTGCCACCTTCTCATCCTTAAGGATCATGAATGCCTTTCAGACAGCAGAACAGCCTGTTTTGTACTTAAAAGCTTTTTGCTTGCTGGCATAACCTAAAATAACAGAAAAATACCTGTGAAGTGTTTCATGGATAGTTATAATTTTGCAATAAAACATTAAGCACAGTCTCTCGCCTCAAGTAGAACACCTGTTAGTAGGACTCATGAGGGTGTAATGATGTTCAAAAGGCTAAGTTAAATCCTCCTACAGTCAGAGGCTAAAATGACACT
Organism: Vireo altiloquus; assembly: GCA_013396875.1. Taxonomy (NCBI): domain Eukaryota; kingdom Metazoa; phylum Chordata; class Aves; order Passeriformes; family Vireonidae; genus Vireo; species Vireo altiloquus. The sequence goes on along the minus strand of VZRF01012030.1, from coordinate 967,209 downwards.
GCGAAGTTGTTATGTCTTCTTTACCAATAACTCTCCGTCTAATAAAAGCTGATCTAGTACCACTTAGAGAAATAAGACTTCCAATTATCATATAGCAAAGTACTGAAATTAACAGAGCTTACTGCTAGAGAAATGCCAATGACAATGTACCTTTAATATTTTTTTTTTTAAGAAATATTTTTTTCCACAAAAGTTAGAAAACTTTAAAAAGTAGAGTATTGAGCACCTTTGTACTGCATGGGCATGGGATGAGGCATGCATCTTCTAATGTGATCTGAAAAAAACAGAATTTAGGGAGAAAATATATTTTGGAAGAACACTAGAATTACTTAATCCACATTCATGATGAAACAGTGTGTTTTGTACACTAGATTCTTCTGCCCCTAGATTATAGAATATTTCATGTGGGGAGAGACTTCAGTGGGTCATCTGAGTCTTTCTTACTCTGCTAAAATACACTAAGTTCTTCTTGCATGCCCTAAAACACAAGTGTGATAACTTTCTCTCAAAATCTCTGTTTTCTGCAGTTCCTTATTCATCATAAAATCTTTTCTTCACCTCTCCCAATGCCACATTACTAAGGAGGCAAACCTTCATCCCATATTTCTGTCTACTGTTCTCCATGTAACTTAACAAGGCCACTGCTATTTCCTGTGCCTTTGGCTGGCCTGCTGGCTGCTCTCTACTGCTGCATTTGCTGGTCAGAATTGGATACAGCTGATTAGATTTGCAGGTTAGGAGGCAATTCGAGCAGCCTGGATCAGGATATTTGGCTTCCTTTGCTGGCTTTACTTAATGCCTGTCTGCTAATTGTAAATGATCTTTTAAGGTCTGTGATCTCCATCCTTTTGACAAATTCTGATATTGTCTATAAGTTTAAAAAATATTTAGGGTATGGCGGATGGATGTATTGTTGCCTTAAATGGCTACCTAGAAACAGAGACGAGACAGGAGTAAAGGAATAAAGGAGATATTTATCTGAATGGCCTTCAGAGGCACACTCTGGGCTCCAGAGGGTCCTGCCTCAGTGGATCCCAAAATGGACAACAGGTCACGAGATCTTCACACTTTTTTATCAGCATAAATTCACTAATTAGGACTTTAGCTAATGATGTAATTTCCCCAAGCTTGTCTCCTTTCCCCAAGATGATGGTTTACAAGTTTTGGGCTAGGACAGTCTGGGTGTCCTTGGAGAGCAGGCTGGAGAGGCTTTGTTATGTCTCTCTTAACATAAGAGAACAGCATTTAACAAGCTACAGGAAACTTCAGAGTTACACTAACAGTACAGGATTTGAAAAATATAAAAATGAAAACCTAAGGCATCACATTAAAAGCCAAATAGTTAATAATATTTTCATTAAGAAAGCAAGCTAGAGACAATTGTATTAGTTTAATTATTGCATGAACATCTACAGAGGAATCTAGGAGTTTTTGTTTATTTCCTGAGTCTGCAGTATTTTTTATTTTCCACTGATTTATATTCTTTTCTATATGTGTGTGTATGTGTATTTTTACATATAAGTATGTGAATATTTGTGGTTGTTTGGCTACTGATATCTAACAAAACTATATTAGCTCAGTTATGCAGCAAATTGTTAACCTTAAAAATTTCTTAGCATAGGGAACTCAAGGAAAGGTCAACGTAGCCAAAAAACTTGAGTGAATCTTGGAATAAATTCTGAGGTGATTAGCAACCTTAAACCACCTCTGGACTCAGTACTTGAAGTAGTCATGTTAGAGATTTTTTTTCCTCTAGGGTTTTCCATCGAGCTGGTGAGTTAGAGAAAAAGAGTAATGCAATACATCATTTCTAGATTCATATTTTATAAGCTGACTTATTCTCTACTTGGTGGTCTAATCTCCACTTTTGTTCATATTATAGCAAGGTTCCTGTGCATGTACCTTTAGATGCTTGTATTTATTTTTAATTAATGCAAGATTTGTCTTTTTATTGAAATATATTTAACCAGGAGGTCTCTTTGTATTACAGTGAGGAAATCTTGTTGCCAACTGCAAATTAATATCAGAATCTGAATCCACATAGTGTACAAAATCTTTTGCACTCCTGCAGACACCTCATTTGATATTAAAAAAAAAACCCAGTTAAACTGTTTGAACATGAATGCTTGAGAACAAAGAAATTAAAGTTATTTAATAATATTATTATTAGTAGTAATGTAACTGGAAGGAAGGAGATAAACTAGTTATTTGAATAAATAATACGACATCTTCTTTATGCTGCAGCTCCCCATCTGTAGATAAACAAAGCTGTGTTATGTTTTTGTTTAACATATTTTCCAGTACATAGACTCTCAACTACAGAAGAGATTTATGCTTTCTGCGCAAGATTTACTGAGTGAAACTATCACAAATAATAAAGGAAAAATAATTTTAAGGTAGGCCAGGGTAGTCTGTTTTAGGAAATTGAAAGTTGCCTTAGTACTTTCCAAACACAAATGCAAAAGCCTTAGGGGCAGAAGGATGTTGGGACAGGCACAGTCTGGATGACCAAAAGAGGAAAGAAAACAAGATGCCTTTACAGATCTGTTCTCTGATGTCAGATAGGTGAAGTACCTTTGGAGAAAGAAAACTATGATATATTGATATATTAATATGTTAGTGTGGGGCAGGGACAAATAGTTCCTTTGTTCTCCTGGCTGTGCAGCCTGAAGCTGTTCTATGCCCAAGTTAATGTTACAATAAATAGATGAATTCAGGGATGGACTTGGTGTCTGTCTCATTTTAATTCTATTAGTAAGGAAATTCCAGTCAACTGTTTTGTTCTGTTCAGTCTCTACCAGCCAGAGTCCAGATTAGTGATGGGGAAATTTTTAACTATGCTGGTAGGGAACAGCATGTCTCATGGTAATGTCCTGTGAGGAAAGCAATGAGCTGGAAATCTTTCCTGGTGTCCGTGCTGTTTGCTTGGTATGTCTCAGAATGAACCAGACTAAAAGAAGGAACAATGGTCAGACTTTATAAGAAATATTCTTGTTTTGTCTTAGAACTGCTGTAATCACATTGAAATAAATATGTTAATCCCTTATTTTCTCTCTTCCTCCCCACCCCCCCCCTTCTCCTGCCATCCCCCTCAATTTGTGGTACAGCAAGATTTCAGACTTCTTGTGCTTCCCAGTCTAAAAAAGGGAGTCAAACCCTTTCCTCACTGACCTACAATCTCTTTTTTTATAGACTAATTCATGAACTGGTTCATAGGAATGACAAAGGATGCTTATACCTGTAATAATCACTTTCTGGTTATAAACTTTTATCATATTTAGAACTTGCTGCCAAATTAGCCTTCAGAAATATGTGGAAATTTTACTTTTCAAGAACTTTGTGTAAAGGAACCAAGAACACATGAACATATTTCCTGTCTGCTTTAGCCTTTGGGATTAAAAATTATTTTACAGCTCTATGTCCAGACAAAGCGCTTGCCAAGTAAGTAATTTCCCAATGGGCTGCTGCCTCCCCAGTACCATTCTTCCTTTGTTGGGCCACACAAAGAAGGTCAGTATCACTAAACTCCATGATATGGGAATCTATTTAAACTATTTACTGCTGGTGTGAGACGTCTGGACAAGGACTATTCCTGGCATAAGATGAGTTTCTTAGGCATAAGCTTGACATCCTCTGATCTCTTTTCAGGCCAGTTATGCTCCTTTGGTTCAGGAGATTTGGGAAAAAGATAACTAGCAAGTTTATAACATAACTTACCCTTGTAAATTGAATTCCATGCTTACTCTCTCTTGCATTTATACTGCAACTTAAGTTCTCTTACTCTTGGCCTGAACACCATATCAGTCTGGAGAGTATCCAGGTTTCAAAATCGTAGATCATCCTAACTGATGATTTTAAATGTAATAGAGGCCAATTGTTTGAGTAGGATAACAGCTCATTTTGGTTTCTCAGTATATAAATCTCTTCTAAAGCTTTTTATAGAACGATCTACATCTCCTTATTACATAAAAATAACTTAGAATATGCAATGTGGAAATAACTTAAATTCCCTTAATGTTATTAAAATGTTAATTTTGGAATATTTACATATCCATTTCACTTGAAAAATTATTACAGTTAATTTTAGATCACTTGAATTCTGGTTAAATAAGTTCTATGGAAATACAAAACCCAATCTTTCTTTACAAAGAATTAGATTTTAGAATACAGTTGTATAAATTGTACTAATTTTATTGTAAAGATTCAACTTTTTACCTTGTAGAAGCATTTTGAAATTTTAAATATGCAAAATCCAGTGCTGACAGTTTGTTTTGGTTTGTAACTTTTGAGTGAGGAGGGAAGCTAAAGAAAGGTAGAACAATGCGAAGTTAAAATTTGCGAGATATTATGTTCCTTAGATATCATTCATAAATCACCTGACGCTAACAATTACTTTTTTTTCAGTACATAAATTCTTCTACAGGAGAAGGGAGGTTAATGCTTTTGATCTCAGCCAATATATTGCTCAGAAAAATCCACATATATAACTTGACTCTTTTACTTGAAGTTACTTCAGTTTCCACCAGGGAAAGTTGAAACTTAAATATCTCAGCTGATCTTCTGATACATTTCTGAACTGAGCTCCAAGAGAGCTATATTTAATGTTTTCACATCTATGCTTAGAAAGGAATAAGCTACTTTCAATGACATTTTACTCGTCCTGGCTTTTCTCAGGAGCGGCAGGAAGCGCAGAGGGGAGCAGTGAGAATTCACAGTCAGGCATCACCTGTGTCACTGCACGCTGTGGGTGCAGCTCTCACATCCGGCAGGCTTTTATCTAGTGGAAGACTAAGCACTGGTATTTCCATGCCCGATAATTGACTGTCATATGAGAACAGATTCAGCTACCTAAGGTGAAAGTTCCCAGCATCAGGGTGTAGTTCTGGCACCAGCTGCTCTGCAGCACCAGATCCTCCCTGGCTGTACACACCTACTTGGCTTTTAGGGGGCACTGCAGAGCCCTGGAGTTGCAGTGCTGGCATGAGGAGTCCAGAAATGTGCTCACAAAGTCCTGCTTGGTGTGGCTCTGGGAGCACCCAACCCACGCTAGTGGAGTGGGAGTGCAGGTCTCGAGCTGCTCGCAGCACATGCTGCAGGAGGGAAATTGGCAGAGTTTAGGGCTGGTGAGATTTAAAGTTAAAAATAGGGTTGGATGCAGTGTAGTAGAAGGTAGTCTTGGTTTGGCTGTTCAGCACAGGTGTAAAGAGAAGCAGAGAAGGTGGGAGAACTTGTTTGGGGCTTGTGTGTGAAATGGATGGAGGAGCACCATTATGCTCAGTGCTGAACTGACACGTGGGCTAGCACATAACCTGCTTTTCAGACTGGGCACTCAGCTACTGCTGCTAGGTTGGTTAAATAAATCATGGATATCTTCTCTTGAACAAGTGCTCAACCTGCCCCATGGTAGGATCTACAAGCAGGAAATTCAGCTAATAAATTGTGGGGGGAAAATAAAGTTCCTGGTCTTGACTTCCCAGGAAGAATTATGACTTCAAGCAAACCTTGCTTTTTTTTCCTCATTAGGGAAACAAAACTTCCATGGGAGGTATTTCCACAATTATTATTTTTTTCTAATAGCAATAAAAGCAAGAAGAATCATTTAGCTTAAAATGTTTTGGAGTGACACAAGTTCTGTTATTTGCAGGTTTTTGTCTTTTTTTTTTTTAAGTGGTTTGGGTTTTTTGGTTTGGTTTTTTTTTGTGTGGTTTTTTTTTGTAATTTGTTGTTGTTTTCTGGGGTGGTTTTTTTGTTGTTGGGGATTTTTTTTTTGTTTTTATTTTTTGATTGGTTGGTTTGGATTTTTTATTTTGATGTTTGTTTTATTTTTATAACCATACTACTTAAATTTTTTTTTCCTTTGGTGTTTAACATTGTCTCACTGAAATAACTTCATATATGATCCTGCTAGTTTAAGTGATGTTTTACCTTTGTCATTCTGGCAGTAAAGATACTATACAGACGTAGTCCATCCAGCTTATCTGCCTATCTGTCTCTTCTCAGATATATTAGCATTTGAGGGTTAGTTTTCCCCCACCTAAATAGCTTGTAGTGCTCCATATTAATTACTTTTTTGGTGAAGCAATTTATCCTGAAGTCCCCTGCTGACCAATCTTTTCTTAGCTTTGGTTCATGCCCTTTGTTTTTCAGCCCATTACTCTGTCGAACAATTTCAGGGCATTTGCCTTCTATATGCCCTTCAAAAATTGTGTCTCTTAATCATTGTGTTCTGCTAATCACTTCTATCCTAATTAATATATACCTTACCTAATCTCCTTTCAGAACTCTCTTGCCTCATGTTATTATCTCAATTGCTCCCTGTTCCAATGTTTGCTCTTACCATCTGGTTTATCAGATTGTGTCAGATATTCTGACTAATCACCTGAAGTAAGGTCCACATAGCCCATATTAAAAGCTCAAGCTCTGGGACCAAATATCACAAATTTGTGGCCAAAACCTGTGTTCTGTCATCAGTTCAATGTAGACAGCAGGTGACATCCTAATATTAATGTTCATATTAAATTGTGGTCAGTATTTCCTAATAAAATTAAATAGAGAAGGGAATAAATATAGACAGACACTTTCAGGATATTGTGAAGTAGCAAGCCCTACAGGTGCAGGTGAATTAGATGAAGTCAATGTACTAAGAGCTAATTGCTAGCCTGGTGTACTGAGTCTGCCTAGGATAATTTTCCTCATAGAATCTAGTAAGTTGCTGTACTTTAAATTTTTGGCCAAAACTGTGCTGTTAGCACTGTGAACAGTGCCTGCAAAGTGTCAGTGCCTTCTGCATGCTCAGTAAATTTTCAGATGACACTGAGTTGCGTGAGAGTGTTGATTTGTTGAAGGGCAGGAAGGCTCTGCAGAGAGACCTGGGCAGGCAGGATGGCTGGGCTGAGGCCAGTTGTGTGAGGTTCAACAAGGCAAAGTGCTAGGTCCTGTGCTTGGGTCACAACAACCTCAGGCAGTGCTACAGGCTGGGTAAAGAGTGGGTGGAAAGTGGCCCAGTGGAAAAGGACCTGAGGGTGCTGTTTGACAGCTGGCTAAACAGGAGCCAGCAGTGTGCCAAGGTGACCAAGAAGGCCAATGTCATCCTGGCTTGTATCAGAAATAGTACAGCCAGATGGACTGGTGAAGTGATTGTTCTCCTGTACTTGTCACTGGTGAGGCCACACCTCAAATCTTGTTTTGGGTCCCTCACTACAAGAAGGACATTGAGATGCTTGAGAATGTCCAGGGAAAGGCAATGGAGCTGGTGTAGGGTCTAGAGAGTGAGTTGTATGAGAAAGAGGTAAGGAAGATGGGGGTATTTGTCCCAGAGAAGAGGAATCTCAGGGGAGACCTTGTTGTTTTCTACAACTTTCTGAAAGGAGGTTGTGGCCAGGTGAGAGTTGGCCTCTTCTGGGCAGCCAGTGACAGCACAAGAAGAAATGGCCTCAAGCCAGGGAAGGTTCAGTTTGGACATTAAGAATTCCTTCACTGAAAAGGTTGTCAAGCATTGGAATGGGCTACCTGAGGAAATTGTGGAGTTGCCGTCCATGACTCCATTCCAGGAATGACTGTCCATGACTCTTAGTGCTATGCTGTTCAGTCAAAGGTTGGACTCAATGATCTTGGAGGTCTTTTCCAGTTTTAATGATTCTATAATTCTATAATTCTGTTTCTCAGTCTGTCCCTGTAACAGTGAATAGGCTGGGAGAGGACAAAGCCAGTAAATGACCTTAAATAACTGCAAAGGTATTCTGTACCATACAATGTCATGTTCAGCAATAAAAGTGAAAAAAGAGAATTTTAGGAAGGTTCTGCTCAGGTACTGACTGAGTGTCAGTCTACCCTTGGAAAGCAATGAGTGATTGCCTTTTTGTGCTGATTTTGGTTGTGATGGAGTTAATTATCTTCATAGTGGCCATTATGGGGCTATGCTTTGGATATGTGCTGGAAACGGTGTTCATAACACAAGGATATTTTTCTAATTGCTGAGTAGTGCTCACAAAAATTTAAGGTCTTTTTTGCCCAGTGAGTGGGCTGGGGGTGCACAAGAAATTGTGAGGGGACACAGATGGCACAGATGACCCCAGGTGACCAACTCTACCCATCTAAAATATGTTCCTCAACTTCAGTATGTCACCAAGATTCAGAGTTTTCTTAACATTTACCGGTAAAAGCTAGTGCCCTTCCTTTATTAGATTATTCTTTCTTTTCTTCTTTTAAAGAGTAAATCTTGGTGAAAAGAAAATGCAGAGTACCATCGGATTTTTACATTTAATTTCATGACTTTTGGTATTTATTTTCCCACGCCTTTCATAAAATATGCTTGGTTGTGTATCCTAAAATGAACAGCAATGCTCTAACAGCTCTTGTTATACTTTATTCATTTAAATATGCCGTATGTACCTGAATAGTCATTATACCATGATAAATTACTTTCATAACTTTACACATTGTAATTAATCAACTCTATTCCAGTATAATATCCCAATATAAGCAAAAAGGTGTTTTGTGCAATGCCTGTTCATAATTGGCATAGTCTATGCATTACATTAATATTTCCAGAATTATTCAAAGACTAAGCCATAGAAATTCTCCCTGCACAACTTTTTGTGTTTTTATTTCTTGCAAAAATTTTAACACTGTGATTTCACATTGATATTTCAATAGTGCTGTTATGAAGACAGGAGGTATATGTCTTTTTTATATATATATATATATATATATATATATGTACTTATCATGGATGACATAACATTAATGACAAAAACACACATATAAAAATGCCAGAACCAGGTTTAAAATTGAATTCATTAATTTATAGGGAGCTTGACTATCATTATAGTACTGATGTGTTATTGCAGAAATTGAGACACACGGTGTTGATCCGTGAGTAGCTTCTGTTTAATAGATTCCCAGCTGTACTGGTGCTCATGAGAACACAATATAGAGGTGGGACTCATCAAGGTGTATTTTGCATGCAAATGCATGGCTGCTCATGTTTGCTTCTAAGATTTTGTCCTTAAATAAGAGGTTAGAGAAGAGCATATTGGAAAATAATTATATTGAGGTAGTTTTTAATGAATGTCTTCACTTCCTCCCAAGATGTGAAAAATTTTTCACTAAGATATTCCTAGTTATATGACTTATAGTTCAGATACTATTGTTAACTCTGGCTAAAGTTGATATACTGTCTATGGTTATATGCTAACTATGTGAAATAGGCGGCAATTTTATATTCTTTTTTTTTTTTTTACCTCAGTTTCTACTTTTTTTTGCAGGATATGAAAAATTAATACTACCAACTTTTCTTGAGACCTGGCCCATGATAGGTTTATAACTGAAGAGAGTACTAGATGGTTTCTGCATTAAGGAACAGCATTTTGTCCCCACATGAGAATCATTTATCAGTTGGAAAGACAAAGTACTGAGAGCCAAACCAACTCTCTCAAGACTTAATTTCCCCAAAAGCAAAAGGGTATTATTACAATAATGGATGTAAATAGAAAAAGGTAATTCAGAACAAACGGTGAAGCATAAGACAGAAAACAGAGTTAAACTTAAATAATCGAATGCATGATGTGTCATTCCAATTGGAAAGAAAACATTGGAAGTGAGCAGATGGTACCATTAACTAAATCAATTATGGGGCCGTACTGATGTAATAAGGATTTTGTTGCCATGAATCATCTCACTAGTACTTACATACCACACTTTTGAAAAAGAGTGTTAATGACTTGGCAAAAACATTTACAATTTTCAAGGTTTTGTTTTAAGTCAAGGAAGAATAAAATTTCTGAAGAACTGAAATATAAGGTTTTTTTAATTGCTGTTTTTTCCAAATACGAGGTGTAAACACTCATCATCTGTGAATTACCTGGCACTCTTCTGATATTCAAAGCCAATAAACAGACATTAACAAACTGAAAGTATGCACTTAAGCCAATACTTCCACTAATATGTGAAAACAGTCTCATAAAAGTTCACTTATTCCTGCTCTTAATGAAATTTTAACTTGCTGAACATGATGTATCATAATTTTAGATGAAACAAAAGGGAAGTGAAGGATGATGGAAGGATATGATCTATTTTAGTGAATTTATCAAGAGGAGTCCACATTGAGAAGGAAGAGGGAGAGTACACTTGAGCATGCAGAAAGGTCATATTTGTCAAAACAGTTACTTCTTGAGATGGAAACACGTTAAAATTAACAAAAGTGATTGCATTCCTACATGGATGGAAATTGATTTGAGTAAAATATGTGAAAGTTTTAAACTGAGAAATTTTAACTTGTTTTCAGTAAATAGGTAGGCAGAAGAAAAAGTTTATACAATTCCATAGCATATTCTTTACACTGAAACCTCCACTGAAACTTTCTTCAGGCATTAAGCAAATGTAGACATCAAGTAGAACTCCATCATGTAGACAAAAAGAAAATTACTGGAAACACCAGTTGGTTGTATCTAGTTTGCAGTAACTACTTGTTATCTGTAAATGTGTCTCCTTAATATCAAAAAACTGTAACAAACAGCACCCACTACATCTATCTCTGTTTTCTTTGTGTTGCCCTTCAAAGATCAGCTTTTCTCACAATCTAGTGAGCAAAACAAAGTACAAGACTGTAAGACCCAAATGTTTGCTCCTTCTAAACCTAGTAAAAAATATTATTCAACAAAATTATTTAAAAGGAGACTGGGAATATAGATAAATAAAAAGAATATCAACAACAACAAAATAATAATATATTAATTACTAAAATATAAACATATCAGCTATGAAGCAGTTGGGTTTCTAACTGAAAATAATGCAGGACTGAATACAAAGGAAAAGGAGCAGTGAATACATTGCATTGTGGAAATGAAACCTGAACTTTTGTTTGACAGCACTGGGGTGGCGATAGTGAAGAATTTATTGTATTTTATGACACTATTACAAATCCCTCCTTTCCATTTCTTTTCTTCTCCTACTGAAAACCCCAAGGTACATGTTCTTTGCTCTTCTTCAGTTACTGTAATCCCCTGTTGATCGTTTGTTCAGCTTACAAGGAGGAAAATAAGCATTATCTGAGAGACAGAAAAAGTTACTTTCTATACACTTTTGACAACAACACAGGAATTTAATCGTGTCATGTCTTGTGTGTCACACACTACCATTTATGTGTGAGTTTCCTATTATTCCTTTAATAGAAAGGTGTGGAAGATAAGGAAAATGCTCCATGGGCAAGAAGCACAGGCAGTATTTCTTTTAGTCCTCTAGAACACCATATTACTACCTGCTTTATTGCGTGTTCTGAAGTTATGAACCCCATTTTGCTATGTTAAAGTAATTCCTGAGGAGCCCATTTGCTGGATTTTTTGGCATGGCTGACCAAGCTGAAGAGAAACAAAACTGGATGAAGAGATGCGCCAATAGAAAATGTGGAGTATGTACATGTAATAGTGACATTCCCAGTATTCTCACATCCAAACCTATAGATTTTAACCCTGCATTGTCATGGATCATGATGCCAGAAATGGGATTTTAATCTCAAGCACTGAGGTGATGACTTTCTTACTGATATCTTCAGTCTGGAAGTGAAGTAGCTTTGAAGGTCAAGCAGCTCTGAAGGTTGCAGGTATTGTAATCCTGAAGTTTAAGGTTTGAGATCTCAGACACATAAATCACTTAAAATATTGGAGTGGTATTAAGAAACTGAATTTCATCTTCAGATATATGTCTCCTGGTTATGGCTGGCTTGTCAATTAACTGTCAGTGTGTAATTTCAGTTTTTATGCTTCAGTTTAGGAGTTGCGGTTTCAAAACTTACATTAAAAAAAAATCCTATAAATTGGAAGATTTTTCCTGAGAAATATAACTAGTTACATCAAAGTGTACCTGGAGCTTTGACCCGAGATGCATTTACAGATCTGTTTTTACATAAGTGAAATTCACATTAGAGAAAGTGATGTAGGCAAAATACCTAGATCCCCTGCAAAATAATAGCAAGGAGCCAGAAATTTCCAAGTTCCTGTAGCTCATCTTTTCTTTTGACCCAGTATACTTTGCAGTAGACTCAGAGGTGTTAAGAGATCTTTACAGGTTTTCTTTGTAGAAAGGACTCAATCCATAAACTCCAATGCTTCCATGAGGGAAAAAAACCCCGAAGTGATAGAAGTATTAAATTTTTAGAAGATGAAGCAGCAGAATTTTCACTTTAATCACATCCACTAATGTGAATATACTGAAGAAGTGCTTAGGAGGGGTGAGACAGAAACTGACTGAGTTGCTTGATATTTCTCAGAAATTCTGTAGATACCAAAAGTAAGTGTTAAAACATTTGAGATTTTATACGCCTAAACTGTACTCTTGAGAATAGACCCTTAATTTGATTTGTAGTTTTGATAGAGTTTTTAAAACATCTGGACTCCACAGTGTGCATTATAGTGGAGTTATGGCATTAAATTGGAACAATGAATAGTAAAATGGGGGGTTTTTTTCAGTTTTGTGCGGAAACATGGCACAATAATTTAACCTACAGCAAATTAATGATGGTATTTGCCTCAGAGTATACTTTAACTATAAAGAATGACTTCTTGTTGTGGTGCTATAACACTTTATCAGTCCAAAGACTCCAGTAATTTTAGCCTTTTTTCAGACAGCACAGCATTGTACATAAAAAATTCATGGTACACATATTCCTTGAAAAGCACAACAGAAGCAAACATATCTATCTCCTAGTGCAGTTGTAATGGTTGAGCTGTGGAAAAGTAATTCATCCCTCTGAAAATATTAGCAAGTAATTTTAGAAAAAGAAATGTCAGCTGCACCATATGTCCTATAAATGTCATCTGTAAAATAAAGAATTTTTTTATTCCAGAAGCTGTAGCCTAAATTGCTTACCTGACTTTTGAGGAAATTGAAAATATCTGTAATGTGATTAATTATCTCAAAAGCTATAAAATCTTATTTTCCTTTATTTTTTATTTAAAAGTACTACTCTGCAATAGGAAAAAGACATATGACTTTGAGGCTGTGTACCTGCCTCATGCAGAAAAACATGTTAATAATAAATATAAATATGAATGCATCTAAAAGTTGAACATATTAATATTTTAGTAGTATAATATGTGGAGCATGACAACATAAGGTATGGGATAACCTTTTGCTCTGTTGGGGTCAGCTGTCCCAGCACCCCCAGCACCACCCTGGTGGGGCCTTGAGAGCATGGGAAAAGGCCTTGATGTTCTTCACGTGCTGCTGCTTGGCAGTGACTAAAATAGTACTGTGTTATTAACACTGTTTTCTGTTACAAATTCAAACACAGAATGATAGAGACTGCTGTGAAGAGCTAAGCTAAAACTAGCACAGGGTGTTATTAGATTTGGATAAGATTATCACCGTAGTAGATTCTGTTCAGTGGCCTTCAGTCTGCCAATGTAAGTCGCTTACAGCAACAGATTGCCTCATTTATGATTTTAATTATATGTTCAATCAGAAGACTGTAGTACATCACAACAAACTTTGAAGGTTGGCACTAGCTGACAAAAACTTTCTCAAGAGAAGGAAAAAAGGAAAATTTTAATTTCCAATTTGTTTGGAAGCCTTAAGTTCAGGGTATAATGTGACATTTTCTTGAAATATTGGTCATCTTAAGACACACAAATTCCTATGGAACATCTCACATAGTTTGTGTGGAAGCAGGTTATACTTCAATTAGCTGTTTATCAGATGTGTTATAGTTTACACTCTGCAATTATTCCAGATTGAAGCATATCAAGGCCTTTAGCAGTCTACTTGGAGACTGAAGCCTCAGGACAACATTTTATCATTGCAGTCTTTAAAAATGCTAACATTTTCCTAAAACCTGGAGGAAAAATTTTAAGGGGAAATCCATCCCCATAAAAAAGCTCTTTGGAAGAGAGGTTGCATTTTTTTTTTGTGTTTGTAAAAAGCCTAACGCAGTGAAGGTGTTGATTCTGACTTGAAGCTATTTGAAAGCATCTGTGACACTGAGATGTAATTTCAATGTTCAATTTTCCTTGCTTCATCTTCTTTGAGGAAGTTCTGTGGTATAACTTACTGTTAAGAGCAGAGAATAAAGCTTATAAAAAATGAAGTAGTGGAACTTGAAGATTTTTATTTTTTCACCCAGGCTAAAATTGGTTAAGTCACAGGACAATATAAAATAAAAGCTGCTAAGATTCTATGATAAATAATTTTTGGTAACTAGTAGGGAAAATTTTACACCTTTATTTAAGCAGAGTTCACTTGTCACTGTGTGTAAGGTATACAGGAAATAAAGGCACATATCTCTATCTGTCCCTGTAAATCATGTCTCAAAGAAAATAAAAGGGCTTCTGTACCTAAAAGGAGTACTAATAAGTAAAGAATTAATATTAAAAGTAGGTAGGAATTTCAAGCCTACTATTAAAAGTAGATTCTTAATCACATATTGTGTTAAAAGTAAAATATTATATTATTTTAGGCAAAACAATCCAAAGACAAAAGTTTGAACTGATATCAAATTCTAGGTATTATTCAGTTGGTCTGATAAAGATTGACATTTGTGTTTGACGTGTATGATTGACATTCATCAATTCATTCATTGACATGAATTAACAAATGTTGATTTTAGCTGAATGCATAAATGCTGAGTGGTTTACTAATTAATAGCAAGATCAAATATAGTTAAAGTTTTAGATAAACTTTTGGCTGATTGTAAACAGCATATTAAACTCCCATATGTTTGGCCTAAAATAAACTCAAGATCATTATTATCCCTTTGTCTGTCATTTATACCTGGTTAATTCTTTCTTATGCTAGTCCTGCCTGCTGTTTGGTCAGAAAGAGACAATGGAAGAGAACGTCAAAATCTCCCAAGAAATCAATAAACCTGGAACCTCTTGTGTATATTTATTGGGAAGACAAAGAAGTAGTTTGTAAATTTTAAAGGTTCAGTGAAAGGAAAAAAAAAGACACACTGTAGTCCAGATTGGTGTATTAGAAGTACTTCTGCTTTTATATTGTGGTGTCTGCTCTTGTGTGAGTTTTTTTTTAAATTGCAATAAAGAAGAGATCAAACAGAATGGGTCAGTAGCTCCTCATCTGTCACAAGCTACTGGATTTTTTAGATAACAGCTATTAAAACATGCTCTTGCTCATCTGTTGATACTCCAAACATCTGTTACAGTTTTCAAACTTTTGTAATTGAATCTGAAATTACGTTTAATGTTAGTTTAATGGCTCACAAAATCCTACTTGTTTTCCATTTGCCAGGATTTTTTCAAGAACATATTAACAGTAATTGCAGGCTTTAAAATATTAGATTTCTGTCCTTGTGACTACAAAAGTCTTGGTGTCCCCTGACTGAGAAACATGAAATTCTTTTGATCAAAGAATAATTACACCAGACTCCTGTGGCTAATGAAGGGTAAATCTCAAAAGTTCGTAGTAAGAGTTCAAATAATCATCCATAACCTGTTGTTCATAGTAGTCAGTCAGAGAATTAACCATATGATTCACAGACTTTCAGATATTTGTTGTTGGCACTGTGTCATTCTGATTGCACATCTTTTTTTTAATGACCACAGGAAAAACCTTTTTTTTTAATTTCAGAAAATACAGATAATGTGAATAGCAGAAGAAAGAGGTCCTGAAGAAAGACTCAGTCAGGAAGGGATTTCTATTGGCTGACAAATGTGTCAAAATCTTAGATAACCTGAGTTATCTATTTTAGCCCAAGGAAGAAGCATTCTTCTTGCAGAATGAGGCTGCAAGTGGGGAGATTGGACATTTAAGTTGGGCTAGGCTAGGCAGGATTTGAGAAGTGTTAGGGGGATATATGCAGGGCCAGCACGAAGTGGAAGTTAAAATTTATATAGATGTATATAAATTTTATATTTATATAAATTTTATATTTTATTTTTTAGAGGTATATAGATGTAAGACCCTCAGTCAGACAACAATTTTAATAGGATAATCTGATCAATAAAAAATGAATTTTCTGCAGAGACAGTACATGAGTTTATACATGAATGGTAAACAGAGCAGAAAGCCAAGATCAGTTATGTAAGAAGTAGGCATGAGTTGAAAGAGAATCTAATCAGTTTTGCAATTTAATGATTTAATGTACTGTAGGTACCAACACTGCAGGATGTCCCTATTTTTAACACTACAGAGCAAAACCCAATCACACAATGCAATGCTACATCTTTTGCCATTAATTAGTTTTCTTTCTGATACACTTTATTTTCAGTTGCTATGTGAGGCTAAAATATTGATATGTCTTGCTTTAGTTTTGGACACTGGCAATGGGAGAAGAGAAGGTTTTCATTTCAGCTTTTAATTTTGGCTTTTTTTTTTCCTACTGCCTGGGAAAATGAGTAGTTCCCAAAGCCCAAATGACACCCATCATGTGAATTTTCACTCTACAAGACAGTAAAACTAGAAATGAAAAGGACAGTTATAAAAAGCTTTTGTTCTCATAAGAAAAGCTCTTGATTGGGTTGTCTGGTCTATTTTGCATTAAATTCTGTATTTTCTGCTATCAAAACATCTCCGAATATGAGCTGATGTTTGAAGACAAAACAGTGGAAATAGAAGTCCAGGTGCACTCTGAAATCAATGTTAATTTTTCAAAGCCTTTAATTTCCCCTCTTTCATTATTTTCCTTCACAGAGAATATTGCTTCCTTTCAGAACACATAATAATGAAAATTACTTATTTGTTTTCAACCAGTGATCATGATTGCCACCAGTAAAATTATCTTTGAAAGCATCATGCTTTTATCCTCCTGCTTTCATCTTTTTGGAGGCATTAATCTTCAATCTAGGGAGAAAAGCAATATCTCAAGTCAGATATACTCTTTCACACTATACAGCTAGCACAGCTATTTTGGACAAAATATGCTAAAGAAATTTGCAATGCATCCTCAAGTGTAGTTAATAATAAATACAGAGTTATGACAGTAAGCAGCAGCATAATCAAACCTTTCTTTTTATTTTTCAAAACTGGCTGGCAGCACTATATATTATTTTTGTGTTTAGGATTGTGATTTTGACAAAAGCAAGGGCTGGAGAATTCTTCCGAAATAAATTACTCGGAAAAAATATTTACTGTGACTTCCAAGTTCAATGCCTTAAAAGCATCTGATCACATATCTAAGGAACATGTTCCTGGCATACAGAATATCTATGAACACACAAATGGTTCATAAATAAATTTAAAGTTCCCTCATGATCAGAGTGATCTGATTTTGCTCTGGTATGAGTGTCAGTATCATAGTTATGATAGAAAGAGCATGTTTTATACTTAGTTATCTATGGCAGTCTGGCCCTGTGTAAACATGAGACAGATTTAATGTAATTGAAATAGCTGTCTTAGGGGTTTTCTGGGTTTTTTTCTTTTTTCTTTTTTTTTTTTTTTCTCCATTATAGTTTAATTGATTTCTCTGGAAGTATCCATTTACATAACTGAGTCAGTAATGTCAGAAAACATTTTTCACCTAGAGTCAACTGCAATGCAAAGCAACTCATTTCTAGCTTGCAGTCACTCAAAGGTCATGAAATTTAATTATGAATTTGGAAAGCGAATACGTTCCTTGGACTCTTAAATTCAAAATGTTGAGAACTAATTTTATGGTGTTTTCAACATGTAGGATTTATCTAAAACTGTCCCCTGTACACAAAGTATACTTTTTATTTGAACCTAGATTTGGCTATAGTTGCTTCCACTCCAAAACAAACTAGGTAATGAAAAGTGTGCCAGAGACCACCTTTATTCGTAAGTTGTGTGATGAAATGTAAGAAGACATGATAGAAGAAACCAACTACCTGACCTCACAATGCAACTGGGGAAGTATCCTCAAAATGCAAACAAAATTAACAGAAACTCATCAGTATTTTTGCCTAAAGGAAAACAGAAACTTGATATGTAACTGGAAGATTGTGAGTTCTGGTCTGTGGCAGAGCATCTGTGTATTTAAAGACCTCAGGGCAGCAGTTAAATAAGTCCTCAAAATTTACTGAATCTTGACACTCCTCCGTGTTGCCCTTACCTAGCTCTATAAGGGTTGCCACTGCGGGGACAGAGTACTCTGGAGGAAGAAGAGAGGCTTAAATTCTTTTTTCTTTTTTATCTCTAGGTAAACACTGTAATAGGTGAAGAACATGCTAACATCTCGTCAGTGAAAATCCAGAATTCCCTACTTAATGAGTTCTTTCGTAGATTCTCCCATCCTAGCTGGATGCTGCAATGGTTAAAATTAAATATGATTCAGAGATATCTAATCTGTGTTTTGACAAAACAGCTTTTTTTTTTTTGTGTGCCTTTACATGTACATGTAATTAGATTATTTTTGAGGTCACTCTCAATGCAAGACATTCTATGATTCTATGAGTCTATGGATCTGGCCTCTAAAAAGCCACTTTAATGTTTTGCTTAAAAAAAATTGATAGCAATTTGCAGTATATTCCACCCAATATTTTTATTTTTATTTATATATTTATAGAAATTTTATTACACATATTAGAATGTTGGGGTTGGTACAGGTCCTTGATACAAACATACATTTCCTATTTTCTATTTCCTGCATTTTCTCCAAGCAATAATAAACCAAATAAAAATTTAAAATCAGAATAAACACCTTCTCATACTGCAAGCACACATAACATGTTTCATTTATTTACTCTATAAACATAAACATCAACTATATATGGTGGGAAAAAGAGAAGACAAAAAGTTTAAGTATTAACATTTAGATTTTGAATATTAACATCCTGCAAAAGTAGGTTAATATCATGTTACCTGGTTTCACCAAGGTTATCTCTTCTAAGAACCTTTTCTTTATAATTTCTTTTTGAAATTTTTTTCATTCTTTTCTGATTTAGATACATCCTAATCCTTATTCTTCTCTAGACATGTCTGACCTTTCTCCATTTAGAAGAAATGGGGTTGACAGCTGTTCAGCAAGTCTCGACCCTTTTTCAGTATTTTAGAATTGTCTAGACATTATCCTTTCCTTGGAACAACAAAAGAAAAAGATCTGAAAACAGCTTCTGTGTGAAAAATCTTCAGAATAGACCTGTTTAGATCAAATCTTTAGACGTTTATTACAAACTCCCTTATGCAAAATCTCTGAGACTGGGAAAATGATTCTAGATAAAGCCCTCTCACTTCTTCCCCTGTCACAAATTTTTCTTTTCAGAGATATAATAATGTGTCTTTTCATTAAAGAAAGTTTGCAAGTGCTCTGGATGGGACATTTATGTTTTTGAGATTTTCCTGTAAGAGTAACACAATAAAAGCAGGATAACTAGCATGCATGGCATTTAAGGTGAAAGGCTAATGAGATTGGGCAGTCTCTTCCACAGTGTTTCTAATGTTCCATATTTAAAGTAATATTTATGTTGTGCTGCTCACTGTGGATATTTGGTTTATTGTGCAGAGCTAATAACGGGGGTTAATTTGAATAGGGAATTACACTTAATTGGAATATGTCACTCTTTGTGGTATTGAGAACCAAGTACCTACAATCATTTCAGAAATTTTCACTGTAAGGTTTTTTCTGAAGAGGGATTTTTGTTACATGCAGATATCTATAAGTGCTACTACATTGTCATCCTGCATAAAGAAGGACTTAAAACAGAAGGAACTGACTCTCTCGTTTAATCTTTTTCTCTCAGAATCATCATCTGTTTTAAAAGAACTAATACATTGCCATAACCACAAATGTCAAAAAAAAAAAAAATCAAGCTTTTATGTCCGTTCTTTTAGATCAAATTTTAATGTACTTCATTGCATTGCTTTCTCATCTACAGTATTATTATTTTATCATCCCATGAGCATAAGGATTTCTTTGCTCCCTGTCATCCCTTTTCTGGAAAACAACAGTAAAATATATGCTATGTCACCTTTATCTAAATGGCAGCAAATAATTCTCTTGTCTTTTCTTTTTTTGAGTGAAGAGAAAGGGAATAAATGGAAACCTTTCAGGATTATTTGTTGTTGTTGTTGTTTAGAAGAAGCAATATGTTATAGGATAGACAGGAGGATGGTTTGTAAGGTCAGTTTACCCTGCCCTCTTTTTATATGGTGTCTAACCCTAGAGACTCATTACAAAATGGTTTTTCTCAAGTCTTGACAGAAGAGTTTTTTCTGTGAAGTTTCAGGTGGCTTTACTTTTAATGCACCCACAGTAACCAAGTCACACACCAAAGGAAATGAACTTTTCTGCAGAAAACATTAATTTTTGATCATGTCGTCTGACATTTGTTTGTGTGGTACGATATGCCATTTCTTCCAGTGGCTGATTCAGATTTAAAGGCTCCTTTTCTTTTCTTTTGCTCTTTTCTTTCTTTGAAAGAGAATTCTGTTAATCTAGTTATAATTCATAAATGGAGAGAGTCCAATTTTTTTCAAGGTTTTAAGGATTAGAATCAGAAATTTGAATCCTGTCCTGTAAATACCAATGGTAGCAAACAATCTTATAGTGATCATTTATTCTGCTGCCAATGATTATGACTACTAGGGAATGATTATTGTGTGACAGAATTTGTATCAGGCGGACTTAAATTACCATTGATCTAGTTTAAACAAAATATATGTATTGCTTATGAATTTTGAGTTCCAAAAGACAGCCCCTGAAGAAGAGAAAGGTTAAAGCATGTTAGATGGTGATATGGAACAATTATACACTGTGTGAAAATGTTCAGATTTATAAACCTTTACTTATAAACTACAGAAAAAAAAACAAGTAGTAAATGGAGAGGCAAAGGAATAGAACCTATTCTTCTGTAATTGGGAACTAGGAACATCCACAGTGCCATGGTTTTACAGTCTGTCTTGACACTGAAGACAGTCATATAAAGATACCCCAGTAAAAGATGATTTACATGTGAACTCGTCTAAGGGACCTTTGGAGTGATGGATTTTGTCTTTCCAAGTCCCTGTTGTGGGTGATGTAGCCCTGCTTTCCTGGGGATGGCTGAACACCTCCTTCATTTGCTTTGCTTGTGCGTGCGACTTTTGCTTTCCTTAATTAACTGTCTTTATCTAAACCCATGAGTTTTTTCACTTTTGCCCTCCTGATTCTCTTCCCCATCCTGCTGGTGGGGGGAGTGAATGAGTGGCTGGAGAAGACTTGAGATTCTGTTTGAGATTAAACCTCAGCAGACATTATAAACTGCATAACAGCATTAATTGGGCTGATTTTATGATGGCATCACTTTTAAAGGAAGGAGCATGTTGGATTTTTAATTAAAAAAAAGCTTGGTTGCATTCTCAGTGGAAATTATATTAGGACACTTTTGAAATTAAGCACACCCAGGCAATTATTTTACAAAAGCTCTTAAATGGCCTTGACAATCTTATTCTAGTGTCAGTCATTCACTTGATTCAGCATTCCCATAACCAGTAAATGTCTTTCTAATTTAAGTGCATCGAGACCTCAACTACAAAAATAAAACCTTTGCTATGACCAGTATTTTAATCTAAAGTCTAATTTGTTTATCTGAATAATTTTCTTTAAGCATGATGTACATTATTACACTTAGTGAAATAGTAAGAGAATGTTAAAGATGTCTGTTAAAATACTAAAATAATTTAATCTAGTTTTACATTGTTTGCATCACTAAGCTTCTATTCAATTCAATTTGGGGCCTGTGAGCAAAGGCCTCTCGAGTTTTCACATGTCTGTAAAATACAGTGTGGCAGACATCCTCATTTCAAAGTATAGTCACTACATCACAGAGTCGGGATAATAATTGGATCTTACTGGTAGATTTGAATTTCAATTATTATGTTGAGATGAGAGACTAGCCTAGCTACTACTGCTTCAACTGCTGATAGAATCTGTCTCCTGCTTTTAAAAAATAAGAATTTCAAAGGGGAGCATAACTCCATAGTAAACCGTTTGTAATAAATAGATTCATCGAGATTTACTTTTCCTGCTTTATTTTATAAAATAAATTTTACTATTTCTTTACAATTTCATTGTACAATACATACTTTCAAAATTTATTCACACAATAATTAGTAAAATAAATCCTTTGACTGGAGATGCTTGATGCCATAGGGAATCTATTATTTTTGCTAGTCTAATTGGGTGGCCTATTCCTTATTGTGTTCAAGAATTTGGACTTTTTTTTGGAAAAACAACAACAGCTAAGTTTGAACAACTTGGGGCTTGCTCAAGCTCCAAAAACAATTGTTTTTTCCTGCATTATAGTTATTGGAGTTAAAATTGATCCCTCTGCAAAATCCAGAAGACAGAGAAAGGAATTTAAAAATAGTTATTTAGAATAAAAATAAAAGTTTTTTATGCACATCCTTTTTAAAAATTATTCAAAAGAGCATTTGAACCATAAATCAACATATATTTTCATAAAATATTAAATATAAATATAATTTAAATTATACAATAAATTTAATAAAGGCAAGTAATATGAAATATAATTTTAATAATTATTGTTTTTAAATTTTCATTTTAAAGTATATTCTCCAGCTTTGAAACCACTGATTGATTTTTTATTTTCTCACCTTCTTTTGTTTTTTATTTAATATAACCATCACACACTAAAAATGTAGTAGATGACTGTTTCTGAAAAGACTGTTAGACTTGATTTGGGGATTTGATACAAATTAACATGCATATATTTAGATATCCATTCACCTTTCTGTCATTCACTCCAGGAGAAAGAAAAAAAGGAATAATTTTAGGTTAGGTTATTTCCTTGCTCTAGTTCATTGTGTGAAAGTAGAGCTTATGCTGCTGGGACAAAAGTGAGTGCAACAAACTTTGGGAAAAACGGCTGAGGGCATGAGAAGGATTGCTTCTTTTGGTGGTAGAGTTGTCATGTTTCAATTTGTATATGAAACTATTGCCTGAGCTGAGGCAATTTCCATCCAGACAAGTGCACTAACTGCTAGATATCTACTGAGGGAGGAGGGAAACACTTTTTTTCTCTAACCACCAGCACCACTTTCAGTGTTCAGATATTTTGTAAACAAAACCAAAAAAAGCATGCTCCCTTTTGCATTGCTGTTAGTAAGGTCTGACTGCAGTATGGATTATCTCAGTCTTCCAGTTAAAGACAAAGAGTTTCTGTAGATGGAAATAGCTTAATCACTTTGCTGTTTTATCAGATAATTCTAGGTCTATTATTCCAAATTTTAACAAGCTAACACCACTGTAATTTTCCCAGTCTTTATCAATACTGAATCACTACTGACTAAAGCAGCAGATTCAGTCTGGCTCAAAGTGGCTGCTATGCCTAAAAACATCACTTCAGTCTGTCACTGAGAGACAGTGGAGCTAGAAAACATCTTAACAATGGATGTTATTTTTTGTCATTTTTTCTGGAATATTGATAGAAGTTGGAAGTAGACTACTAGATTGTCAAATTTCCTATTTGTTATTCTGGCAGTATCCATTTCAGGATCCAGTAATTTTCAAAAAATACTGGGTTTAAAACTGGTGTTTATTACAAAGAAACTGTAGAATGAAATATTTCTGAGGAGTCTGAATGACTTTAGAATAAACAGCTAAATGGAAAAGGAAATAAGGATTCTTTTGACTCCATTCCAGTTAAGCACCCAAGCTTGGAGAAGACTAATAGCTTGTATATTAATTAATAAATTTATACTAATGTTTGCTCCTCAGCAGCAGTGTGTATAAATACCTAAAGCACTCTAAGGCTGAGGAGTTGGTGTTGTACTCAGTGGAGCTGCCAGTGGTCTAATGAGTCCCACCATCCCTGGCAGCTGGTTTGCACACACTGTCAGGCTGTCCTGACAGGCACTAAGCAGCCCCAGCTAAAGCTCACAACTGAAGAGCAGCAGTGTTTTATGACAGCTGCCTGCAGCTCTGTGTCCATGCATCTCCTGTCCCTACAGAAGCACCCTTGTCCAGGCAGTGTCAGCATCTGTTATCACGCTGGGGCAGGAAGGAAATGCTCATGGTACCATTACTGAAGCCACTTTACATTTAAAGTAAATTTGCACAAATTTTAAAAGTCTCAGGAAAGAGGCAACTCCATTCATGTGGTGAAAAGACAAAAAATCCAACATTCAAGCAGATAGTAGTGTGGACAAATGGCAGAACTGAAATGGGAGCTGTTGAGTTTTTCATGGACTGGCGACTCTAAGGGCAACTGAGTGGGAGTTAACTGGAATAATTTCACCAGATGATATAAATAGGAATATTAAAAGGAAACATATATAATAAAGTCAATTAACCATTCTGACAGGTTCTCATACCTGATCAATTTGGATGAGTAAAATGACCATTTTTAAGTATTCCTTCTTGGAGATAATATTATTAAAAGAAATTAACACAAATTAAGCAAACTGTTAGACCTTTATTTTATGACCTTCTTCCCCACCAAACTAATGCAGTTCGAAGTTTGGACTACCTGCAAGTAAGTAAATCCCCAAATCCTTTCTGAATCTGGTAAAAACCCCATCTTCCTAGTCAAAAAACCCTCTTTCTGCCTCAGCCACATTGGAAAGTTACACATTCACATTACAGGCTTCCTTGTTAATCATGAAAGTAACTGTAGACCTTTTATGTTTTACTGAAGGAAATATAATGCTATTTGATCCTTCTTGAGCTGACTGGTTCCTTGGTTTGCAAATGCTCCTTTTTGACCTTAGAATTTTTAACAGAGTTAGCACTCTCATTACTGCATTAGTATATGTTTGCAGTATTTTTTAATAATGTTAGCAGAATTGTTCAGGAAATCTGGATTTTTTTGTCTGACTCCTCCACAGGATAATGCAAATCTGCTAAGTATATATGGAATCATTCCAGCTAGCTTTTTATATAAGTGATGGATAATTTCCTATACCAAGGACATATTCATTCTAAGTGGGGACTATGAAAATCAATGCTAATGAGCCTCCCAGTGACCATAAATCTTCTTTTATGTAAGTAAACAGAACTCCGTTAAATATAAACTTTTGCATCCCTTGATGTATAAATGTGATTTACCACAGTATATTTAGGGGAACAAACATTGTGCTCAGAGCCAGTGAGCTCCTGGGCCAATCTGTACCAGATTTGTGCTTCTCCATTCCTCTTCCATCATGTCTGCATAAAACACTATGCTCTGCTCCCATAGCAACTGCTATTGTTTGGGACCATATCTCTGTGCATTCAAAAGGCACCTTGTTTTGCACAGGCCTTTCAGAGTAAACAGTAGGAAAATATTTTTTTAAAATATTTTAAATTCCATTGACGCAGAAGAATGAAACAAAGCTGCTGGGACTGTAAGCAAAGGATACTGTGCCAGGCAGACAGGGTTTGTGCCTTCCATCTTGAACCAAATCTAACAGAAGCAGACTGAAGCCAAAATCAGAGAAAGAAGTAGCATTTTTGCAGCTGCAAATGTATTAGTGCTAACTGAGGAATAACTAGTATTTTTTGTCAAATGGAAATTGGTAATGAGAAGGAGCGTCAATATTTGAGATAATAGACATATTTTTATTATTTGCCCATACTTTCTTCTTATCCTCTGCCTTGAGGTATTCCTTTCCATTCTGGTACCAGCCTGAATTACTGAAGTCTTAAATAGTCTGCGTGTAGCCATGTCATGGACTGAATGCAGTCACAATTTGGAAATGAGAATGAACCATAAAAGTGTAGAAAGAGCATTTATTTCTACGTGGGTGAAGAGGGAATTTGAAAAGATTTTTTTCTTTTTTTTTCTCCCTAGTCTATAATTTCTTGGGTTCTGCACCCAAGACAGGCAAAGGTACTTTTGTCTTGCACATAATGGAGACCAGAAATTTTGACAAACTGGAACCATTATTGACAGATGGTCATGCATATTTTCATTTTCAGTATTGTGCCAAAACTCATGGGCCCAGCAATAATCAGCAGGCAAATTTAGGATGGAAACAGAATAAAGACAGCAAATATGCATGGCATATAATTAATTTTGCCATCACTTTCTCATAATTTGTTGCCTATTATTACTATCCTTGATTGCTCAGAATTTTAAAAAATCTTTATCCCTTATATAAATTCCTCACAATGCTGTCTAGTTATTAGTATTTCTTGCAAAGTTCTGTTTATTTTTTGTAGATGATTAGTGGGCCCTCAGAAGTAATTTCTAAAACTGCTGTGTCATTATAGGTCCTAACTTCATTGAGGATCCATGACCCTGCAGCATGAAATTCAATTCAGACTGCTAGACTTGAGGCTCCAGTGTATACAAAAAATTATAGCTAATTTAATAGGATTAAATTCTAGATCAAAATGAATAAGATACACCAATTTTAGCTACCCTTAAGCCAATTTAGGAGCATCTGCACAAGGGATTTCACTGGTTTAAATCAATTTAAGAATTGATTTAACTAAATTGTTACAATTTCTTTCTGTACACAGGGGACAAGTTACGTGAGTTTTATTTTGGAAAGCATTAATTGCTCACCTACAATCCCATAGATTTCAGATTTTATTAGTGGAAAGTAGGTAGGTGCTTTCCATTGTAAATATTAAAGCTAATGTGTACTGTCTGAGGGATGGGCACAAGTGAGAGATACAAAGGAACTGGCTAATTATATATCATAATTATATATTTTTATGTATATTTACAATAAAGGTAAGATAAACAGATGTGAAATTACAGGGTCTGGGAAAGCTATCAGATTCAAGAAAGGATTAGAAAGTTGTTTTAATGCAATTGATGGTGAATAGGAAAGTTCTTCAGAGTAAGAAGCTATCATACCTGTCGATTTTTGGATTTTTTTATCCTTGACTTGCCAAAATCGAGATTTTCACAGGTATGTTAACAGTGCAGGTCAAACCTCTGTTAATAACCAAAATAATTCAGCATCTGTTCAGCAGCTATTTAGTCCTTGTATTTCTGCAAGGAATGCTAGGCAGAACATCTATTAGTGACACTTTTGACAATGCCTACTCAGCCTGCAGACAGCTATTCCCTTGGAGCGAAGTGCTCCTTCCTTTGGTAACACCAAATTGCAAACTAGTATTCCGTCATTACAGATGAGATCTGAACTGATATTTCTGCTTCAGTTCAACCACATCTTGTAAGGGTGGATTGACAGATGTCAGTCCCTACCAGTGCATGTCTAATGGTCATGGAAAGCCATGGAAAACAGAAACACCCATTTCCATGTGTTTCTACACATGTGCCTCTACACAATGTATGTCATTACTATACCAGGCCCCTAAATTTGATAAGGTTTTTTGTTTCTTTCTACTTTAACACAACTCTTGCAAAAGTGTCACTGTGTGGAATAATTTTTCATCATTGTCCTTATGTTTTCAAATTCATTTTCAACGTTGAGCTGTATTTAAGGAAGCATGAAAAATTAAGACCTGAATATTTCAAAAGCTGTCATGAAAGAGAAGATGGATGCCTGAAATGTAAAGACTTGTAACAGAATATTAAAGAACTCCCTAGAAGCCCTTAACTCCTTAGAAATTGTAGGCTGTGTTCCATTGGTTAATAGAAAAGAACTGGAATGCAATCTATTCTTAACAAGATTAATGAAGCCACAGTTTCCTTAATAAAGGTCTAAACACAAATAACTATTTTATCAAGTAAACTTTCATTTTTAGAAGGGCCATTTCAGGTACACAGGATGCAGGTGCCCAAGTGCTGCAGAGTCACCCCTTTGAAGCACTGGTTTCAGCTGGCTCCAAAATGGACACACCTCAGGGGACAGCTGAGACCCTCAGCCAGGGTGGTGATGCATCTGGGGAAAGATATTTAAGATACATTAAGAAAACCATGAGGCAATGAGAGGTATGAGGAAGAAATATGAAAAATAGCCCTGTAGACAGCAAGGTGAGGGAAGAGAGAGGGAAGAGGTGCTCCCTGTGCTGGAGCAGAAGTTGCCCTGCGGCCCTTGGAGAGACCACACTGGAACAGGTTTTTCCTGAAAGACCACAGTTTGTGGACGGAATCCATGTTGGAGAAGTGAGAGAAGGAATAGCAGCAGAGACAAGCAGTTACGGAATGGTCACAACTCCATAGCTCCTCATGAGCCTGTCAGATGGGATCGGAGAGGAGTCAGGCATGAAGTAGTGAAGTTGAGCGTGAGAAGTGGGGAGAATCTATTCTAGGTTCTATTCTTGTTTCTCACCTTACAAAAATGTTTTTATCAGCAATAAATTACAGTGATTTTTACCAGGTTGAGTCTGTTTTGACAGTAATTGTTAAGTGATGTCCCTGTCTTTATCTGTGCTTTATCTGTGCTTCATTTTATCCCACTGTCCTGTTGAGGAGGGTGAGAGAGCAGCTGGACAGGCGTCAGACAGACAAGTTTACCCAACACATTGGGGTGAATTGTAATAACATGGAATATGCCTGTCCTAGAAAGACAAAACTCTGGTAACTTTTTTTTCAGTATAGATTCTAGAATTTCATGGTGGTTATGAAGAGAACAACAATACTTTAACATGTTCCATTTTGGTTTGATTTATAAGGGTTGTCAGAAGAGAAAAAAAAAGGTGACTCATCTTCATACCTATCAATGCAGTTAAAATAGGAAGAACAGGCTTTGAACTTATATAAAATAATTGACAAGCTGTGATGATGAGAGTGTAAAGTGCTGATCACATGCTGTCACTGTTGTTTGCAACTGTAATTTTAAGAAAAGATCATAAAGGGAAAGAGACAATTAAGTTCTGAAAAAAAAGCCTACAAATGGTTACAAAGGCTTTTTCTAGCAGGTGTCTAGGTGGGAAACGAATCCCAAAAATATGTACACATGATTGCTTCTTTTGGTGACAATAAATCTGACCCCATTAGTGCATTTAATTTATTTAGTTCATTACTTTAAGATTGATTTGTTTAACCTTATGATTAGGTATAAAATTACTTGGTACCTTTTTTAATGTAATGGTATTTAACGGACAATAAAAAAAAATTACACTATCAAATTCTTTCTCGATTTCTCTTCTTTCAGACAAATCCTGTCATGACATAGCAACTTTGTAGAAAAAAAAAATTAGGTTTGGGTTAAGGCTTTTTTTTGTGTTTTTTTTTTTTTTTTTTTCCCCAGACTTGTGATACCTAAACTTCCTGTCTGGTAGAGAAATCAAATTTTGCCAGAAGATTATGAAAATTAATGTAAATGTGAGCTAATGAAAAGTAATTCATGTTTTACCATTTGTTTGATAGTTATATCAAAGTTGGAAGTTTCTAGTATAATGCAGATATTGAGTAATTAAGAAAGATGATGAAAATGATAAAGCTGTAAAACTTTGATATGGAAAGGTTGAGATAATTTTTTTTAGAAATATAATAATATTTTTTTAGAAATCAGATAAACAAGACAGCATTTAGAAAAAATTTATTTGTCAGGGAATAGTATATATTTTAATTTTAAAGTATGAAATTTAAAACAAATTAAATGATTGTTTGTAATTAAACTCTAGTATTCACTGAAGTGAAAAATTCTTAAGTCTTAGAGCTCAGCAAAACAATAGGCTGATTTCCTACATCACCTAGGAAGTCCTACAAACTATAGGTAAAACCTAAAAATGAAACTTACTCTGCTCGGAAATTAAGCAAGCTTTTCCCTCATCAATGTATGTGCTGGGAAAAAGTACTACTGAGTGTCATTATTGTCCAATTTTTACATGTTATACTGAAAAGTTTCACTTAGTTTCTGTTGTTCTGTTTTCAAGGTTATCCAAATGTTCAATATTAAATACTGCTCACACACTTCATTGATTTTGTCTTACAAATTTTTATCTGATTTCTTAAACACATTCCAGCTTGTTTTACCAAGGTCATTAAGGAAATATTAAATGCAATCAGTCTCAAGATATTAGTTATTACTTTCCTAGTTGCTCTGATCACAGTTCATTATTTTTTCTTGCAATAAGAGTATTATCATTTCAACTTCAAGGAATTGAAAAACGGAAAAAAACATAAAGCTTGTGGTATGCTGTATGTCAAATAAAGATTTTTCCATATAATATTGCATCGAATGGCCCAAAGTGTAAATATTTATCATTTTTATGTCAGTGCTTTATTAGTTCTGTTATCCATGGTAAATCTGTAAAAAACCTGCATATTTTTAATCCCGTCATTTTCCATAGATTCTTCCATTAAATTTCCTGCATTATCTTCATATTTCTTCAGAATAAGTTCTCTAGTTTTGACATTGCTGAGATCCATTCTTTCCTGCCTTCACAGAATGTTGTATTTCCTTTCCTCGAATGTTATGATATACTTTTATATAATATACTATATGCCTAGTTCTTTCAATATAAACATGTCCCACTCTTTTGCAACTTCTTTTCCAGTATGAGCCTCTACTTGTGTGTATCAACTTTTAATTTTTCTATAGGACCCATGGAGCATCACTGTTATTAGAAAAACATGAGGGAAAATTTTAAGTACAGCTGTTTTGAGTAATGCCTAGATTGCCTTTAATATTTTCTCGGTCAAAAATTTGCATTTTCCCCTTCATATATTAATTCAGTTTTGCTTAATTTATATAGTTGAGTAAACTGGTCCTATTTGTTTTTAAATCCTTTACAACACTGTATCTAGATTTTCTTTTGGGAACTATTACTGACCACTAAGATAAGCTTTCTCTTCCCAGTCTCCTTTTTATATTTTCATATAATTTCAAAGCTTAGTACATCTTCTGAGACAGTTATTTATAATTTAGGTTTGAAGTATTTTACTGTAAGAGATACATATTCTAGTTAAACTTTACGTCTTTTACAAAAAAAGATAAAAAATAATAATCATTCAAACTCCAGCACTGTAGTACAACTCCCTTGATTATTTTCTTTGACTTCTAAGAATTGCCTGCTTTGAATAAAGAATAAAAATCCTTGACAACTTTTATGTATGTCACATTGTTTCGTTATCACCCAAAGGAAGATTATTTTCTTAGTAATGAATTTTTGTAGCGTTGATATTTCTCCAAACCAAGGAAAAACAGCTTCTGCTCAGTTCATTGATATTCTGTGAAGAAATCTGATGGATGACATATTCCAAAGTTATCTGAGGCTCACCATAATTAAACTAACATAAAAAAAGGTTTAGAAAATGACTTATCAAGAATATAAGCACTATCATAATTAAACCAAACATTTCTGAAATGTTCTGGTTTCAAGGAATGACGAATCCAAAGACGCTGTGTTTCTGAGTTTAGCAGGGTTTTGTTATGATACTCAGATATAACATTCCATGTTATGAAGGCCATCAAGCCTGGAATGAGCACCAGAACAGTGGCACTGGGATACTTGATGTATCTATCCATTCAGTGTTCCCTAAGAAAGGGACAGCTTCCATTCCACCCTGATGCTACCCCAGCCCTCCTGCCTAGAAGGATACCAACTTTTATGGTATATCAAGAGACACAGGTCTGAATTATTGCCCTGCTCCAGCAGCATGGAACAAGCACAAGGCTGCTGGATAGAGACTCCTCTGTTGTCTCACTTGCAGGATTTCCACGCTTTGCTACCTCTTTCCTTGCACTTGACCCCCTCTTTTTGCCACACTTACACCTTACATTCTCTGCCTCAACATTGTCCCAGCTAAATGATTTCTCCCTAATTACTTTTTGCCTGTCAATCCCCATTTTGCCATGCCTATACCCAGTTTTGATGTTTTGGATACCATTAC
The DNA here is from genome assembly GCA_013396875.1 of Vireo altiloquus. NCBI lineage: Eukaryota > Metazoa > Chordata > Aves > Passeriformes > Vireonidae > Vireo > Vireo altiloquus. The sequence goes on along the minus strand of VZRF01012030.1, from coordinate 935,623 downwards.
CTAGGTAATCTTGCCCTCATATGAATCAGCAGTGGGTCCCCAGTGATCCCCTTCAGTTATGTGTGAGGCTTGGCTCCTGTAGACACCCACGGGGATGCCACCATCTGCTTGGCACTATCCCTGCCTCTTGTCCAGTGCTCACACTCATGCTCATGCCACTCCTCATGCCAAGAGATTTCCATGTCACATCCCACTAAGTGTAGCAACAGGCCAGTGACCTCTCATTTCCTGCGGCCTTAACAGTGTCGTGGAAAACTCTTTCGATAAATCCATAACCTTCAGAAAAGTATTTCTGAACCTTTTTCTGACATACTGGTGCAGGTTGTCAATAGTGTTACTTTTTTTTTCAGTTATCTGTGATCCAGCATGCTAATCTCATCCAGCCCAAGAATGAACGAAGCATGGCTAGATAACAAAGAAAAAAATTATCTTGTATTTTTCAAGTGGATTCTTTTTCCTGAGTGACACACAGTATGATTTCTTATTGATAATGTCGGATTTCATTTTAAAAGGGCGTAGAGAAATACTCATCTGCTGTTTTACATTTATTCACTTGAATGCTGGAATATTCACACTTAGCGCTGATAAGAGTGACTTTGACTTGAAAAATAGACTTCAAAACACATTAGCATTTGGGGAAATCAGTGTTCTGAGACTCTGATAAGTTTTAATTCTATTTGAAATATCTTTAAAACTACAGACACAATCTAGGAGAACTCAATTATTTAATATGTTCTTGTACAATTTAATACACTTTATTACAATTTAAGTGTCCCTTCATACAAAGGATGTTAGAATGTTATGGCTTTGAGCATAAACGAAATTATGTATGTGCCATTTTTTTGAATTTTCATACTAAGGAAGATCCATGATTTTATCCAGAAAAAAATGTCTCATGACATTATGAGAGCTTATAAACACTAAATTCCTAATGACTTGCTCTGGATATAATGCATACACCAAAAAATAAACAGAATAGGACAGTTGTCCCTTGAGTTCCTCTTGAAGAGAATGTCTTTGGCATTGTTAATCTGAAAACTCACATTTATTATGACCTTTTCCTCTTGTTGATATTAATCACACCACACATTACAAGTTCAAAATATTAGGAAAATTAGAAAGTACTTCTGTTCTGGTAGTCCTCTCCCCAGAGATGCCAAGTGTCAGGAGTTCAGATGATAAATCAATCAACTTGAGCAATGAATCTAGGGTGTCATGGATAACTCGACAGTGAATAGGTTTGAATTGAACTTGACTTCACATGTACTAAAAGTCTTGATGAGAGATTTTAGGAGAGAGAACCTCATTGAAATGGCTGAACAGGCCTGCACATGCTGGCAGAGAGAGATGCGAATTACCTTTTACTGAACTTGAATGTACCCTTGGAATTTTGTAGCAGTTCACCTAAGAGACACACAGGGGGCATTCACCTTTTCTTGAGACTTCAGCTTGGAAAGAGCAGGCCAAAAAAGCAGCATTTATTTCCGGGGAGATTAAAAGATATCAGCTTTTAAGGAATGAGAATCCCTTCCCAAGTTTTTATCCCCACGTTCTCTTTCAGAAAAGTTTTTATTTGCTGTGTCTTCCTTGCAATATGAAGACCACCCCCTTGACTTCAACATTATCAACTTTTAATGAATAAAATCATTGCTCATTTAGTCCTAGTGTTCTTAGAATTGTTTTCTGTCTCAAGACATTTCAACAAAACCTGATTTGATTTTTAATTTGCATCACACTTTAGCTCATCGACTTATGTGAATATGTCCTGCATTGCTTTGACATTTATAAGGTTTATAGTGCATGTTGACTTCTGTGTATACCTGGAAAACTAAAGCTGTCTATCCTATCTGAAACCAGAACAAAGCAAACTACACTATCATGAATATCTCCTTACTGTTTTCCCCAGCAGTTGTTTTGGAAAGTGTTTTTCAGAAATTAAACAGAGTTAATCCTGATTTACATAGACATGCTAAAAAATCCGTGGTCTACAGCTCTAAGCCACAGACCTAATACTTTCTTGTATGCCTGAAACCTTAAAACAAATTTACCATTTTTCATGTCGCTCTGTTATTAAGATGTTAATGAAATGTACATAAATAATGGCAAATGTTTAAGTTAATTTCAGCAACTACATTGAGCTTACCAACTTCCATGAGCATAATAAGGCTGTTACAGAATTATTTATGCTGACAAAAACATTACAATCCACGTGTCATTAAGCTTAGGGAAAAGGGGTCTCCCTTTAAAGAACTTTTAAATATTTAGAATAACAATTACTATTGTGAAAATTTAACTAAAAAGATTGACAAAATAATATTTTTAGATATTTTAGAATAAGATTATCCTTTTTCCATAAGGACAATTGAAATTGTTTAATAAATAATGGAAACTCCTCAGGGATGTTAAGAGATTTCACTTTAGCTTTTTTGATTGTTTTATAAGGATTAATTGCAAATTCCATTTCATAAAATATAACATAAATAATTCAAAAATGATTAAAGTAGTTTCTCTGTAGAAGAGATTCTAATTTTGTAAGCTGAATTAGTAATTTTTAATGTCTCTTTATTTTTTTTGTGATCATGAGAAAAATTCTAATATTATGTGTATTAGCAAAATAAAAGAATCAAATCTGTTCCATTATATTTAAGTATATCATTTCCATTTTGAACACTTTATCATAAAAGTGAAAGGAAGTTTTGATGGAAAGTTTGTTTCAAGATGAAAACCAGAAGCCACTTCTGAAGTCATATGACCTAACTCTTCTCTATCTCTTTAAACTGTTGCAACAAAAATCTGTACTCTCAGCATGCAAGAAAAATACAAACAGAAAAAACTGAGAAGTATCTCAATGCTACAAAGCTGAAGTCCCAGATTTCCAAGTGATTGTTTGCTTTCAGGTTGTTTTGAAAATCAGTGTGACTTAAATTAGCTGTAACTGGAGATGATATGTACAAATAGGGAAGGTAGGGATGATGGTTCTGTCTACCACAATTAATTCCTATTTCTTTCTATCAGGACAGGGATTTCAGAAATGGAAGCTAACATCATAAACTAGATGGTTATTTTCATTTTAGGTATCCAATAGTTGTAAATTCATATTTTTTAAAAAAGTGTCATATTTCTAAATTTCACTTAAATGTTTAATCTTCTTTTATTTAGGTAAGTTTAGTGGAAAATTGTAAATTTAGCTCTAGTTCGGCCCATAGCTGCCCATTGTAATCACACTGCAGGCCTCTCATCTGTCTATACAGTCACTTGCATAAGTTATTTCTACATAGATTATTCCAGACATCACAAAAAATCATCTGATCATCTGTTGGACTCTACTGTGGTTTGTGTCATGCTAATTTGTCTTGTGAATTTTGCCTCTTGAATTTTAGCCCCCACCAAATAATGCAACAATGAATTTTGTCATTGTGGCACTCATGTAGCTTTCAGAGTTAAGTCAAGCAAAAGCCATACTCTGCTATCGAAAATGATTTTTTTAAAGTCAAAGCAATGTGTCTCCAAAATGTTGGTATGTAATTTTAGTATCACAGCTATTTCCCTTTTACAACACCTTTCCTTCAAAAAGCCTGAGACAAAATATTTCTTCTATTATTCACCCTTTTATCAAACATATTTGGAATACATTAACTTTGGATTTTTAGCTGTCCTTCAACACAGTAATTTTTTTCCCTGATAAAGATTCTTAAATTTTTTTTTGAATAGAAAAGTTCAAACACCTTATTGTACTATTTCTGTAGCATGTATTCTGAAATGAGCCACCTGGGGGTGTCTTTGAAGCTCATGCTTTGATGTGTCATTCATTTCCTTTCATGTTTAGCTGCAATTGCTTGGAAGTCACTACAGTTTGTCCTTATTCTACTTTCCTGTGAATTTATTTGATGTCTGTAGAATCTGCTGTTATCACTGAACTGGTGGAATAAATTGAACAAAATAAACCGTGACTATTTTCACAACAAGGAAAACAACATCAAAGTGTTTAAAGTTATTTTGATGGCTAGTAATGACTGATATTGTACAGGAGCTGGATAACAAGCATATTGACTGTCTTTTATTTTATTTTGAATTCAAACTCTCCAGAGACCTTTTTAGATCTGTTTTATCTAAATGTCAGTATTGCAATAAAAGGAGGCTTCTTATCTTTTCTTCTTGACGAATGTACTCATGTGACAAGCAGGCACCCAAAAAACCCCAAACAGTTCATTCTCCACTGTAAGAGACAGATACTGCATGGTCAGTTGCAGTTACTTAAAAAAAACCCATGAAAAACCAAAATAAGAAAACCAGAAATGGATTTAATGGAAATTTTTATATTTTATTATTTATTTTCACTTGATATTAATAGTGAAAAAAACAACATCTTATCAGCAAGATGTGTGAAACCCACTGCTTGGCAGAGTCCAGTTGGATAGTGGAAGGCACAGGTTCAGGGCACTGATACATATTTTACATAAACTGAGGACTTTGGAAACTACCCTGTGGATGTCCCACTTTCTACATCAGTGCTCTAATTGACGATTTCTTACTGCTGTTGCTCTGGTCCTCATCTTTTTGGTTTTTACTGTGAGTTTCACTCTAGGTCTGATGAAGATCTGATGAATTTTGTTACCAATTTTCTTATAAAGAAAACAATGTTTTTCTCTATTTCTTCAGTGGCTCTGCTATTAGTACTGTAAATATATCCAATATAGCCAAGTCTTAGGAATTAATAATCTATTGTAAGTGAGTATATTATAAATTCTAGCTACAGCTATTTTCCTCAGGGTGTCATTTCTGAATAAACTACTTTATTAATAAACATTATTAAGGATGTGTTCAGGTTGACAAACAATTTAAATGACAGCAGAATTTTCTCCACTATTTCAAGATAACACAGAAATGTCAGATTTGGCAGGGCAGGATATTTCATCCTTATGAGGAGCAGCTGAGGAGTTGTTTAGCCTGGAGAAAAGGAGGCTCAGGAGAGACTTCATTGCTCTCTACAACTGCCTGAAAGGAGGTTGTAGTGAGGTAGTCTCTTCCCTCAAGTAACTAGTGACGTGTCAAGAGGAAATGGACTCAACTTGTACCAGGGGAGGTTTAGATTTGATATGAGGGAAAAATTCTTCATAGAAAGGCTGTCAAATATTGGAGCAGGCTGCCGTGGGAAGTGGTGGAATCACCATCCCTGGAGGTAGTAAAATTATGTGTAGATGTGGCACTTTGGGACACAGTCCAGTAGTGGACTTGAAAGTTGTAATAATGATTTTCTTCAAGGATCTTAGAGTTTTTTCTCAACCGAAATGATTCTACGTTTATATGATCCTGAGGGATCTGCATTTCAATCCAGACATGCAGTATTTTTCCTTTTTCTAAAAACAATTCTGATTACACAGATTCAAATGTACGTTGACAGTTGGCTCTAACTAATCCACTCGGTGAAATAAAGTCCAGATAAAGTCCAGAAAAAGACCAATAAATGGTCTTTTCTCCCTTTGTTACTTTTTACAACATTCTGCATAACGGATGCTAAATCTTTTATCAGGTAAAATGACAATAAGAATTAATTCTGCTTGCAGATAGGAATTAAGATTTTGCTCTTCTTCTGTGTCCCATCTTCTGGGATGATAGTATGTTTTGAAACAGCAGACAATTTTTTTTCCTCTAAATAAGATGTTCATGCAATATATACAATACAGTTAGCAAAGATAATCCATGTAGTCTCAAAACTATTCTAAGGCAGGAAAAAATATATTTTTAATTATATATGATACATATGTATATTTTTCCAAAGGCAAAGGTAAATATGTACATATTTACCTTTCCAAATATTTGTGAATACATCAGATTCTGGATCAGTATTTTCATGATGATCTTTGTGCTTTATTCATATCTTTTCTGAAGATGTGAGAAATTAAACACTGGCATTAAATGATACTTTGTGAATCTGACTATAATCCTTCCTGCAAGGATTTTGAGTTCAATTTACATTATTAGCAATTAAAATATTGTAGAATTATCTCACTCTAACTTGTTTTCTTATGTAAGATGTTTCACTCTGTATTTAGTGTGCAGAAAACAGAATGCTTTTTTGATTATTCTGATAAGAATGGAGTTCTTAGCACAGCAGTGTAAAGAAAGTGCCTTATTGTAGTGGGGGACATTTTAAATTTTCCTTCATTTTTCACTTTATGAAGGGGTTCTAGTGTGGAAAGTGTGTTATTTAAACAACAATTTGATAGCTCCTTAGTTATGACTTTGATTTTTATTCATGAACCAATTGCAAACCTATTAGCACCCCAGGTACATTTAATGTGAACCAGCTTTGAAGACAGTTGGAAGGAATTCCTGGCACAAAAGAACCATGTTTTCCATCAGAGAGTATAATGCAGAAAGCAGGTCTTTGTAGGAGGCTTTCACTCTGTAGAGTGAAACAGAGAATAAAAGCACCTGCTTTTATCAAATTTCTAGAGATGTTGAGATGTAATTTAAATACACTTCACATTCTCTACACTGCTCTCTTAATAGTTTAGAGCATAAAGGGACTATAAGTTTGAATTTTTATGGAGATCTCCCATCCTCTTTTTATGTATTCTATTAAACCTTTTTCCAGATATTTTTTTTTTACATCAATATAATTACATAAATAGAATTAAAACCCTGGCATTTCATGCTTCCAGTTTGGATTAAAATTTAGTAATTATATCTTTATTTATGCGTGAAAATCTCAGAACTATAGCAATCTTTTTTTTATTTTTTTGTGTATTTCCAAGTGTTCTAAGCACTGCATTAAGCTGAGTAAAAATCAGTGTTTATAATCAGGTCAATGTAACTTGTGTCAAGATCTGAATTTAAACATCTATTTAGGAAGCTACCTTTGAAACTCTTGACCTTTGGACATCTATTTTATCCATATTTATTTTTCAAAACTTTGAGATCAAGGATAGAATCTGGTCAGTTTTCTGACATTGAAAAATAGCTGATGCCTAATAACATTAGGAGGAAAAATCTCCAGCATCACTTTTTCACTCTAACTTTGAAGCTGAAGTAGATTAAAAATATTTAGTAATTTTCAATGTTTTTTAAATTCAAGCTATTGTATTAAAATAAACTTTCTGTATTTTCTGAGCTTCTAGGGTTAAAGAGGAATTATTTTATTTTCATGAGGATGACTTTATACTTTTAGAGAATGATCTATTATTATGCAGCACCATTAGATCATGATGGGTTCCATAATCACGTTAGCTGATAGGTTTGCAATGTCTACAGTACCAGAATACAGTTTATGTGACACCAGTGTTTGAAGTGATGTTACTAGTTATGATTAAATTCTCTCATGTGTTTGCACTGTCTGTATTAGGAAACACCCACACTTTTTTCCTCTGCTGTTTTCTGAACTAACCAATAAATATGAATTCTCAAAAATTCCCTGACATTACAACAGAGTAAATATTTCACCTTTGCTTATGGAAAACATCACTAAATCCTGGCATGTTGTGGGTTCCTCAGGGTCTTTTTCTGGAGCCTGTGGATGAACTGGGAGTTGAGTAGGACTGAACGAAAAAACCTGAACACATTGTTTCCTAGCCCATTGACTATCTAGCTCTTTTTCCTGTGCAAACTCAAACACTGTACAGGAAAAGTTGGGGAAAACAACTAATGTCAGTTGTTCCTTGTGAAGATTGTTGTCTTTTCCCCTTGGCCATCTTTAATGAGTAGTATCTTCTTATATTAAAAATATTGGCATTTTATCCCAAATAAATAGATAAACTCACGGGTTTTTTTTGGTTTTTTTTTGGTCTAAAATTTTGCTATATAGATCATGAAAACCTTGAACCAAAAAATTGGACCCATAAAACTACATAGCATCTGCCCATGTGATTGTTGCGTGAGATCGGGATATTTTTACTGAGCAGGCAATTGAAAAGACTAACAGTTTTTTTCATGTAAATAGAATGGGTTGAGGAAACTGTTTTAAGGACACTAGGGAGAGGTGTGTATGTGTGTGTGGGTCTGTGTCTACATGTCTCTGTGTGTGTGTGCATTTTTCTAGGGCGGGAGCAGGTTGATTGAGGTAATACAAAGAACAAAGAAGTGCTTTCCTTTGCTTTAGGTACATGGGGTCATCAAGCTCTAGCAGCCACAATGGAGTGATGTGTCCTGTTCTGGGCTCAGAACAAGAGAGACATGGAGTCCCTTAAGTGGATCCAGAGGAGGGTGACAAAAATTATTGAGGCATTGGAACATCTCTCAGGAAGAAAGGCTGAGAGAGTTGGACCTATTCAGCTTTGAGAAGAGATGACTGAGAGAGGACCTCATAAGTGTCTATAAGTATCTGAAGGGATGGTGCCAAGAGGATTGATCCAGGCTCTTCTTGCTAGTGCCAAGCAACAGGACAAGAGATAACGGACAGAAACTGATGCACAGGAAGTTACACCTAAATACGAGGAAAGACTTCTTTACTGTGTGGGTGAATGCGCACTGGAACAGGCTGTTGAGTGAGGTTGTAAAGTCTTCCTCACTGGAGGTGTTCAAGAACCATCTGAAAGCAACCCTGTGCCAGGTGGTCTGGGATGCCCTTGCTTGGGTGGGGAGGTTGGACCAGACACCCACTGAGGTCCCTTCCAACCTGACCCATTCTGTGATTCTGTGGTTCTGTGAAATGTTATAACAATTTGAGGATACCTTGAATTGGTCCATTAAGATACAGTGAGAGGATTTTAAACTGCCACAATCAACACTCTCACGAAGTGTGATAAGTCACCTACAACTGCTGATTTTTTTATTTTTTAATAACTGAGAATGCTGTATGTCAGCCGTAGCACGCACTTAAAGTCACTGTCATGCACACAGCATCTGTATCTTCAGCGTGATTCGCAGAACAAGCGGAAATGGCTGCTGTCAGATTCAGAACAGATGAGGAACAAAATCTGTCACGAAGCTAGAGAACTTAATATATCACTAAAGACAGTTAATTTAGCAGCCATGACCCATGTAGGCAACAGAATTAATAGCACGTCTGTTCAAGCAATGATGTTCTCCCTGCTGTGCCATTGGGAGTGCAAGTCAATATTCTTATTTCAGCAGTGCTTTCTGTACAGCCTCTTCTGGCTCTGCTTCCCTATCACATGCAACTCCCTTGGTGTCATGGTAGCCAGACACCATGTTTCTGAACTGATTATGTGTTCATTTTGATTAAGGAGTATTCTAACTTTGTGGTGTGAATTGACTGAAATGAATTGTGGGAATAAAACGTGAACTAGACCTGGGATTGATTAAAAATCCTTTTATTGTTCAGCCCTTGTATTCCATTTAGGAAGTACTAGGTTTTCTCCTGACATCCTATGTCCTTTTATGTGAAGTAAAATTAAGAAAACAGTTGAGATAGCTTTTTTCACAGGTGTATCATTACTGTGTGATGGTAAGGCTACTCTTGCAATGTTTCTGGGTTTATTTTCCCAACTCTTCTTGAGGTATTTTTTTTCTGTCAAGAGATCTCTTTGCAATACTGCTGAAATGAACTTTCCAAATATACAGCTGGATGAAACAGCAGGACAAACATATATAATACAAAAACCCAGCAGGTTTCTATCCAGACTATCTTAAATTACAGTTTTCTTCGCAGAGAGTGAAATTGTCAAATCCTGAAAGTAGTTTTATCTGCGTTGATTGATACAGAATCACTTTCACATATTCAAAATTCTAGAAATACTAACAGGATTTTAAACTACTGAGAAAATAACAATATGTCTAAAATATTGTCTATTATAGATACGGTTTTATTGTATTTGAAAATAAAAACATGTAAAAAATTTCAGGAATTTCTGTAATTTAGAACAGAATTTTAAGGTTATGTTCCAAGCCACTAAAATTTGCTAATTTGAACACAGTAACTGTAGCAAGACTTTTTGGAAAACAGAAATAATGCTTTTCCTTATTTAATTTATGCAAGAAAAAATACAACTGTCTCTTACATATTGAATAGAATCAAGATAATTAAATGTCTTTTAATGCACATATTTAGTTGTTGAAGTGCAAATATGTGTTTAAACAATTTTATCTCAGAACTAGAGTAACACATTGATTTAAATTTGGCATCTTTCTTTCTATCTTTCCTTCTTCCCTTCTTCCCTTCTTGCTTTCTTTCTTTCTCTCTTCCTCTCTTCCTTTCTTCACTTTTACCTTGGTTGAAAAAAATCAGTCAGTTTTGCTTTTTGTTTAAACATCAATGTTGGGTGTTAGTTACTCCTGTAGCTTCATTCAGCTTCCCTGAGAACTCAGTCCACCAACTGGAGCTCCATATGCCATATGGAGCTCCATGCCCCGTAAGCACAACTGTATTTTTAAAAGCGTGTAGTCTCAAGCTTGAAAACAAGCTGAGTTAGATATGTAGGCAGAAGGTTAGATGAGCTGATATTCCTGACACATTATAAGTAACAAATACTAAGTGAGATTTCAGAAATAAAAATCTTCCGTAGAGATAAAGATATGAAATGGAAACAACAGGAGCTAAGATGAGGAGTTAACAAGAGGAGCTAACATCTCTAAGATGTGAACAATTGATCTTTGCTTAGCTGGAAATGTGTCAGTAAGGTCATTGAAGAAGAAATAGGAGACTTTGGACACCTATGGACTAGCAGAAATATTATGAAGGGGAAAATAGTTGATATGGTGTATTTCTTGTAAAGGAATGCTGAAGTTTTATTTACAACCTGTATAACACAGAGAGATTAACTAAGGATGGAGGAAGGAAGGGTCAGAAGAGAGAAATATTGTAAAGGATTAAAGAAATCTCTGCGGAGGTTTCTGAGCACTGGGATTGGTGGTAAAACAGGGAGGGATACTTCTGTGGAAAATGTTCTCCCACTGGTAGGTGTTCTAAGTCTGCTGGTACATGGGTGTGTTCAGCATGTTTTCCAGCCTCCAATACAGATTGTGACTTCCCTGAGGGCTCCAACAATGCTCATGATGGCAACAGATAAGAGCAGCAACACTGGCAGTTTGGGGCTGCTCAAAGCATTTGAGCTCCCTCTTGAGTATCTGGGATTTAGGTGTTTAAAGGAAGCCCTTTATCCTTCAGTAACTAAGAAGTTAGGAGAGGATTTCAAAGATTAGACTTTCCTATACAGGCATATGAATTTTCTGCAAGTCCTTGGTGAATTTGGGCCACAGTAATCTTTTCTTTGTTCTTTTTGTCTTTGAAACTCAATGTATGCTTCTGTCAAACATACAAGATCATCATGAAAACTACGGGACAAAAGAGCATTTAATTCTAGCTAATCTTTCAATATTAAAAAACATATTTCAGGGGAGTATGACCTCGTAATCTTTCAGGCACGTGGTGTGACTCTTGAGGTGTTATATGCAGGGACAGGAGTTGGACTTAATGACCCCGATGGGTGCCTTCTTACTCTGCATAAAATACACCTCACCATGGCCACATACCCATAGGAAAGAAAACATTAGAGGAAAAAATCCTACCTTAGGTCTTCATCATACGTCTAAACTAATGTGATTCTGTTATTGTGACCCTTGTATATTGTCCCCTTTTCTCTTCTTTGCTCTACAGTATAGCAGTTTACATAAATACTTCAGTGCAGAATTGGCTGTTTTCTGTATTGCATTTTGCACTTGGTGGAATTGTTTGTTCTTGAACTTCCAAGTTTTGCATTCATGTTCTTATATCCCCATTCTCCCTTGTCCTGTCACTCACACCTTGGTAAAATGTTTCCCTGTATAATCTTTCAGTCCATATTTGTTGCTTTTGATTTTCTAATTCCAAATGATATCTAGGCAATATTTTTTCTTCTGAAAATTTATTACTCTAAATTGTCAATGTACAACAGTGAATGAAATTTCAGGTGAGTTTTCAACAAACTTTCACACACAGAGATGCCATAGTTAATCTTTTTAAAGGCTTCTGGAGTAATATAGGTTATTTAGGCTAGATTATTTTCCAGATATGTCAGATTAGTTGGGTTCTCCTCTAAATTTCCTTCTTCCATATCATCCCATTTTTCTATCCTTTGTCTAACTTTGACTAAAGGAGCTCACTTACAACTGCTAGAGTCTAGGGAATCGTTAAACTTGACTACTTTCCTTAAAGAGTACATAATACATCACTTTTTTGTGAAAGAACTTGTTGGGGAAATGTAGCTGTTTGATATCACAGAATCACAGGATGGGTCATATTGGAAGGAACCACACTGGGTCATCTGCTCCACCCCCCTGCTCAAGTAGGGTCATCCTAGAGCACATGGCACAGAATTGCATCCAGAAGGTTCTTGAATATCCCCTATCTACACCTGCATTGCTGAGCAAAAAAACATGCAATAATTGGCTTACTAATCTTGTGTTTCTCCTGTACAGCTGAACTCATTTGGTTTTAAAATGCCAAGGACAAGCTTATACATTTTAAAAATGTTTGTACATGCAAGAAAGTAGAGAAAATATAAGCCTCTAGTCCAGCTACAAGAGAGGCAAAAGAAAGAGGGTTTGGAGAGAGATTCATCAACTTTGTAATATGCCACCTGGGATGGTACTGTTTTTAACCTTTATATGAGCAAATCAGAGCATTACTCTGGCATCATACACCATAGGGATATTTCTACCTATTCTAGAGCTGAACACTAAATATTTGTGCTCATAATTTTCATGTTAGAGGATACATACATATATATAAACTTACTATTAATATGATGTTAAAGTAATGTATTAATTCATATTGTGTACAGTTTTCTCTTATTCTGATGTTTTTATAACATTGTCCTAAGATCTCAGTGTTGTGAAAGTAAAGCTGCATTTTCTTTTAAAAAAAATTTACAATCAAGTTGAAGGAGTAGAAAAATATTTACTTGTGATTACACCCTATGTCAGTTCTAGAGCCAGAAACTGAACCAGATTTTGCTTTAATCATTTTACATTTCATCTTGAAATGTCCTAAACTTTCTTAAGCTGTATCTCGGTTTAGTTGGACGTTATTTTTATAGCTTCTCTTCCTCCCCTCGCCCTTCAAATAATGTAAGAGGAAGGGTATGAGAAGAGTGATCAAAGAGATGGCCCAGGGGAATATTTGACAAATTTTGAGCCTGTGATACAGAAAAGTAAACACTATTCCTTTTGCCTTTTGTACAGAAGTTTTTGGTATGTAACAATAGGCTACTGTCTTACTGCTGAACTGTTCCTTTGTAATCCCATTTGTCTCTTTTATGTATGAAATGTTTAAAATTTTGAATCAGCAACGCACACTGCAAGCATTTCTATATCATTCAACAGCAAGACTACAAGACATGTAATTAATACTTGTTAGCATATCTGTAGTATAAATGAAAAGGACTTAATTTTTTTATAACTGGTTGTACTTCCAATGTGTCTATAATTTCCTCAATCCCTTAGCATGTTCTTCTTGAATACTTTTCCTATTCGTGAAAACAATCTCCTTTTGCTTTCTCTCTGTAAGAGGTAATGTATTAAAGAAAGGACCTTAAGGCAGAACAGTAGGAAGATATTCAATAGTATTTTTTTATCTATAAACAAATGACATTTTTATATTCATCTTTATAATATACAGTAACATAAAGGTCGTCAAAATATTGGGTGAACCTGACCAAAAGAATACACAGTTAGGAAAGCAAAATTGCATGGGAAGACAGGAAAAAATGAAGATTTGACAATTGAACCTGGAATATCTGGCAATAATTTTGATGTTTTCCAGGAGGGGAAGATAAAGGTCCATTAACATACATTGCTAAAGGAAAGGGTTAATTTCCACAGCTTTAAAATTTGAGTTTGTTCTGACTGGAAGGGAAAGTAAGCAGAAGGTCGACCCTGGGACTGACATGGCCACCGTAATGTTTGTGCTTTCCTGGAAGGTACAGCTCTTGTGGCGGCATGGATTGCAAGCAGAGTACTTTGGGAGCCCTGGGCTGCTTTTGCCTAAGCAGCGAGTCATCCTCACCTGTGTTACAATAAAAACGAAGTTCCTCTGTACTGAGCCCAGTGATGAGTTGATGCAGAGATTCAGGCAACATTAGGTTGTTTCAAGAATGATTCAGATTATTAATTTATTATGTAAAGATGTCTGGAATTTAGATTTAGAATTATGTTGTTTTTAGACTTGTTTGGTAGACCAGACATAAAATGGATGAAAGTTACAAAAAGAAAATGAAGAGCAAGAGAAAATGTTTAAGGGATGGAGATCCATCTGCAGCTTTTTTGTCCACATATATAGAATATAAAGCCATCTTTACTGTAAGCATATTTGAGGAAACCTATCTTACTTTTCTGTAGGGCAAACGTTCACAAAAAGAGCCTTCTATGATAACATATATGATATTGCAAATAATAATTGCATTTTGAATTGCTTCAAATAATTTTTAAACTCTTGTAACTTATCTATTTAAAACTATTTTGACCTTATTTCAAAATCATGTCAGTATATTTTCAAATATGCCAGCAATAAATATTGACAGCTAATTCAGAATAAAAAGCATCTGTTTATAAGTAAGCAATAGTTTTCAGAAATACATTCCACGTTTGTTGTGTTAGAAACCAAAATTTGCTTAAATCTTAACTACTTCTCAATTTATTCCTTTCCTTGTGAACAATCCTCCCAAATCTCTTTTTGTTCAGGGCTTGCTAACAGCAGCCCTTTCTCCACGTTCAGTTTAGGATATTCTTTATCTAACAATGCAACCTAAACCCTCACACAGTTTTATCTGTTCTGTCTCTCGTCCCAAAGTCAAGAAGTGTCTAATCCTCTTCTTTTTTCCCTACCATTAGTGTTTTCTTTTCCAACGAATATTTTTTAACACATTAGGGAATCAAGGCATTTTAGTAGATTATGAAAGTGGAAGAATAATTTGGACCCCCTATTAAATAGGAGATGTGGATGAAAGAGCAAGACAACTCTGGATTAAAACACCTAGCTTTGACTTGTCATGTGTGCAAGTTTAAAAGATTCGTAAACTCCCTTTAACATCCCTAAGATCTGTATTATTTCAGTTGTCTAAACACAGTCATCTGGTACCACTTGCGGCAATTTGTTGCAGGATAAATGCACAGAGATGGCAAGAGGTTGTAAAACCTATCACAGAATGACTAGGTTGGAAGAGACCTATAAGATCATCGAGTCCAACCCATGCCCTAACACCTCAACTGGACTATGGCACCAAGTGCCATGTCCAGTCTTTTTTTAAACTCATCCAGGGATGGCGTTTCCACCACCCCCCCCAGGGCAGACCATCCTAGTACGTTATTATTTGTTCTGTGAAAAACTTTCTTCTAATATCCAGCCTATACCTCCCTTGGCGCAGCTTGAGGCTTTGTCCTCTCGTTCTGTCAGTTGCTGCCTGGTGGAAGAGACCGACCCCCACCTGGCTACAGCCACCTTTCAGGAAGTTGTAGAGAGTGATGAGGTCACCTCTAAGTCTCCTTTTCTCCAGGATAAACAACTTTAGCTGCCTCAATCGTTCCTCAGAGGGCTTGTGTTCCAAACCCCTCACCAGCCTCATTGCCCTCCTCTGGATGCGCTCAGGCATCTCAACGTCCTTCCTGAACTGAGGGGCCCAGAACTGAACATAGCACTCAAAGAGTGACCACTTCCTGAAAAAAATTCAACCAGGATAGATTCATGGATCACCAGTAGGACAACCAGTGAAAAGTCATAAGGAATACCATCATCTGAGCCTAGGCAGTTATTCAGATTAACTTCAAGTAGTGATTGAGTAAGAGTAACTCTCCAGACTCCATATTCAGTGTTAACTCTATTTTAATGGATTAGAGTTCCCAGATAGGTATGTCTTGCGCATTCATCTGAACGGAGGAGTAAATCTGTTGTTGGATCTCATCCTAGGTGATGATTACACATGGCTTTCAGGAACATGGTGAAAACGAGGAGCTGCCCCAGATAGCAGAAGACTACAGATGGTAGATGAAAAGTACCACTTGGAGCTCAGACTTCAAATTAGCATAGCGTGAAGAGGCTACAGAGGACACCATCTAGAATTAAAAGTGAAGGCAGGCATAGGCAGAGAATGAATGAAAATTATGAGAACAGAGTATTTTGTGTTTAGAAGAGGACAGCATGTAATCTCAGTGAAAGGAGAAAAAATGCTGGTTTTATTAAAACTGTATATCAGTATTTACATATAGTTAAAGTATATACATATCATACAGGTATATGATAAAGTTCACAGGAGATATAAACCCACATGGACCCCTATACATATATACAATATATTATATGTAGAAAAATACAAAATGCACAGTATCTAAAATGCCCAAAATGTGATCACTTCTGCTGTGTGACTTATTTTGCCATGAAAATGGAAAAAACTTGGCTTCCTATTATGGTCTTTATTTTAATAATTTGAAGCACTCCATCCAAATGTCACTGCATGATGTGTTGAGCTTCTGAATTTCTGAAAATCTGAAAAATTCTGAAAGCTATAAGCTCTTTTTCTTTACCTCTCACAGTCATCTATGTGTACTGTAAGAATGTGTGGGAAGATTTTTCAGAACTCATACCAAATATTTTACACCACAGTATTGAAAAAAATATATGGTAATAACTTTCCATTTGCCTATTATAGATTTTCTCCTAAAAAAATTAGTATTTCTGGTTTTAAATAGAACCATACCATGCTCAGGAACACTGAGCATAAATAACCAGAACATTTTGAACTCCCACAAAGTTTTATACCTGGAGTAGTCCCGAGAAGTTTCTATGACATACATGAAGTTTGGAATAAAACTTTCTTTCACAATTAACAAAAAATTCTCTTTTCTCCAAGCTCTTCCTTCGTAGCATGCAACAGGACAGAAGTATTTTGAACATCCAGAATAAATTTTTATTTATGGAAAAAGACACCAAGTGAGAAGTAAGCTTTAAAATAGGTAAGAACCAAATTATAAGAAATCCCACAGATTAAAAAGAATGACATTTTGAGTTATGCCTCAAAATTAATAACAAAGCATTTCAGACTCTGAAAAACTTGCTCAATAAAATGAGAAACATTCCAAAGCAAAAAGCAGTAAGACTCTCTGACTCTAGATATAAGCAAAATGCAAAGGTCTACAAGTGCAGATTTGTTGTAGCAAAGTGTGTACTTTACTTGAACTTTATATATGGTGAGCATTTTTAATCTTTCTATTACAGCTGTCTGTCAGAGTCTTTTGCTTATCTCTTTCCATTTCCACATGGCTTATGGCAGAACTGTTCTGGTATATTGTGAAAAAGGTCTTCTTAGATGTCCATTTGTGAATGATTCATGTTTGAAAATTAAATCTTTAGAATACAGCTGGCCAGAAACTGATGACTTTATTTTTTTTATTAAATGCTCTTTCTGTTCTTTTCAGATTGTAATTGCAATTTAGATTTTAATTTTAAATTAAAAAAATTATCCAGTTGAACTTAAAGAATTGATACATAAAAAGAGCTTGCTTTATGAGTTCCTTCAGGGAAGTATTTCGAACAGAGAGGTATCAAGAGGTATTTCCTTAAATAAAAGACCTTGTATTTGTATATATATGTTGACTAAGAGTACTTGAGGTGTATTCAATTTTCAACCTAAAATATGTCTGAAATATTTTGTTAATGAATGTTTCCCCAGGCTTTTTAAAATTATAAGAGTCATATCCAATTGTCTTTTACTGTGTGGCTACTTAATTCTGTGAGAAATTAGCCATCAATAGAAACCCAGCAGGGTGTCCGAGAGAAAAGATTGGTAAGTAAAACCAATGGAAATTGGAAATGTGCCTTTTTTACTCTGGCTGAGGATGACAAGAAACAGTGAAAGCTTGTTTCTTACTGAAACAAGATAGGGAGGAATGAAATGGGGAAAATGTGAATACTGGAGAATTAGCCATGTCTGAGTCTTGCTGTGAGACTATGTGGCACTTTTGTAGAGGGTGTGAAGAGAGAAATAATTTTTGCATTAGTGGATGTCTTAACTAGAATCAAAAACTCCTTGATTTAGCCTATAGAGTGTTGTGGCAGTACATAACACACAGGACAAAGAGACATTTTGGAAACTGCCTCAGACATTATGAACAAAATTCTTATTAATAGCATTTAGAGTAAATAATATTTTTAAATCCTAGTAGTGTTGAAAGGTTTGATAGCTCTTTCAACAAGTTAGACTGAAAAAAGCAATATCTTTTAGATTGGGCTAAATATTGTGGTCTCACACCCAGTTACAGGCAGCAATGACTTCTGAAAAAATTCTTATGTTTTCTGAAATGTAAGGTGGAAATGCTAATATGATCTGAGTAAGAAAGGAGCATATGATAGACTCTTCTTTTTACTCAAGGAGTAGACATAAGTTAGAGAGTTTTTTAAGAGGTTTTGACTCAGCGTTGTGAATAAGGTTGTGATTGAGGTCTACAACCATCTCAGTCTAGCTGTTCTGGGACACAGAGAGGTGGATTGCAGTAAGACTGTGGTGATGTCAACAGGGTGTGAACAGAGGGAAAGGTCTGATGTTCTGTCAGTAGATTAGTAGACTAATTGTTTTCAGGTATATGAGTAGTAAAGTAGTAAAGGACATTGTTGTATCAAATGGAGATGAAGACTACATTTTACTTTAAAGTGAGTCTACTTATTAGGTAAAGGAAAATTAAAGAGTGTATATTAGTTTAGTGTGATTCCCAAGTTATACCTCTCAATCATATTGAAAATGCTTTTGAATATATTGTTCCTTTCTGTGTTTTCCTAAAGAGGGAGATTGGGGCTGGGTTGAGTTTCACTGAGATTTTCTTAGTATTTATGCCTGAAAGCAGGAAGACCTGTGCTCTCCTATTTTGCTTAAAAGTTACTGTTTCCTAATGCAAATGTTAACCTTTTGCTGTGGATAATATATATAGTGTAAAAGATCACAGTGTTATTTTGAGGAACCATTTTATGTGGGAAATTTCTTCCTCCACTTCTGTATCAAATATTACAAGTGTTTCCATAAGAAAAAAGTTTTAAGATGCTTTAAATTTAAAAAGAGCACATTTTTTTCATTGATTACTACTAAGCTTCTGGTACAGACGGCAATCAAATGCATGATGTTGTATAATGATGCAAAAGCAAATGCCTTCTATTGGAACTAAATATGTATATTTATTAGGAGATACATAATTCAGACCTCCAAAGGACAGAAATAAAATTGCTTTCTCCTCTAAATGGAGTAGACTTTTCCCTTCTATGTTTCTATGTACATGATTTATGAAATGTTACACCATTTTTAGAAAATTCTCAATCAAATTTCCTGTGGAAAAATGTTATATCTTTTAAAGAGTTTTGTTTTTATTTCCTTCAAAAACCTGTCATAAAGCTGATTCAGCTAGTATCTTCCAATTAATTGAACTGCATGATTTATACTATGGACAAATGGAGATCAGCTAGGGGAAATCAGTTGTTTATTTCAGCTATTTCCTACTATTTCTTACTATTTATTAGCCTACACATAATGTTATGGGAGAAATCTTTCCTTTTTCAAAAGCTAGGCTTAGAAAAATTCACTGACAAAATGCAATATTGAAGTATGGGTTTAGAATCAGCAAAGTGCATACTTTTTTCTGTACAAAATACAGGAAAGATGAAATTGTAATCAATAGCTGTCTCCTACTAAAAAAATCAAAACATTTTTCTTCTCATTAAGATAATGCAGAGATTTACTGCAAAGATAAGAAAAGTCACTGATGTTCCAATAATGCAACATATGAAAAGAGACATGCAGAACTAGTTATGTGAAGTCAGTCTGGAAACTAGATGAATTTCTAGCTAGAAATCTGTTGTTGGAACATCTCAGTTTAGCGATTGTATAATTAAATGGAAGATGTGACTCTGAAATCCAAAGTGGATCCCAAGTAAACATGAAAATAAATGCGGGACAGCTGTTTCTATGTTCATTTGCAAAGTCCTACATGCAAAAGTCATAAAAATTGTTCTTCTATAATAGAATTTTCTGCTATAACACTCACCACGAAAAAGTAGGATCTCTCTATTTCAGCACTGTGCTTTATGAATTCTGTGGTATAACATTCTTACATGAGTTCCAGGCTTATATTTAACTGCTTGACATACAGAATTTCCAGATTTTAGGCAAACACTTAGGAGCTAGATTTTTATTTGATTTTATCATCTACATTCCCTTTATCTCTGTAAACAACACCTTTAGATTGAACCTTGCTGCTTCCTGACACTTCTGGCAAGTGCGATTGTCTTAACTTCTGTGTTTTTTATGGTGCCTCCTGAGGCATCTTTCTTAATTGCTGCTTCCTACCTTGTCATCCCTTCCTCCTTGTTAGGCTAGACAGCACCTAACTCAAAGAAGAGGAATGCAGACATCAGTTTGGGGTGTGGGAGGCCCTGCAGGTTCTGGAAATGGATTTCTGGCTGGGACCAAGTAGGGCTGTGAGACTCAGGCATGGTTCTCAGTGTCTCTGGAGGTGCATGGCCCTGCCCCACATGAGTGCTCTGTGGAAAAAAAACCCCATATATTCTCAGGTGCTGGTCAGCATGGTAATGAGGTCATATGAGTGATGACAAATAAAGAGCTGGTGCAGGGCATCTTGGGCATTTCACTTTGAGGAGAGAGAAGTAACCTCTTACCACTCCATGGAAATAGCAAGCAGATTATGGCTGTGGTTCTATTATGCCATTAAATCATCTCATAAATAAGTGAAAAGAGGTCTTTTTAGCTGGGAATACATAGAATTGCACTGTTGGAAATAAGCTGGGAATAAACAAAATGTCTTAAAAGCTTGACTTAAAAATAATGTCTTATCAAATCACTTTAAGCTGTTGAACTATCACTTTAAAATAGTTTGCATGTCAGTCAACTACCTCCATGAAGAGCTTTCATGCCCATGGCCCAACACTTTCATTTAGCATTTTCTTGCAAGCCGTGATGCTCACAGAAACTGACTTTAAGTTCAGCAATTTTGCTTGTTTCATGATTATATGAAAGAAAATAAGTTCCAGTATGAACAATCTCATATATGCAACACTGAATTAAAAAATCCCTAAGCAATTTTGAATTGATTGGTTTGCTTTGTAGACTTGATCTTTATTTGTAGTTGAGAATTTCCCAGGAACCCTCCAGTAACATGGAGCGCTAATAAGAGAACTGAGATGAATTGTGTGCTCTCAGAAAAATTCATCCAGATCTTGGATTCAATCTAAACCTTTCTGTTGACTCTAGTGGGCTCAAAAGGAGGGCTGTCTTTTAGGAGGAGATAGATTAAAGAGAAGTTCTTCAGATATCTTAAATTTCTAGGCCATTTATATAATATTTTTATCTAAGAGGTAAAAAAGAGGATAGTTGTGGTTTTGGTTTTTTTTTTTAATTCCCATGAATTAAATTAGATCTGTATTAAAGCTGGCAGAAAATAGATGTTATATGTGATGGAGAAGTAGAGATAAAAGGAACCCTTTTCTTCCTTATCTTTCTTCTTGTCATTAAATCACTGCAGTCAAGCATGAAAATGCCAAGGTGAATGTGGATAAGTTAAACTTCATGGGTGGCAGGCAACTTGAGAAGCCCCTTTTATAGCACCACCTGTGGAGCTCCTTCAGATGTGAGCTTGTTTAGTGCTGCTTTAACTTCTCCTTGTAGTACTGGAAAAGGAGTGAGAAAAGAAGGCATAGGAGATGCTTTAAAATAAGGTGAAAAAGTAGTTTGACTAAATTTTTCTGTTATGGATGTAGATTGCCACACTGACAAATGTGTTTAGCTGGTGAAATATTAAGAGACAAGGAAAACTGAGAATCAGGAGAAAGAAAACATTTTGTGAATATTTTTATGTGAAAATGGAAATTTATAATACATATATTATTCCAGAGTAAATCCAGTCTTACATCGAGGGCTGAAAGGTGTCTAAGTGATCTTCATCTGACGATAATCACATCCTTAAAAGAACATGTCCTAAGAAGTCTAAGGATATCTGTAAACAATAGGAAAAGGTCTTTCTGCACCTTTAGTAAAACAAGGTTTCAGTTTTTCACACAGTCAAACCTCTGAGCATCTCTTTGCACATAAGTGGTGTGACTGAGTGATTAGATTCTGGTCATGGCTCTTTCCTCCAGAGTTCTCATTCTGATACTTCTAGCAAGGTTATTTGGTTGAGATCTCTTGGCATAAAAAGTAAGGCTGTGTAGTGAGAAAATAATTTTCTTGTGAGAATAGTCAGGTGGAAATCTTTACATGATTTTACATTTTTTAAAATTTATGTGAGTTCTGTACATCATCTGAAGAAGTGTCATTTGGTTATCACTTCCATGACACAGTTCCTTAGTGCGCATTTTGGCAAAAGGAGGAAGAAGTTGCTCTCTTCCATGAGGTAATAATTAAAGATAATTGTTGATGTTTGAGTGACATTCCTGAAAGAAGGGGTTTTCCTGTGTCACTGACCTACCGTGGAGCAGCTCAAGGACATAGACTCTATAAATAAACAAGGTAAATATATCTCCATGTCATGACTTTTACTTCCATCAGAAAACTGCCTCTAAAAGGCCAAAATACCAGGTACTGCCTGACAAAAGGGCAGTAGAATATACTCCACAGCTTTTTGTCTAAGCTTAAAAATATGAACGCTTCAGAGGTAAATAAAGAAGATAACTGGAGTAAAATATCAAGGGCAGAAGAGACAAGGATGTACTTGACTCTATACAATAATAACCATGAGTGGACCAATCATCAGACAGCTGTAGCTTGCTATTTTTATAGAGCATATTAGAAAAGCTGGACATCAAAAAGAGTTTCTAATAAAAACCTCATGACTCTGAGGCTTTGTTTTCTTCGTCTTCTTCTCTTGGGTCTAATTTTATTGATTTAGAAAAGCAGAGGAAAATACCTTTTCCTCTAGTCATGTGATAATATCATCTAATTATATCTAAGAAACTCTGGTTTCCCAAGTTTTAAAGTGAGTAGCCCCATCTGAATCTTAGCCTTTATCTACATTAACTTATTTAAAATTATTCTGGGTTTTTATTCCACATACAATCTCTTTTACTGACAGCTTTAGTTGAAGAACAACACAGAGTTACTTTTAGATCTTATGGATTGCCTCTTATTTACGAGCTGTCTCAGGACAGCTTTTGTAGAAAAGCCAAATATTTTTCCCTTTGAACAGCCACGTTTCCTAAGTAGTAACACACGGCTAGAACTTAGTTTGACCAGATTAACTTTGACAGGGAAGGATGCAAAATTAAGTGATTGAGATCATAATTTTAGAATTGTCAGTTTGGCAAACTGAGAACATTCTACTATGACAGTGGATTTTGCCAATTCTGATTTCAGAGAAATCTGAAGAGTATAGTTTTGAAAGTGCTTGAATTTTGGCCAGCTAAGTGGCACAGATGGGGTGATGAAGCATCTCAGGTTTCATCTACTGAACTAGACAGTTGTCCAGACTGGCTGCTCTGTGACCAAGAGCTTTTTAGAGAATATTCTGAGTTGGATTCAGGATTAAAGTTTAAAATAATCCTCGAGCACAAAACCAAAAATAAATTATACTGAAGATAGCTTGGAAATTGAAAAATGTGAAAATTTTCTATGAGTAAGAACAACTTCTCTGACCACTGCTCTACTTAGGAAGGAAGAGACCTGTCATTGATATTATGTAGAAAAAAATCTGTGTCTTTACAAGAAATGTGAAGAGCAATTATGAATATAATTGCTCAGGGTTAATCAAAGGAGTTGAAGGAACTTATTCTTCCTTTGCCAAGTCATAATTGTCATTTTGGTGAAGAAGTAATTATCCTTTACATGGTATTACTCTGATATATACAAAGTCTTGCTTCATATGGACTATTATACAGGTTTACTCCATCAGACTCCATTAAGGAAGAAGTTCGGGATTCTGCACAGAGAGCAAAATCTGAAGATGTTTCAGGGAAAATAAAATACAAAAGAGGATAAAGGTATGGTGGTCACCTGTTAGTGAACATCTTTCTAGACTTACTAACAGGAATCTTCATGTTTACCCCAAAAGTATCTTCTTGCCACCATTACAAAGGAGCTTAATTAGACCATAGCTCTTACTTCAACAAAGGTAAAACATCTCTTTATTTTTTTAGCTATGAAATTAATTTAAAATACATTTCTGTCTCTTAATAAAATATTATCTCCTTTTTCAAGCTAAAGTCAATTTCCTTTTACAACTCCATCTGGTAAAAAATTGCTTAAAGTTAAAATGTACCAAGTTAAAAAGCCTTGGTACATTTCTAGTGTGCTGGAAGTAAACCATAATGATTAAAAAGAGTAGTTTGTATGGGTCTTTGTAGATAAAATTTCAAGCCCACAAGAAGCAACTCAGGAATTTTTCACCTAGGTTTTCCTTTGGTTATCATAACAAAGACTGCTGTGTAATATTGCAAAATGAAATTAACAGAACCAGGTGTGTTTCTTCTTAAAAGGAAAATTCTGTGTAGTATGCATAAGTTCAGAGATCACTGGGGTTGATGCACAGACATAGAAATTTGTTTGCTTACTATAAACAGTAGATAATAATTACTTTTTATTTTCCATAGTAGATCTCTTATCTAGTCACCTCTGAAAGCATTGCATACATAATTTTTATCTTGATCTATTCAAGACCAAAAGCTTCTAGATTTTTCAGGGATTTTTTTCAAATTCATATAATCATACTAATGCACTGTTGGAAAGAACCTTAGAAGTTTATTAGTCCAGCTTGGCATTACTGAAATTAATTTTTATTAAAACTAGTGATGTCAATAATTCCTATTTGCATGTGTAACACTGGAATACTTGAGCCTGAAACATTTTCTCAAGCTGCTTAAAAGAAACAGCAACTAAAAAAATTCTAATACTACCTGTGGAAAGGATGGGGTTTTTTTTGTTGGAGTTTTTTTTGGGTTTTTTAATTAAGGCACTAATTTGTCTTTGAAGGTGTCTTTTTCTTTTAACTTTAGATTTTCTGGGAGATGTCAGAAAGTGAAAGTAGAACATGTCCGTGCAATAAAACAGTGTGTGCTGCACCTTGAGCCAGCTCTAAAATCAAAAAGCACGGCAGTGCTGGTTTTGCAGCAGCTGCAGAGATTCAGGCTGTGATAAGATGCATGTTGCATAAAGTTTTGAACTCATCTAGTATCTCCTCAGGTCAAAACACTGAATTCAACCTCTAATGTATCTTTTGTTCAGGTTACTGAAATCTTTAATGTAGGCTTGAGTTCCTCTAGTCCTAGTCCTTAAATTATCTTGTCTCTTATTTCAGCACAGAGAGAGGAGTGCCTCCTCAGGGTGCTGCACCATAATAGGGCACTTGAGTGGGTGTAGCTTCACCTAGTCTATTTCAAGTACCCTGCATCCTTCTCTCTTTACAAACCACACACTGAAATTTCTTACACATTTAATTTTACAGCAGGATTTGTCAGCCTCAGCACTTCTCAACTCCCACTTTACAACTTGTCATATGATTACTGAGGCATTAAAATTAAAAAAAAAAATTAAATACATCCCTGGAGTTTTATTTCTTTGTTGAACGGAAGCTGAAAATTAGCTTAACCTTGTCAATAAAAAGAAAATAAAATGCTAATAAATTAATGTGCGGAAAAGAAAAAGGAAAAAAAAATAGAGCAATGAGTACTTTACTAATTTGCTGAAACAACTGAGTCTCATATATAGAATTGTAGTATTTAGAAGGCAAAACTATGCCATTTGTGACAATGCAGTCATTCAAACTGCTCTGGGATTTAATGAATTATGACTTTAGGAATGAAAAGTTAAATGGCTGCAAAAGAACTTGTTTAATTGTTTTGAATTATGCTCTGTAATGAGAAATAATGAGACCTTGCTCCCTTTCTATTCAAAAATAAAAATAATAACTTTTCTCTTTTTTTTGAGAATTGTGAGAGTAAAATAATTTATTCTAGTGAGCCTTTATGACTTCAGAGTGGGAAGAAATATGTAATAATCAAGATACACGAAGAACAACAAAAAAGAACTTCCATATGAAGTAAACAAGCTCAAAACTCAGAAGGCTGCAATCCAAGCTTTTAATACTACTTTTCTCCTGTAAGTTTCACTGCAACATAGAGTTAGAAGTCTCTTTTAAAGAACAAATGAATGGGGAGAAAAAGACTATTTCTCTCTTCTCTTTTTAAATGGTTCAGTTGAACCTTAACAGACTCATCACCCAGTGCTTTCAGTCCTGACAAATTGACCTCAGATCAGATTGATTTAGATATTCTTAGAATTGAAAATTACATGCTAAAGAGTGTCCAAAACCCTGAGTTATAAAAAACCACTAAAATTTGTTGCTGTGATATCTGCTTTTATGTCCAGAATCCATGGTTTTCAAGTGCCTTTTTTTTTCCCCCCTTTTTATCAGGTAGGACAAAGAAAATGGTGTAAGTGATACCTAAAAGATGAGCGAACATAATAGGAAGAGTAATTCATGCAGGTCACAAAAAGTGAAAATGAAAGTAATTTAAAATAATGTGATCAAAATAATTTGCCATAGATATTTTATGGCTGATTCACTACTGGAAAAAAGCTCAGAAAAACAGCAACTGCAAATACTTCTTTTACTGTCAATAGGAATGACATGAAATTTTTCTTTTTCCTATATAGACTTACTTTTCTAAGTATGCCCTCATCCTCACCCTGAATAATCCCATTTTCTCTGAGAGCTGAAGCACCTATGTCACATCTCACTGAAACATCTGCTGGATGCCAACTCTGAAATTTACTCTGGGTCAGTCTGCAGGCACTGTTGGATTTGCCTGACTGATCAGGCAGGTCTGTGACAAGCTAGAATAATTTTGTTTGCAAGGTTTTACCCTCCATAAATATAGAAGCATTTGAAAGCATAAAACATGATGTAGAAGTAGAAGCAGCACAGTTGGGAGGTTTTTCAGTGAATTTTTCCTGTGTCTGATGATGGACTCCTGTTCTAGTAAACCTGCAGTGTGAGTTGGGCCTTCGTCAGCAACCGTGGAAACCTCAAAGAAGAAAATCTCAAAATGGTCTATTTGGTGTCCTAGAAGGTACAATCTCCAATTACATTTCTCAGTCTTTCAGGTTCCATGACCTGTGTCCCATCTATACTTTTGTTTGAACTCACAGAGTATTCTTTCCCTCACCAATGACAATAATGCAGCCTCTATTTCCCTCCTCTCTTCAGCTGCCTAGTTTCAGACATTGCATAAGAAAACACTATCTTTTAAATCCGTCTTCTGTATGTCAGTATATAGAATAATATTAAATTTCATTCTTTAATAATATTACTGTACCAATTCAATATAAGATAAATCTATGCCTTTGCCATCCCTGTCTTCCTTAAAATTTATTTGATATTTTTTACATGGTTGAATGTCAGGGGCAAGCAGCAGGATTTAGAATAAATAGAGACAACCATATCCACAGAAAGTTATGGTCACACAAATTTGAGAAACCTAGGTTAAAAATAAGCATTTAGTAAACACATTCAGTAGAATACAGAGTAGTTGAATGTGTGCATTCACATATGGGAAGTAACACGATAAACATGTAGGTTTGTTAGCAAGCAGAGTAGCAAGTTTATTGAGACAGGAAGAAATCTGCATTGAGTCTGCAGGTCCTAGGGGGAAAAGCCATCTAGTTTATAAACTCATGCTATAGCGAAAAAAGCTGGACAGACATTATGGAACCATCTTATCAAGAGGTTGCCAAGGAAACCTTGAATGAATGTGTAAGAACAGGACAACTCATCACTTTCCTGGGATGCGTGGAGCACACAGAGGGACTACCACTGCTTAGAGGTCACAATCTAAGGTAGCCTGTTGGTCACAGTGGAGTGAGCATGTAATTACACAAACCCAATTATTGCAGGTCCTCAGTTGTGTTAGAGTAAATCTAACACACACACAACCTCCTGCTATTTGCATTCTTTAATGTTTCCCTTAGCTTTGGGCAGCTAAATAAATAAATAAGTAAATAACCCCCAAACAATTTCTACGTATTCATTTTCTTGAAATCCAAATGTAGTGCTTTGAAAGCTGGAAGTATGAATTATCATTAAGTACTCTTGCACAATATATATAAGAAATCTACACATTTTCATGCCTTATTTGGTTTCCAATCTGTAAATATTGAGAAATTAATTTTTCTTTTTCATTTGAAGTATACAAAAACCATTAGTATTTTAACCTACCTTAAATTCCTATCCTGAGATACAAATACTAAGTAGGGTTATATGGTAAAAATGCATTTTTTATTTTTAGAAACATTGTGTAAGGCTTATGAATAAGCACAACTTATATGTATAATGAAAACGTATCAAGACTTTTGAACTTTAAATCATATTTTTCCAATAATTCTGCCACTATATTGCTGGTCGCACCCAAATCATGAAGTAGAATAGAGTACACGACTTAGATGAACATATTAACTGAATTTTAACCCATCTTGAAACCTTGAATTCTTTTTGGTTTTCACATTTTTTCATATATATCTTACTTTATTTCCATTAAATAACAAAACAGGAAATCTGAAAGTACGTGTTTAAAAAGTAGATATGTGGCGCGGTATATACATGTTTAAAAGGTCCCAATTAAAAAAAAAAAAAAAAAGCAAAATCTTTTTAAACACATCTGAAATCAAGTCTGGTTTGTTCTAGCAATATTGAATTTGAACATTGCTATGCACAAGATAAGTACTGCTAGTGAAATGAGCTTTTTTTCTCCTGAGGCCTTCCACTTTGCCTCATTTGATTTTCTCTTCAAAGTTGGCTTGCACTGAAGCAGCTCAGAGAGCAGACAGCAGGTCTCACTGAAAAAGGTTAAGTAGGGCTGCTCTTCCTTTGCCAACACCTATGAAGTAAATGTTAAGTCCAGGTGCCTTCTGCTAAGCGAATGTATGACAACAAAAATGATCCTTTCTCTGTGGGAGAGGCACACTGCTCCAGGGCCTCCTTTGTTAGCGTGCACATCTCTGTGGCTTGCTGTGCCTGGGCTGAGCTGAGGTGCCTGACCCGGAGCCTGAGCCACACTCAAGAGCTGGGTATGCTCTGCAAGATCCTTACGTCCCTTTATTTGCCTTTTAGCAGCCTGGACTCCAGCCCCTTCAGAAAAAGGCAGGTTAAATGTGATTACAGCCAATTGTTGAAGGGAGATGGGGTTAGATTTTTTCATCAGAATAACAGGAAAAGGGTGGGAAGTGGGAGTCAGGGAGTTCACATTGAATGGTGCTGCTGCATTTCACCTAAGCTGGGTGTACGTCGCACTTGCCACGCTGCTTTGTAGGAACTCTCTTGGCATTTATCTCATGCTGATCTGCTGCTGGGAAGTGCTTGCTCTTGAAGGGATAAACTAAGAACTGAGGAAAAGGGTGTTTAATGTAATTTCTTGATGAATTACTAAAGCAGCTTTGATTTAATTTTCAAGGCTTCTGTGAAAATATGTAGAAAGAGCTGCCCATGTATAAGACTGTTAAAAGTGACTCCATAGCTTTGTGCCTATGGAAAGAGCCTGTCATAACATAAACCAACTGTGGTATGTTTCACCAAACTGCTTTGGTGCAGCAATTAAGGCATAAAAATAAACCAGGCACCCTTATGGTTACCAAAGTGGTGATATGAAAAATCTGGTAGAATTAGACTTCAGTAATATATGCTAACGTTTTTATAGTAAGGCAAAGACCAGTCATTGTTCATGGTTGTTGATATTGACAAAAAACCCAAAATAATTTGGATGCTAATGAAATGAATTATTACAATTCTCTACATCAAAATATATTGGGCACAAATTAATGCATTATGTCAGTATAAGAATCTACATTTTTTAGCAGTTTTTCACTTTTTCTCTGTGTTCTTTCTTTTCTCATTACATGTAATTATTTCTTAGGTTAATGAGAACCTCGTTCCTACTAAACTTTTCAAGATCATAGTGCATGCATACATAATTGCACAAAAGTTTTGTTACTCCACTGACTCCACTGCTAGAAGTACTGAACGCTGCTAGTAATAATAAAAAATATACACTACCAACATCTCCAGCTATCAGCCAGTATGTGGAGCCTTTTTAATTGATTGCCAGAATAAAAATCATTAGCTGTATGGTTCCAATGTGTCATAGGAGGAAGTTTGTTTAACCATCTTGCTTTTCTTCCAGTATGTTGGGAACAAGCAGGGAGGGCATCTTAAGATTCCCAGATTTGCCTTTTCTGTAACTGTCCTGGCCAGTGGAAAACAGGCTGTTTGGCTTTCCCCCAGCTCCATGCAGCACACACTACCCACCCCCTGCCTGCTGGCCTGCTGCTCTGCTCACACAGCTGCAGTGGCTGAAACCACGGGGATCGTGTTTGCCTTTGCTTTTACAGGTCACAGTTTTGCTCTGATGGCTTAGCTTCCCACTAGCCTTTCCAAGCAGCAAGTTGCTGTGCGTAGTGGCACCCACTGTTTCAGCATTTGATTACCACTTACCTCCTTCTGTTTAACGTGAACGAAGGGTGGTGGGCAGGCCTCCACTAAGAAATTGCTATGGAAATAGAAAACTGAGGGGCAGACAGTGAAATCCCTGAAGAAAACGAAAAAATCCAGATATATTTGAAGGCTAATGATATGAAAAAAAAAATGAAAACCACACATATTTGATTTCCAGTTGCACTTCCAAAATAATATTTGTGTCTGCGTGTATGAATATCTGGTAGACACACAGATAAAATTAGGCAACAGGAGAGATTAGAGACTGTCTAAACATCTTGTTACCTTAGGTTTCCAATTTGCAGATACACATTATTAGCCAAGCCATTGAAGCGTGCAAGAAACCATTACCTTGTTGGATTAGAATGCAAAACAAGGCAGTGTTTTTCTGGACTATGCCTGCATGGTTTCTATTAACCTAGGTAAAATCCGCTATTTATTTGAGTGATAGGGAAGTATGACCTTAGCACTTTGTTATTGAAGATGAAAGGAAGAAAGCAACATTGGCTCTAGCATTTACAGTAAAAAGCAGGGATTGATGTGTAGAGGACATTTTGTTTGAGGTCAGATTCTATATGTGGACAAGGCAGAGACTCTCTCTTTTACATGTTGTTACCCTAAAAGATCCTCATATCTCAAATCAGCAGGAATTCTGTGGCAAAGATAGGATTTGGGAGGCTAACAGTATATTTGTACACCTGTGCTCATCTCATAAAATGCACAAAAGACTGAAACAGTCATAATCAAAGATAGATGCAATCCTCAAAGAAAACAAGTGATGACATAGTTCAGAAAACAAACCAGGAGAACATTGATAAAACTTTCTAATTAAATATATTTAGATTATAGTATATTTATATATTTTTATATTTATATTCTGTAGATTATTCATTGTATTAGAATACAGTAATTATTTTATATTATTTTCAAATTATTCCTTTGATGCTAGTCGCCTTGAATACTAAAAGTCATAGGGTGAGTAGATGGCTCATCCCCATAAATCTGGGGCTGATCTGCACTTTAGGCTCTCCTCCTGTGCAATGGCCTTGGCCTTTTGTGGTGACCTGGAGGCCAAACACCCCAGGCTTGGGAGGTGAACCTTATGATCAGTGCCACAAGAGAAGAGAGGAAAGGTGAGTGACAGTGTATTGTGGCTGCAGATGTTAATGTTTCCCACCTGTCATTCATCCTTATAGCTACAAACCAAAAACCCAGCCATCAGTCTCTTCCTCCTGGTTTCCAGATACTCCTATCTGAAGCATACGAGCCCCTACCATGCACCAAAACTGGGTTTAAATCCCTTTTTTAGCACCCTGCCCCACCTGCCTGACAATGCACACAGCCAGGATCTTACCTGGAAGCGTTAAGTGTTTAAGGAGGAATATGCTCACAGGAGAAGATACCTCCTGGTATTTACATGGAATATCAAGGTAGCAAAATTCAACACAAGGTAACTGAGTGCACTGCAGTTTTTGACAAGACCTCTTACCTGCTGCCCTCTAACCCTTCAGTTTCTTTGAAAATAAAAATTTAGTTGAGACTTTTTGAGATAGTTGTTCTGTAGCTAGAACCTCAAGAGCCTTCATGCTTCAAATTATGATCAATGCCTGTTTTCATTGTCATTGTCATGACAATAAACATTGTCATGTTTATTACATAAACCATTTTTTTTGATCATAATGTTATCAGTTTTATACAGAAGTCATATTTTAGAGTATTTTATTGGGATTTCAGAGAGAAAAAATAATCAGAAATTTAATAATAGAGAAAACTTTATATATGAGACAATTACATCTTGCCTCATAACATTATAAAAGAAAAAAAACAGTGGGAAACTAGAATATTCTACTGTGCTGTTATGACATTTAGACAACAACCCTGAAAGTTCAGGTTCAGTAAATTCTGAGAGCAGATATCTAACTCTCCCCATCCTCCTTCTAAGGTTTATTGTTCTTCAGCTGAGCTGGCTGTGCAGGAGGAACTAAATCCTGTCCCTAGGAGGTATCACTCTGTCATGAAAACTGATGGAGGCTGCTTTAGGAGAAATACAGGAATAATAGTGTTTCCCAGTGTTTCAGTGCACCAAGTGCATAGTCTACATGCAGATTACAATATCTTGCCTCTTGGGCCAGCAGACTTGATAAAGTTTTTGATTTCCATTTTGTAGGGATCCGTTCCCTCAAGGAGCTGAGCAGCTCTTGGACATGGCCATCTCAGATACTTGAGATTCTTTTACTCTAAAGACTAAGATAAATTTTACCTGGGAGCAGCTCCAAAGCTGTAAAACATCTCTGCCCTCTCTGCCACTGAACAAAATGGGTAGAATCCTTAATTTTCCTTTGTTGGTTCTCAATGGTGGGCAGCAGTGAAACATGGTGCAACACATGTCTTCTTGCAGTGGCACCTAATCTCTTCAGAGGTACACTTGCTTTTACTTTACCTTGTCTCATTCATCTCTTATAAGAGCTTTTCAACCAGGAAAATTAACTCTAGAGTTTTTCTTGCAAATAGTAAGTTACATTCCAGGCAATAGAAGCTTAAAAGTCAAGGGTCACTTAAGTGACTATCTGTGATTTGATTAAGCTATTGTCCTATTAGTTTCAGCTGGGACAGAGTTAATTTTGCTATTTGTAGCTGGTACAGTGCTGTGTTTTTGATTCAGTATCAGAATATTGCTTTGGTTGTTGCTAAGTAGAGCTTGCTCTAAATCCAGGACTTTCCAGTGTCTCGTGCTCACTCTGCCAGTGAAGCTGGGAGGGAGCAGAGCTGGGACAACTGAACGAAACTCGCCAAAGGGATATCCCTTCCCAAAGGACATAAAGCCCAGTATATAAACTAGGAGAATCCCAGAAGGGGCAAATTGCTGCTCAGAGACAGGCTGTGCATCAGTCAGCAGGGTGTGAGCAATTCTGTTGTGCATCACTTACTTCTTATTTGTTCCCTTACTTTCTCTCCCTCTCCTTATCATTACAAATATTACTATTAACATTATTAGAATATTTTATTATTATAAATAATAATATTATTAGGATATTGTGCTTCCATTTTTTTTTTTTATTATATCAATAATATTATTAGGATATTGTCCCTCCATTATTGATTTTTTATTATGCCAACCCACAAGATTTGCCTCTTCTTTCTAATTCTCCTCCCCACAACAGGTAAGGTGAGGCGAGGTGGAAGGCAGTGAGCAAGGGGCAGCAAGGTACTTAGTTTCCACCTGGGTTAGACCACATCAGTTACTCTGTAGCCTATGGTTTTAGCTTTGTCATTTTAGGAGTGAGAGGGGCCTGACAGATTGATTTGGATAATTTTTTGCATAGCAATACTCCTTCAAGTTTTGGATTTTGGTTCTTTGTTTGTTTATGTGCAAATATTTCCATTATTTTGATAAAAAGGCAGTAGTGCTCAGTATCTTAAGTAAAAACGAGAGCCTCCATTAGGGAGGTCTGAAATTATTTCCCTGGTCTGCCGCTTGGTGGGGCATGGACTTCTTTTCCAGCCTCTTACCCTCACTCCCCGTAGCTGGGATGAATCACAGGAGACGTGGGATTTTCTTCTTCGGACTCAGTTGTTTATTAATTCTTATCTATGTTACAGTCTTAGAAGCTGTGAGCTCTGTTAACAAGGTGGCACAAGGCTGAAATGGCGATTCTCTGGCTCTGCGGAGATTTTTCAAGGACAGATGGTCCAATAATGATTTACCACCTAAATTATTTTTATTTCTAACCCGATATTCAAACCCCTAAGTTCTGTAGTGCAGATCTTCTTATCCAATTATAAGACACCATCTAAACCCATGAAGAAGAAGGAAGAAGTGAAAAAGGGGTATCTAGCCGCCACCATCTTGGTATATATAAAAAACCTCAATCTTGGTATATATATAATTAAATCCATTACTATATTCCAAAACCTTAAATCTCAAATTTTTCACCCTGTGATGCCATACCTTCTATTCAAACTACACATGCATGATCTTAATGTTATCACTCAATTTTGGAAGCCTATCCCAAGGCCTCAGATAAAACATAGTGTTTTCTTGTGGGTCAATGCATTTCAGCAGAGAGAATTTAAAATTCTCAGTTTCCAGGGTTCCAACAGCCACTGATCCCTTTCTGGTGGTCCTTGACCATCAACAGAACTGCTGGTTATATCCATGTCTCCGTGACTGACCAGAATGGTAATGTCCTCTTCTTCAAGACTTTTGTCACCTGCATTCCCTGCCCTGCCCTGTTGCCTACATGAACATATAGATTCTTGCACGGCCTGAAGGACATTTTAGACAGTCCTAAAATTAATTTGTGCTCTTGCAATACAGGAAGGTGGACAGGAGAGGTTTGAGATTAGCTGTAGCGCTGCTTTTAGGAAAAAAAAAGCCAGAGTAGAATCCCCACTGCAAACTAGATGCCCCCAGCAGCATTGTGTCTATTTTCCAGCTCAAGGGGATCTACGAGCATAAAAGCCTTCGTGTACGGGATGTTCAGGTACTATAGTAATGGAGAATACATATACCTTTATAAAAAGTAATATCAATACATTATTTATAAAGCAGCAGGACACTGAAGAATAAGATGTAGAAGCAAAGTGAACAGCAAAAATATCCTCTGTTGCCTCTGCTTTTTATCTTTTAGAAAAACAGTATCACTGAAGCTATGATGATTTGTGCTGTCTATTACAGCAACTGCATTTTAGAAATATTTAGCAAGTGCAAGCTGCAAATGCATAGCCATAACTATAAATACCACCAAAGTAAACAGAAATCTCAAGTGTTGTTTAATAGCATGTCTCCAGACAGACAGCTTTCATTGCTGAATAACTTGGTTCCCCTGTTATTGAATTTCTGCCCCAGAAATATTATACCAATAAAACTACTATGCTGAGTTTTACCCAGGACAAAAAGATCATTACATATTGGGATGAAATTCACTCTCCATCCCTTGGAAATATTTTGTTTCTTAAATAAGAGAGTATCATGTTAAAATGACTATATAAAATCCAGTGTGATGTTGGTTTAGCTCAACAACAATGTGGCTGAGTTTTTATGAATATGTTTTGATAGTAAAAGAAGCATTCAGTGACTTAACCATTTTTAAAGAGAAATGAGCCCAATTTTTTGTAATAAAATCATGGATTTTTAAAGAAAACAATTTAATTTTAATTAAAATAATGTATATTTATGCTGTATTATTTTCATAGTTTATATCAATATTGCATTGAAACACAAAACTTTTGACTTTATGAAAAATATTTGCACTGTGATTTCTGCCATGTTATCTCCTTTAGAATGAAATAAAAATCAAGATGTCAAATATTGTATGGGTTCATGGTTTTCTCCCAAAAATGTCTCTGTCTTTTACTCGTACACTGAGTGTAGAAGTTAAGGTTTAGCATCACCAAATAATCTATATAATAGAGTCTTCAGAGTATGAGAATGTATTGGTTTATGGGTGTAAATCATTTTGTAATGGTCATTGGTAATTTTTGCTAAACAAACGCTTCTTTCATAAGGTCAGAAAAAATCTATGTTCTTTATATAAATGCATTCAAACAAACAATATGCAGCCCTAATGTTAAAACTGGTGTTTACTTAACCAGCTATCAATTAAATTTACAATTAATTTTGCCAAGGTACTTCAAAATGGTCCCTGAATACCCATATGCAAGCAAGACAAACATTTCATTTCAAACAGTTTACATGAGATGCAAATTGAGTAATAATATTTTTTAAATTTTCAGTTTTTCATATTAAAAATGAACTTAAAATACTATTTTGCTTACAGTCTAGTATCAATTTTCCTCTTCCAGATAACAGGTTTGGGGAATGAATCCTGGGCAGTGGTAATGAAATCACATTGGGGATCTCAAGAATGAGGGTAAAGAGATGATTGCTGTGACTGAAGCTTGAATGGTTCTACATAAGAAAAGAAAAAGAAAGGAAAGCAAATGTGGCTCTTGACAGATAGAAGGTCGCAGGATCCTCTGTAGGGGAGAGGATGCATGCACTGGAGGAATGGAACCCTATCTATACACTTCTTGTAATATTTTATGTGCAAAAATAAATAAATGAATAAGTAATAAAAATGTTTTTTACATGGAGATCAGAGAGAAGAAAACTAGAGATTAGGATGAAAGAGCTAAGCATCAAAAGACTGTCTCTTCTTAGCCTGTGACTTAAATAACAGCTCAAGAAAAGCCTGAATTAGTGCAGCAATAAATTTACAGACCACAAGAAAGGAAAAAAAAAAGACATGAAGGAATAGTACAGAACGATAATTTAAAGTTGAAGCTGATGAAGTGCTACATAGTAAACACTTTCCCAATCGTAAAAGACATTATTTCAAAAAATGTTCAAAATGCTGCCAGATAGCCAGGATGAGACCCAAGAAGTCCAGGTAAGAAATCAGTGATTTGTAGGTCAGGCTATAAACAAGAGATGTCGTGACCATTACTGTCCAGGCAGACATAAAATCATTAGAATAATTTTGAGTGAGCATGAGATTTAGAATTGTGTGAAATTCATGTTTCTTACATGAACTACATTCTTTGTAGCTGTTGACTGACTAGAAAAGCCATATATTGTGTCTGCATGGTTTTTTTTCCTACATAAATCTAGAAATTGATGAAGCTTTGTGAAGATTCTGTATAATAAAGCATGGGCTCCCTCTGTCTGTATATTTGAAACTTGCATTAAAAAGTTTTTTTTTATACAACAGCAAGGAAAACTTCTCTGTATTCTTATATGTTCTTCCTTGTACATTTTCAGCATGAAAATATATGTATTTTATTACATTTATTTTAAATATGAAAAGTCTGGGTATTTTTAAACTGAAGATCATATGCAACTTTGCAGTCTCTTAAGTCTTCTCCCATGAAATATCTTATTGTCTTAGGTTATTGAGCCTGATCATTTGTTAATGATCTTAGGTGTTTTGTTGTGAAATGCAGAGAAGTGGAATAGGTGTTAACATTTTTGGATTTATTGGGCTTCTCAGTGTAGGAAAAAATTAATGATTTGACAGCTTGGTCATCTTTTCTTCTAAGCGTCACATCCAAGGTTCCTTTCTTTCCTTTTTGTTTTTTTTCCTCAGTGACTTGAAAATTTGAAAGAACTATCTTTGATTTTCCTTTGGATGAAACATATTTTTTCTTGAGCAGTAGGACATCTCTCACAGCATAGCCTGATACTGGCAATTATAAAGAAAAAAAAAAAGTGATTGCTTTTATTTTTGGTTTCTGTGCCTTCTTAATTGGTACACTATGTCCTTCCCTACTGTGCAACATGCAGTGCAAGGTGTGTGAATATTGACCCCTTATATAGAGTTGGTGTGCCATTGTAATTCTGTGTCTTCCTTTAGAAAAATAATGAAATAACCCCTGCTTAGTACAGATGTGTCAAAATATGCAGTTAAAAGATGGGGAAGAGTTTCAGTGAACAAGATATTTGCATGGATTTTATTTAGACTATTTTTTCCTTTCCGAGTAAAGAAAACCCACCAAAGAACCTCCCCAAAACAAAACTTCTCCAAAAAAGGAAATTTATAAAAGAGAAACTAAATAAAAAAAATCTAAAGCTCTGTGGTTCTGGGTATTTATAATAATTCCAAGAGAAATTAGTTTTGAAAAAGACCTGAAAAAAAGGGAAGTGCTGAGTTCCAATGGATAATGACCCATTTGTAAATAATCCTGTCTGACAAAAATAGATGATACATGACCATAGGGAAACAAAGGACCTGAAGATAAAAAAATAAAAAAGAGATGGCAGATGAATTGGTAACAGAAATCAGAAGTCACACCACAGCCACATTCAGCTTTGGGATGCAACAATGCCTAAAACTGGATAAGAGAGATACACAATACAGAGGTGGCAATAGATGTCAGACACATCTCTGAAGCATGTGGCAGTGTTACAGTTATCCAAAATAAAATCAGCAAGTGCAGAGGACCTGTTAGATAAGGACTATGTCTCTCAGCAAAAGGAAATCAATGCAGAATAAAATGAGGTGCTCCCAGGAAGTGATACATTAGAAGGATATGACAATACTTGTTATGCATTCCCCACTCTTGTACATGTACATTTAAAAAATACCTGAATAAAACAAAACCATGGTCCTTGCAAAGGGACACTTAACTTTATGGTTATTTATCAAAGTGGGATATTTAGCAAGTTTTCATTTGGCTGATTAGTATTGTGGTGAAGTTTATATCTGAAGACTCATAGTTTTCAATACCACAACAATATTCAGCCCCTGAGAACACTGATGTAACAAAAAAGGGACCATCCTTTTCAATTTTCTCCTAATTCTCATTCTTTTGAGAATTCCAATGAAAAAAAAAAATCAGACTGTTTAATATCTTTTCTGGGCCATGATTAATCAAGACAAAGGCAAATGAGGGACTGTAGGTTGTGCATAGCCATACCTTCCTTGCTGCCCTGGAGACTCCTGGTAGCTAATATGATTACCATGCAGAGGTGTTTTTCTGTATCTAAAAACTGCAGGGAATATTATCTTGGACTGATACTCTATTCACTCTCTGAATATTTTTCTAATCTGCCTCATTTATTTGTACATTTCAATGAATTAAAAAATAATATGTGATCATCAGTTATTAGATGATTGGCTAATTGATATTAGGCAAATTGATGCCCTGAAACAGCTGAAAATGAGTTCTCTACTTGCTCTGCCAATTTGCAGTAAATCAGCTTGATACTTTGTGCAAGGGTTTTCCTTTTTCCTGGTAGTTTTCTACTGTGGTAGGAAACAACAATTTTAAGCCTGGACTGCCATGAAGCCTTGGTTCCTGAGAATGGCAGGTGAAGATTACGTTGTTCCTGCTTCTGTTTTTTTCTCCTGCAGAAGGGCTATCAGTGGAATTTCTCCCATAGACTAACTCTTCAGCGAAGAGATACATTTAGAAAGGAAAACTGTTTTTCACCATGCCCAGAACCGAAGGCCTTGGGGCAAGAGCTCCACATTTCCCCTGGAGGCCATGCTCCAGGTGCTCTGCAGACTGACTGCCTTATTCCTCCACTATTGCATCAGGTTTCCCTTTTGAGAAAAAAAACACTGATATTTTTACTTCATATAGAAGTTTGGAAGTCTAGATCTGTATTTTTCTCTGTTTACATATTACTCCAACTTTGCTAGGGAAATTATAATACAGGCTGCTCAAAACTCTTGCCAATGTTAATCACTTGCACATTGCTCTGCCTGAACAATTGTTAGAAATCTATCAACCCTGAGATTTCATTTTAGAATTGCACATTATTTACTCAGCTATCAAGCCAAATTGATCCTGCAAGTGAGCTATTAGATTTATATTTTTGTTACCTAAGACAGTGATGGGGACCTATATTGTTACGGATATATGATTTTATTACTTTAGCCAATCAGTGATATCTATGTTGCGAGATTAAAAAATACAATACACAGGAAACAAGCCAATAAAAATTAAAACCAATTCCAATTAAGTGACCAAAAGTAGACTTAGTTAAATTAGTGTGACAATTAAACAGACAGTTTGTACCTACAAGCTCTAGCCAATACTACACTCTTCAATTACCTTTAAAACTGTCCTTTAGTATTAGTTTTAGGTGTTTTGGAAAAAATAATCTCCAGTCTATGCATGTTTACTCAGTGGATGAATGAAACATTGCAACTGAATGGGAGGTGCAGGTATATCAAGTAGGTTTAAATCTTTGCTGTCTGGCAACTTTGAACAAAACTGGCCAAATGCAGCATACTGCCAGTGAAATCTTCATCCTTAAACTGAACAAAATCAAATGCTGGGAATTTCTGGCCCGTAAAGGAGAGTACCCAATTATTCTTGCCCTTGGGTTTGTCCTGGCTGCCACTCTGTTAACCCACAATCTACGGTTCTGCAATCTAATTTAATTTTTTTTTTTAATATTAATCTTACAAAAACATGAGCATAATTCTCCAGAGATAGCAAGGAAGATCTGACAATGGTGAATGTTTGTCCATTTATTTCCCAGCTGTCACTGGTTTTCATATTTGAAGTATGGGGAATAATTTTAGAACAGCCTTATGGAAACACAACAGTTCATTCAGAACAACTTCATTAGCTCCAATTGAGTTATGTCTAGGGTGGATTTTAGTACAGATCCTTTTTTTTTCAGGTAACAACAGAATTATTTTTCAGGATTATTATTCAGAATTATTTTTTCAGGTAACAACAACCTTCAACTTCATTAGCTCCAATTGAGTTATGTCTAGGGTGGATTTTAGTACAGATCCTTTTTTTTTCAGGTAACAACAGAATTATTTTTCAGGATTATTATTCAGAATTATTTTTTCAGGTAACAACAACCTTCATACTTTGCAAGTACACTTCCAACATAGTTTTGGTGCACATTTC
>VZRF01012030.1:847468-894703 GCA_013396875.1 Vireo altiloquus | reverse complement strand
AAAAAAAAAAATCAGACTGTTTAATATCTTTTCTGGGCCATGATTAATCAAGACAAAGGCAAATGAGGGACTGTAGGTTGTGCATAGCCATACCTTCCTTGCTGCCCTGGAGACTCCTGGTAGCTAATATGATTACCATGCAGAGGTGTTTTTCTGTATCTAAAAACTGCAGGGAATATTATCTTGGACTGATACTCTATTCACTCTCTGAATATTTTTCTAATCTGCCTCATTTATTTGTACATTTCAATGAATTAAAAAATAATATGTGATCATCAGTTATTAGATGATTGGCTAATTGATATTAGGCAAATTGATGCCCTGAAACAGCTGAAAATGAGTTCTCTACTTGCTCTGCCAATTTGCAGTAAATCAGCTTGATACTTTGTGCAAGGGTTTTCCTTTTTCCTGGTAGTTTTCTACTGTGGTAGGAAACAACAATTTTAAGCCTGGACTGCCATGAAGCCTTGGTTCCTGAGAATGGCAGGTGAAGATTACGTTGTTCCTGCTTCTGTTTTTTTCTCCTGCAGAAGGGCTATCAGTGGAATTTCTCCCATAGACTAACTCTTCAGCGAAGAGATACATTTAGAAAGGAAAACTGTTTTTCACCATGCCCAGAACCGAAGGCCTTGGGGCAAGAGCTCCACATTTCCCCTGGAGGCCATGCTCCAGGTGCTCTGCAGACTGACTGCCTTATTCCTCCACTATTGCATCAGGTTTCCCTTTTGAGAAAAAAAACACTGATATTTTTACTTCATATAGAAGTTTGGAAGTCTAGATCTGTATTTTTCTCTGTTTACATATTACTCCAACTTTGCTAGGGAAATTATAATACAGGCTGCTCAAAACTCT
This sequence comes from Vireo altiloquus, assembly GCA_013396875.1. Taxonomy (NCBI): domain Eukaryota; kingdom Metazoa; phylum Chordata; class Aves; order Passeriformes; family Vireonidae; genus Vireo; species Vireo altiloquus. The sequence continues at coordinate 893,851 of VZRF01012030.1, read as the reverse complement.
TGCCAATGTTAATCACTTGCACATTGCTCTGCCTGAACAATTGTTAGAAATCTATCAACCCTGAGATTTCATTTTAGAATTGCACATTATTTACTCAGCTATCAAGCCAAATTGATCCTGCAAGTGAGCTATTAGATTTATATTTTTGTTACCTAAGACAGTGATGGGGACCTATATTGTTACGGATATATGATTTTATTACTTTAGCCAATCAGTGATATCTATGTTGCGAGATTAAAAAATACAATACACAGGAAACAAGCCAATAAAAATTAAAACCAATTCCAATTAAGTGACCAAAAGTAGACTTAGTTAAATTAGTGTGACAATTAAACAGACAGTTTGTACCTACAAGCTCTAGCCAATACTACACTCTTCAATTACCTTTAAAACTGTCCTTTAGTATTAGTTTTAGGTGTTTTGGAAAAAATAATCTCCAGTCTATGCATGTTTACTCAGTGGATGAATGAAACATTGCAACTGAATGGGAGGTGCAGGTATATCAAGTAGGTTTAAATCTTTGCTGTCTGGCAACTTTGAACAAAACTGGCCAAATGCAGCATACTGCCAGTGAAATCTTCATCCTTAAACTGAACAAAATCAAATGCTGGGAATTTCTGGCCCGTAAAGGAGAGTACCCAATTATTCTTGCCCTTGGGTTTGTCCTGGCTGCCACTCTGTTAACCCACAATCTACGGTTCTGCAATCTAATTTAATTTTTTTTTTTAATATTAATCTTACAAAAACATGAGCATAATTCTCCAGAGATAGCAAGGAAGATCTGACAATGGTGAATGTCTGTCCATTTACTTCCCTGCTGACACTGGTTTTCATATTTGAAGTATGGGGAATAATTTTAGAACAGCCTTATGGAAACACAACAGTCCATTCAGAATAACTTCATTAGCTCCAATTGAGTTATGTCTAGGGTGGATTTTAGTACAGACCCTTTAATTATTTTTTTCAGGTAACAACAACCTCCATACTTTGCAAGTACACTTCCAACATAGTTTTGGTGCACATTTCGTTACTATTAGTATTGAAAGGACTCAAATGTTTTAATGTCTTAAGGGAAAAAAATTCTTTCTAAGTTTGCATTTGACATAAAACGTTTGAAAAAACAAAGTTAAACAGATCATTCCTCGAGGTCATAGATATTATAGCTGCAGCTTTGTCAGAAAATCTGCTCATGCCACATTAAGTAATAAATAAAGTCCAAATGGTATATTAATTAAACTTAGTTTTACCTATCTTCAAATATTCCCAAGAAGAAAGCACTTTACATGCATTTTGATTTTCATCACTGTTAAGACCATATATGTGTGTATATATATACGAATGATGCCTTAGGTTTTAGCTTTTATATTTTTCAAATCCTGTACTGCCAGTGTAGCTCTGAAGTTTTCTGTAGCTTGTTAAGTGCTGTTTCTCTCATGCTAAGATAGCCATAACAAACCTCTGTAACTTGCTCTACAAAGACACCCAGAATAAGAACTGTAAACCTTCATCTTGGGGAGAGGGGGGCAAGCTTGGTGAAATTCCATCATTGGCTGGGTTCTGCTTGGTGAATTTATGCTATCAAAGTGTGAAGAACTCGTGACCTGTCGTCCGTTTTTGAGATCCACTGAGGCAGGACCCTCTGGAGCCCGAGGTGTGCACCTGAAGGCCTTTCAAATAAAATACCACCTTTTTTCCTTTACTCCTGTCTAGTCTCTGTTTCTAGGTAGCCAGATAAGGCATCACATATACATATGTAATTACTAAGCCCATATATATGCAGTTATACTACCCTGCATTTGCTGTTCTTTACATTTTTTGCCGAAAAGATGTTATATAGAAGATTTCACATACTGACTGCTCTGCTAAAAATCAAACTACTTATTTCACCAGTACCATGTGAAAGTTTAATGACATATGAATGCATCATACATGTTGATCAACAACATAAGCAAGCATTAAAATTTAGGCAATAGAATCTAATTTATCACATGAAACTTCTCTTGTATATTTCTGTTTATATTCTAGTGCATTTGAGTATAACTGGTAAGTGTTAAATGCTATTTTGAAGCAACTTTGGTTCAAAGATCTAAGAGAAAGGTTGGTTGCCTATCATTTTAAGATCTGATATTTCTCTCTTGAGGAATGTATGCAAAAATATTACCCAAGGAGATAAAAAACATGATTTTGTACTTAAGAGTGTTGTGAGAGAAATATTTGTAATAAAATTGTCTCAATTTTTGTTGTACTGAATGTCAGGATGTCCTTTTTTGGGAAAAGGGGAGAGAAGTGCTTATTTGCTTACAATGGTTGTCTAACCATGCTCTAAATGAGATGAAGCAGACAGGGATACTTCTTCAGTGTGCGTGCATGAGTATCTCAGTATGAATTGACAAAGTGGGCAGTCTTGATGCTGTAGAATTACTTTGTGAGTTATCCACTCCTAGATCAAAAATACCACAAGTTCCTTATTTTTCCAGTTGCAAGTTTCATGTGATGCTTGTTAAAAAATGTACTTATAACTTCAGAAGTTTGCCAGCAGATGCAATGGCTGTAATCAGAGCATAAGATTTAAATAAGGAATTTAGGCCACTGTCTTAAATGTGTGATATACACGATAGTAGAGTGCACTATATATGGTAGGGTGCTATATATATATTATGGTGCAATTTAATCATTATTGTTCAATTAGAACAGTGTTATATTTTCTGTTAATTTTCAACATTAAAGGCCAAGAAAAAGAATAACTATAGTATAGCATTTTTACAACTTTATTGACATAAGCATTTCTCCTGCATTCTCCTACATATCATACACTACATACAAGCTTTATTCTGCACTACCAGCAGTTAAATGCTGAATTATTTATGCTTATAGTCACATACACGTGAATATACAAAGATACTCCGTGCAAATGAGTTAGCTTTGATGACATAGATAAACACACAAGTAAGAGGCAAATTATAGGCTGCAACATTATTGCAGACTGTCCATGTGTAGAAACCATATGGTGGTATATGTCACATTTATGCTCATTATGCTCAAAAGGCTCAATAAAATCAACCTACGGTATTTACCAGCAGAGTATTAAAACTGCATGTGGCTGTAGAAAAATAGCTGCTTGCAGTACTTTTTACTTGATCTGTCCCTGGGGTTTGCTTTAAGGTATTTGCAGAATATTAAAATGACCTCCCTAGACCACAGGAGTATGGTATAAATGAGAATTATTTTGATTGATTAACTAATTACCCCAAAGTACTGTAGTTTATAGTTTGCATATCAACAGGCAAGTTATTAGGTGGTGAGGAGAATTAAACAACTATAAATAGATCAAATGGAGTAAGTGTGCAATTACAGGGTTTTTTTTTTCCAAAAATATTATTTGGAAGACTTATTTTTTTTGTTTTGCCATGTATGTTTTTTGCTTTGCAAACACAAGGATGTTTATTTCTTTATTTACTTATTACAGTGTTTGCCACTTTTGCTTTTGACTCTCCTGGGTTTTTTTTTCTACTTGACTTGCACTTTTTTAATTTTCCATGGCAGTAGTGTGATAGCTGATGCAGTCCATGGGCTTCTCTAAATATGACTGTATGGATGGAAGAGCTACTGCTGAAGCTTCCCACAGCTCTATGGCAGCTCTGTGTGTGTTAAAAGTCTTTTCCTTGGGCCAAGTCTCAGTTCTCCTGGTGAAAGTGACTATTTTAGCCCTAGTACCTGCGATGCAAAGCAAGTGTGGGAGCCAAGAATTTTATTGTCTTCATTATGGTATAGATCTAACTTAGAGATAAGTGACTAGATCAGATAATCACTCCAATTCTCCTTTTAACAAACAAAGAAAGACTTCTTAAAGTTGTGAGATATTTGAAAGTATCCGATAGCTTTTTTTTAATCCTTTCCATACATTCTATGCACTTGAGGTCTAGAAGGCACTTGATGTACCAGGAGACAGATGACTGCTAAAGAAACTTATTGCAACTGAAATGTTGGCTTCTTGATATCTATGGAGAGGCCGATTTTTTAGTCATATTTTTGTTATCTGTAATGTTTTCCTAAGTCATAAAAATATTCATATATTTTGAAAAATCTTGCTTTGAACAGCTAGTGGAAATTAAACTCCAAAACTTTTGAGATCAATACACTAAAGACCATCTATCCTTAGAAATAAAATCATAATTTTAACCCTCAGACAAACACAGAAAATGCTATTGGCCTGGAAACCTAGTCGAGATAGATAAATAATCTTTTATTTCATTTGTGTACACATGACAGTTGTTAATTGTAATTGTAGCTGCATACAATTTTCAGACTAATATAAAGTTTTCAGACTTTTTAAAATTTAAGATGGTGAGTGTCTACAAATACTGTTCTTGAATGCTGTCTTCTTATAAAGCAGAAAATTGCCATTTATTTAGTGAATCCCTCTAAGTAGAATCATTTTAAATGGCACAAGCTGAAGAGATTATTTTTTATTTTATTATTACTTGACATCTATAATTGATATTGGAAAGCTAAATGTACCTTTATGATGGCTAAAATACTTGGATGTGATGGTGCACTAACACATAATTTCTTTTCCTCTCATGTTTACATGCACTTGTGTTATGTAAAATCAATTAAGAAAAAAAGAAATAAAATAATCCTTCTATAGTCTGTGTCAAACAGAGTTTAAGATTAAATACATTTATTTATTTATTGTACTGGAAAAACATTTATTTCAAATTTTACAAAGTCAGATGGTAGAAACTCTTCAGTGATAAAATAATAAGAAAAGGATAATTTACTTACAGGAATATATTTGTAATTCCAACCATTAGGAAAAGAAGTATAATGTAGGTCTTAATCTCAGTATGTTTTTAAAAAAAGAAAACTAAATGAAGGTACCTGATTAAGTCTAGGGAACCAGATGAATTATTTTTAAGAACAAATCCTGCTCCATCAATTGCAAGAGAAGGTGAATCAGTTTAAGATCTGCACAAATGCATTTTCCTACTAGTTAGCTCTCCAACACCCCCCAGTGCCTAACCCTGAATATGCATTTCTTTGTGATGCACAGCACAAAGTGTGAAATGTCAGCCAGAGCTATAACAGCACATTGGCCAAGGAGCCAAGCAAATTACTTATGGTCAGGAATATCACTATAGTTTAAGTCTTGCAGTGGCTACATGGAATATATTTTGGATTTGAAACATAAGTTGGCTAGCCTGAATCCTCTGAGCAGTAGCATCTTGTTGTTAGTGCCCCATAAACCTCCTTTATTTAGTTTGTCTTGTGCGTCCTCATGAAAACATGTCATGTGGACATCCTGTTGCCACAAAAGTACTTAAGGCCTGTTCAACTCACAAGCATTTAACCCTTAAAGAACTCCTTGCTTTTTAAATCAATTTTTTTTTAATATATTTTAGATAGCTTTACAGCATAGGTGGTCAGAATACTCATTCAGTGATCATTGGCAATATGGCTTTGAGCTGCTTCTTTTTCCAGCTGCTGGCATAAAACAGAAGCAAGAGCTGAAAATCCTCTGTTTTATCCAGAAGGTCACTCCTAAAATCACAATCCTTGTAAATACATTTCTTTACAAGAGACTCTGGAAACAAAAATATTATTAAAAGCTGAAGTTTGCCATTGCATTGTTCTGTATTGATGCTTTGAGAAGCCGCTGCATATCATTAGCACCTTTGATAGGAGGCAAACTGCTTTTGAGTAGCCAACGTTTTGATTAGTCATGATTATTCCTTCTCTGACAATATTTAGGGTAAAATATTACACTTGGTGCAGCTCATGCCTATTGTATAGTAAATATCAACTATCTTATCTTCAGTGTAGCACTTGTACTTTGAGAGTGAAAAATATTTATATTCATTCAGAAGTTATGCTATGTTGGGTTTTTTTCACCCACTTTGTGTATTTTTACACCCTTGGGGATTTTTCCAGAGGTCTCTAACAATGAAAATTTTCTGAGTTTTGGGGGTCTTCTGTGGAAAAACAACAAGTTTTTCCATTCTTGCCTAAAGCTAATTTTATAAGAGACTTAATGCAGATCAGCATCTCACTGAGCAATACTTTATTCACTAAGTGTCTAATAAGTTTTTTGCTAAGTTGCTGAATTGGGAATAACAAGACCTCAATCTCCATAAATTGACCTTTTAGCTTCAGCTGAGCCGCTCTCTACTGAATAATAATTGTAAATAAATAAACCTAAACAAAATGACAACAAGCAAGCCGGGGAACAGGAAAGTTGAGCTGTTTCATGAAGCAAAATGTGAGCTAAAGGCAGAGGTGAGAGCAAGGCAGGGGGATTGGTGTCCTCACCAGCGAGGGTGCAGCCTGGCAGGACCCATGAGAGGAGCCAAGCTCGGGTAACAGCCCTGTGGTGCCTGTGTGAATCCAGGGACAAAGCAGGTCCAAGTCAAAGCCTGTCAGTCATATCAAGTGCAAAATCAGCAAGATAAGGGAACAAAGCGCAGGAAGACCCATGGTGCAGCACAGGGAAGGGACAAGGCTGATGGCTGCAGAGCCTCTTGGTGTATTCAAGACCTCAACAAAAGCCAAGCTTAAGTTTTAGAGAACCAAATTCATATTCAGGTTTTCCAGANCAGAGCCTCTTGGTGTATTCAAGAAAGACCTCAACAAAAGCCAAACCAAATTCATAATCACGTTTTCCAGTGATAGATGAAAAAGTGAGAGACATGAAGGGAAGGGCGAATATTTGCTTTGGCACAGCATGTTCCACTTATGGTGAGTATTTATAAAGAAATCAAGATAGCTAATTTCCCAGAAACGTCAGTTCTTGTGCACCTTCATTTTTACACAAAGACCAGGTGGTGCAACATATGTGCATGATGTGTGAGTTCCATCTCTTCCTCCTTTACAGAATCTCCAAGGCTATATTTCCTACCTCCTAGTCTGTTCCCTGGTGTGTTCTACAAAATAAGAAAAGGTATGTAACAGTGTTAGATGATCTGGTGTTGACAGTATGACATCAGGCAACTTAACCTGTTCCTCTAACCTCCCTGATTTATGAATTCTGTACTCATTTGAGAAAAAATAATAATTTCCTGATCCTTAGAAAACCCCCACAACTAGTAAGCATGGTCATTCCAGTTAGATTCCTTTATTCACCCAAGAAGCTTTGGTATTTTCACAGGCAATGCCCTTATAGAGGCGTAAATGAAAGTTCCAGCCAACAAACCAGGGCCTCTAATTTCAACTTTCAGGATAGTTTTTTCCAGAAAACGCTAGTAAACCAAAAAGGTGGCATATCTCCATCCTATGGTTTTGTGCAGAAATCTCTGATAAAGGCAATTGAGAGTTAAGCAGAAAAAAATAATAAAAATGATAATTCACTCACTGCGATTTATTTGAATGACTTAGAGAGATGTTGCAACATTCTACAAATGCTAAACACATTTAGAAGTCTGTTTGGTAAATATGACTAGGTAGTTTTCATTACTCTAATCTTCCTAAATAAAGGTATTTAAACCTAAATATGGGAAAAAATGTCTAATTTATTACCACAGATGCTGCTGCATATTTATTTTAGCTGATGTCATAAAACATGCTATTTGACACATACCCCTAATAAAGTCCAAGTCCTGTAATAAATCATTGCAATACTGACAGAAGTACCTAATCTCATACATTACAGTACATCTGACTTTTTTTGGTGTATTTTACTAAGTAATGCTTCCCCTGGACATGTAGTAGAAGAGCATGCTCTTACATGGTATTCATGTTTCCCTATCACAATTCCAGACCACTAAATTTTGATAAACAATGATAAAACAGAATCACTGATGACTTCACAGGGAAAAAAAAAGCCTACTTTGCCCACAACTGTTCTCCTTATTTTTGAAGACAAATTTTCCCTTTTCCTTAGTCAACAAATCATATATCTATACTAAGTGTTACCAACATTTAAATCTTCAAGGAAGAATTCAGACTAGCCTTTATCATTGAGGGCATAATCCTTATCAATTTTAAGTTTCATTTTAAGTCATTGTTCATATGTATGTCTCTAACAGATTAGTTATATCAGCAGCTTTTTGAACTGACCATTTCTTTACTATCTCTTAATGCTCTTATTGCTGAAAGGATCAATGAAATTTTACTAAGATTCAATATATATTTGATGTATCAATCTAATTGATATAAGATAAAATTATATTTGATTCAAAAAGTTATTTTTAAGAAAATCTGGTCATAAATTAACTAGATAAGTAGTTCATTTTCTTAAATTATGAAGTTCACTATTAATGCACTGCTTTGGATGAACATTTCATCTGGAGTTTACTCCATTTCAAGTTAGAACTCTCACTGATCACACAACACACTGTTTGCCATCTACTGAGGAATCTGGAACCACTGAGTCAATCACACATTTTTGACCATGAGAGTGGATCCCACAGAGTGTTTTATTGCAGTTACTACCTGCTACAGACAGATATAACTCTTCTTCCCACGTGGAGATGTAAAGGTCTGCCTGTGCACTTACTGCAGTACTAGGTCTGAAAGATGTGTAAAGAAGGAAAATGATTCTAAGTGTAAATTCAGGAATAGACAGATGTTATTTCACCACTACCCTTAGGAAGCAAATGATGTTTGGTTTTTTTTTTGTCACCTACAGATAAATCTTCACGATCTCCATTCCAAATGCATGTGAAAAGCAGAAATATCTCATAGATACTAATTTTGAAGGATTGAAAAAAATCACAAAACATTCAACTGCAAGTTCACCAAGCATTTCTACAGACATGTACCAAGGCACATTTTCCTTTCATACCTAATCTGATACAACTTTGACAGGTTGCCCAGTCTTTTTTCCCCCTCTTCCCCTGTATCATCTATCTTTATGCAGCTTCCCAGAAGGATGAGTTGTTAGAGCTCACTGATGACATAAAGTACACTTCTCAGCATGTGGGAGGGAAGAGAGAATTAATTTTCTATCAAGTGAATGTTTCAGCCAACTCATCCCATGGGCTCAAGCCTGCAAGGGAAAAGATGGAAGTGGGTACATGGTAAACAGGACCATGTTTCAGCAGATGAGTTCAGTGAAAGACTGTCCTTGTCACTCTGCAGTTGAGATTCCAAGAACATGGGTAAGATTACTTGGAAAATCTTCAGCAGAAATCACATGGCGAAGCAGTTTAGTCATGTATCATTCTTCTAAAAGACACAATTCTTAGAGAAAGGCATTGTAGATTTTGTAATTGCTTGCTTTTATGGTTTAGTTATATGGGATATGATGGGGATTGTGAGTAAATCTAAAAGTATTTTCATGGCTGTGCTGAGCCAGACTAGAGATCACTCTAGCACTAGCCCTATATACTGTTTGACAAACACTTAAATAAATCCACAGAATAAAACTTACTACTTTGTCATACCAGTCCAGAAATCAGGAGAAAAGGACCTTTTATTGTTGCTCCCATCACATCTTTTTTAACAGTCAATTACATAAATTTGTCTAAAGCATTTATATTTTATCCTTTCCAAATTAAACTACTATGTGTTTATTAAGAGTTTGCTGCAGACATTGCCTTGCATTATTGGACAAAAATATAAAGTTTTCTGGCTCTTCTTGTTCATCTTTAGATTAAATAAAATTCTTGACCTACAAACTCTGATCTTAGGTAATTTACAAACACATTAAGCTCTAGAGACTTCAGTATTAAAAAAAAAAAAAAGAAAAAGAAAAAAGAAAGGAAGAAAAGGGAAAATGTGGTCTGTCAATAGCTGTGTCATCTCTCTGTTCTGCATGAGTGCTCCATTTTGCAAGTTTAATTTCCTGACCTCAGCTTCATTAAACTGGTATTTTATTGCCAAGACCCAGGTAAGCTTCTGGTGAGATCCAAATACTTATTAACCTATAACTCAAACTGGGTTTAGGCACCTGTCTTAACCATTTTCAGTGATTTTTTTTTCTCTAAAACCAAAAAAAGGGAGAGATCTTAATTTGGAAGTAGGGAGAAAAATGGAGACTCTTAATCATTAGGAGTGTGTAACTTTTAGTCCATTTAAAAAAAAATTGTTCCTTTAAATTGTAGGTAAGAAAGAGACTGGGAAACAAAAAAGTGAATGAGAGAATGAAACAACCATTTTCTCGAGATTGCAGCTATTATTTCTTTGTAGCTAAATTTGATTTTTGTTCTCATACAGCTAACATAGCTTATATTAGGGCTCTTAATCTTTTTTTTCTTTCTGAGCAGAGGGTGATGCTTATATGCCAAATGAAGATGAAGTGTTTCAATTTTATCATGAGGTATGCCAGGCAAGGTCAACTCAAAATAAAGGAACAAAATTAAATTCTTCAGATTACATAAAGGTACAATGGAAACATGTTTTTTAATTTGGTGTTCTGAGTAATTCAGAGGATAAGAAATAATTTTATTGAACTACTATAAAACATCTGTTAAACTGCTCAAAATGGTTCCTGTGCTTCTGAAGTACAAAAAGTGTGGACCATTTAGCCTGGTGTCTGGCATGGTCTCATGGTGTCTCTCAAAGCTGCGGTTAAAGAACTGTAAGTTTTTATATCGGAAAGAGGTGTTTCTCTGTAAATCAGAGAGTGATTTAAAGCTAAATGCTTCCAAGGATAGTCTGGCTTAATTTATATGGCTTTGGAAGTGTTCCAACTTAGGCTAAGAGTAATATTTCCAAAGTTGTTCATTTTGTTCATGCTATAAAAATCATCTTCTTAAAGAAGCTCTTAACATTTCCAGGCTTATTTCTTGGGTAAAATTATCAAAATGGTTTTAAGTATAATAAAGCACACTCTGTGTTACTTATTGATATCTGCAATCTACACTAGTGTTTATAGTACAGAGTATTCCTGTGAAAATTCTCTCATCTTCATAGCTAATATAAAAGGCAATATCATATTAACAGCAGGTTCATCACATCAAAATTATTTGTTTCTAGGGATATATAAATGTGTTGAGCATTCTGGGAGATGGAAACATGGCCACAATAAAAGCAGATACTAATGAACATAAATTGCTGGTTGGACATTTTGTTTTCTGTAGTCTGCATCAGAGTTGAATCTAACTGCTTCCTCATGTTTTATGGAAGAGAAAACGTGCTGACATGAATGACAATTCATGGGAACGTAACCTGCCTGACTTGCAGGTCCCTGAAAGGGTTGGCTGTCCTCTGTGACTGTAAATTTCAACACTGGCCTCTGACGGAAGGCGAGTCTGAGAGGGACTCTTCCATCACTCTTCCCACCAGTTTCTTCTTCAGATGCAGATTCTATTCACTTTTTTGTAAAAGGCCAAAGTGACCTTTTTTACTGTTTGTGTAACAGTCTTAGCACTTCTTGTACGGAATTTCAGACGTACTTGAGAAGTATAAATTCGACTCTTGAGCCACTCTTGCAAAAGTCACATATAATAAATAAATAGGCTAAAATGCATCCCTTATTCTAGAAAATTGGCACTGAAGCACTAGGTTTAAAATAATGTTTTTGCATATGTTCAGTGTGGCTTACTGCCTGCTATTATGGTGATCTGGTATAATTAGTGACAAAATTAATAATTTCCAGCTGCCAAGAAATTGGCTAGGCCTTTTCATAGGTCTTTTGACACTAAATACATAATAGATTAAGTTTGCCTATGCTTCTTTGAGGTATAAATTTTTTTTATAGTGGGTATAATTGACTGTTGTTTTATTTCTTCGGCTTTGTTTTACAAGTAACAAGCACTGATTTTAGATTTCTTGCAGTTATTTGCCATATATCAGACAACAAACAATTTTACATGCCTTTCTTTGCATGCAAGAAGTGGACTAGCCTAAACCAAGGTTTTTTATTGGAATGTGAAAGAGAGATGGGAAATGAGGAAGACAAAGTTGGACCTTATCTAGTTTTTATTTCAAGCCGTGGGTAAGTATTGTCTGAATGTTAAAGAAATCAGTAAATCAGGATATAAGCAAAGGAGTTTTCCCTTTTCTCAGAGTTAGATCATTAAATGAGAAATCCTCTCTTAATTCTGATCCTCCAATGTATTGTAATCCTTTCAAGACATAAAATATTGCTGGATTAATGGTGGTTAGTGCAAAGCCTTGTTACAAAAGGACATTTTTGTTAAGCAGTAGCAATAAAGAATTTCTACTTGGAATTCAGATGCAGATAATTGAAAAGCCAATATGTACTTTCAAACAGAATATGAAGGACAATACACTATTTTAAAATTTGCTTTTCTTGTTTCTCAAAGCATTCTGTAGCCATTCCCTTACTGTTGTATGTTATAGTTAAATGATTCACAATTGTGAGTGGTCAATGTTTTACAGAGAAGTATATTGTTCTTTTTCTTATTCCTAGAGTCTTCCCTCATCTTAGTATACAAATGAAAAAGCTATAGAAAAAGTATACAGAAGAAAAAGCTTTTCTTTGGCTTTTTTGTAAAAGCAAAGTTTGCTTTTGCTATTCCCTTTTTATTTACCACTGGTTCAGTTTACCATTCTTGCTCCACTATGCTTTCATCTTTTAACTTCTAGCCTGCAGACCCAATTTTCTGTTGTTGTCTCTCATTTTCCCTTTCCCCTGAGCACTGACAATTTGTAGCTGAAATTAGGAATTAGCAAATTTGCAGTATATCTATTTCAGTTTTCCAGAATATGTGATTAATTTGACTTGACATTTGGCTCAATATTTACTTCCCACATATTCTATTTCAATATTATTTTCAGTCTTTTTTTCACAAAATTAAACCTAAAACTTATATTTTCTCCCAAGTTATTATATTTTTAGCATTCAGATGCAGGTGACAAATATTACAATGCAAATATATTTTTAGCATTTTCTGACTAATCAAGAGTCAATATAAAGAAAAAAATAGCAAATACAATTATGTTTTATGATAAATCTATCTGAAAAAATACTTTAAAACACAAGAAAAAATGTAGTCTTGGATTTAAGTTTTATGTGGGTAGATTTTTATAAAACTGGTGATGCCTTAAATGGCTACTTAGAAACAGAGACTAGACAGGAATAAAGGAGGTATTTATTTGAAAGGCCTTCAGAGGTACACTTTGGGCTCCAGAGGGTCCTGCCTCAGTGGATCTCAAAATGGATGACAGGTCACGAGTTCTTCACACTTTTATATCAGCATCAATTCACCAACCAGAACCCAGCCAATGATGGAATTTCCCCAAGCTTTCCCCCCCTCCTTCCAAGATGAAGGTTTACAGTTCTTGGGCCTAGGACGGTCTGGGTGTCCTTGGAGAGCAATCTGGAGAGGCTTTGTTCTGTCCTTGATGGCAGTTGTTAGTCATCTCCTTGTCCTTATCTTCATCCACAAGCTCTAAACGATACCATTTTCCTCTGCCTTTTCGATGGAGGGGGAGAGGTAAAACATCTGTGTGGGCACCTGGCATCCAGCCAAGGTCAATCCAGCCCATATAGGAAAATAAATATAAGCAATGCCTTCAACTCTAAGGATCCTTAGGAAATTTAGAGGAACTCTCTCTCAATCTTTCTCTCCCTCTCTAATTGCCAGGTGAAAACCCTTCTAGCAGAAACCACTTAACTGAAGTTTTCGTTGTTAAGAAAATTAATTAAAATGAAAAATACTGTAAGTTTTGCAATCTTTCTGGCACAGAGAAATTAAAAAGTAAGTTGATTATTTAAGAAGCTTGTTTTCCTACAGTATCTAAGATAGGTATTTAATTTTAGATTACGTAAAACTTCTTTTCAAGGTGCTCATTAATGTATGAAGCTGGAACTGAGTGTCCCTGATTGTACTTATTTCAAGACAAGAGTCAGTAGAACTTGGGAATTAAATATTTGCATGTTATTGGAAAAATCGTTTAAAAACTTTTTGGCCTAATGTATTCATTTTAAGTTGGCTGCCAAATTTTGTTCAGTTCCATGACTTATCTGCAACTTTTTTTTTTTCTCCTTAATCTGATCCTTTTTTTTTAAAGTTGTGCAGACAGTGCTCAATACTGAGACAACGTTAGGATTTAACATAATCTGATCTCTGTGACAGCACATTCATTAAGCTGGTTTCCACATAACACAGGGAATTGTTGAATAGTACGGTCATAGCTATGCAGAAAAGATGATTCATACCCTGAGAGGTAAGAATATTTACTTACAGGGATAAAAATCACACTAAAAAACTACAACATATAAACACCCCACCCAACAAACACATGTTAAATCTGTAGTTTTTTAGACTTGCAAGAATGTGTTTGCACCTGATTTTCCTGTAGCGATAGATTGTGAATAACTTTCTGCATTTTTAGTTATTTATGAATGACTCTTCATATATTCCTACAAATCTGGAAAAAAAATTACTGTGCTTCTCAAACATAGTATCATCCTTTATTGGTCCATTATAGAAAAGTGCATTTTTGGAACAATATGACGGAAGGAATAAAATCCTTTCTGAAATTTCTACTGTAACCTGTTGTAGAAGTCTTGGACAAGATGGACAGAATGTTAACTAGAGGGAAATACCAGCAGTACACGAGTACATCAGAACAAAAGATGTCTTTCTGTGTCAGATCATCCATTTGTTGATCTTCATCATTTGCATTGGAAATACAAAGCTAGAAGATACCTTGTGCTGGGCCCTTTCTCTGTCTCATTCCCATCATACACTGCTATTGTCAACAGATGTTGTTACAGAAATATTAGAGGATACACCCCTGAAGATGAAAAATTAAAATTTATTATAATAATCTGGTTTATTGAAAATGGCAATAAAATTATTTTTTAAAACTTACTTAAAAGCTCTTATATCCCTAGGTCCAGAAACTGCTTTTAACAAAGTAGAACAAGACTCTTCCTTTTGTGGGATGTACTCTGTCAAACATCAGCTAAAGAACCATGATATAATGCATGGCAGAGTAATGTTGTCAGACAGCTGAAAAGGAACTGGACAGAAATTGAAATAAACGTTCCAAGTCCATATTTCACTCAACCAAGTCCAGAACATCAGACTGATCCTGTAACACACATTAGCAAATCATAGTTGTCTCGGATATATTTTTTTCTGTTTGTGATTTGTTCATGAATCACTGACATGGCATCTTTTCTTCTGAACTATGATTGTTACATTAAAACAGGCAATACTTTTCATAGGCATGCCAAAGTCGTATCCATATTTAATTTCTATTACATTTTGTCAGTATAATAAACATCCCTGATGCTTACAGAAAATTAATTCCGAAGATCTTAATGTTTATTGGAGTCAATGGAAAGATGATTTTTGAAGGAAGGAACAGTGATTTAGCAATGGTTCTAACTGAGAAGGTACCCAGTAAGCTTTTCTCAGAAGAAGAAAATAATTTAGAAGCTGTTACTCCATAGAATAAATAAAAATGTCAGTTAGAAGTCAGTGTAAATTATTAGCCAAAGCAGATGCAGATCTAAACATATAACATAGTGGGAACAGAAAAACAGGACTATTATTTTTTAAAATATGTTTATTCACTTACTTAAGTATGCCATTTACTATAGTGCTGTTACTGCCTTCCTGTGTGGTTACTAGCAGTTTTTCAAATTAATGTATCTGTGAAATTTTGAAAGCAAATATGTTGGATAAGCCTTCAATTCCTGCTGAGCACAGAGCAACTAATGTGACATTGCCTGGAGGTAAAAACATCATTGTTCTGCATGCTTTCAGATATGGCTGTGCTTTCTTTATTTAATCCAAGGTCATTATTTTCAAGCCACAGCATGTTCTCATGAAGATTAAACGTTTTCCCAAGAAGGAATAATGACACCATGGTACACTGGAAATTAAAAAGTTAAAAATCATATTAAAAATTGATCAAATGAGAGAAATGTTATCAAAGGAAGAAGTTATATATTTAAAAGACTGAGCTGTTTACAGAGGGGAAATATGATGGTGAGATACGTTTTAGAACTAGGGAAAATTATTTGTTTCTTTAGTATCACAAAAGGTTTCATTTTTCTGTTGCTGTTTGCTTTTCTTTAGTTTACATACCACCCCCTATTCCACTCTCCCAGGAAAAGACATTTAAATGGTTTATGTTGAAACATCTCTATGTTGCAAGATAAGCTTGATGCTTTATATATAAATATTTGCATCAGTATTATTCTGAGGTTAAAAACTTAGGCTATGTTGTTGATAAAATTCTAGTTCCTTGGCAAATAATTACTGCAAAATAGAAATCTGAAAATAAAATAAAAGAACATCATGTTCCGCATTTCATGCTAACATATTTATATGTTTCTTAACTGATCTTGAGGAAAAAACATGTATTTTCATTCTGAATGATGAGTACTCTTCAAAGAGTGAAAGATGAAAAGTTATAATTATAAGGAAAGTGGGTGTTTAGTAAGCAAAGTAGGATGAAACAAGCACACAAAGACTGAAGTTAAATGAGGAGCTTTACAGGAATCTAAAAAAGGCATTGGGAGACCAAACCCAAATATTTCCTCTCCTTCTGAGATGGGAAACTTTGCTGAGTTGGGCATCCTGTAAATATTATGTAATTTCAAGTACTTGCTTACACCAGTGAGTAACACATTCCAGTATTTCCATTACTGATGCTGTGGTGATTTGTTAATGATGGCTTAGTTCAGACGTGCAGATTACTGCATCAGCCTTGCTGGATAAAATACAACCACAGAAATAAACAATAAATAATGGCTTATTTCTGAACCTGTGTGCTGGTTTACCTGGAGTTTTTTTGTAAATTTTGCATAGGTCACTGAGCTATGAATATCTATATTCAGCCTTCTGAGAGTCTCCTGTATCACACAATTAACCCACAAAAGTCTGAAAATCAAACCAGTGATACTGCTGGAGGTTTGAATCCTCTGTATCTATCCAGATAGCACATCAGATATAGTTTAGATGCATTTGGCGTGGCTTTGAGGCATATGTGCATCCTTGGTCACCTCTTACAATGCCATTTCTTTGATCTATCTTAAAAGCCTTTCTGGTAACATGATCAAAGACTATGTACTGATAATATATGCACAGACTCTAAAAGCCATCTAAAGGTCATGGCTATGCCAGCAGATAAGGCCTAAGATTCAATACATTCATACATTCATTTCTCAATGGAAATATTTCTAACAATGATCATCCCAATTAAAAGTGTATGCATCTAATTGTGACTCCCAAAGAGCTTTTCTGCTTGAAGTGGTTTTGTATGCCTTTTTTCTTCTTTTCCCAAAGTACATATGTTCAAAGAGATTTAACAGGTGAAAGAGTGAGGTTTCTGTGGGTTTTTTTAAGAATAAAATACTAAACATAAAATATTGGTATCATAGTGGAGTAAAATGTGAGTATTCCATTTTTGCTTTAAAACATTTTGCTCTTGTGAACTAAAAATGCAAGTAAAACATTACTATATTGAGTATTTTAATTTTTAACTTTTCATCTAATTATGAAGTAGAAGAGATTTTTTTTTTTTTAAGACTCCTTTGGCATTAAATTTCTTCCAAGTATCTTCCAAGGATCTACTATTTTGTGGCAAATAATGGAATGCAGGAAAGTAATTTCTGTCAGATGGCTACTGTTACCTCCTCTGTAGAAGCCTATTGATTTTTGTCACTCTGGAATCATATTTGAACCATTCTGAAATTAGAGTTATGGGGAACAGTATTAGGATTCTTGTTTCTGACACTAATGTCATTACCTTTATGGGCTCTCTTGTCTAATCTAAAATAGTTCTTTGTCAGGAATATAATTAAATATAAATATTACTGTATTTGAATAATTTCATATTTGATTATTTTTAAAAATGGCACCAAATCCTATTATGAACCACCAAGAGGTTTATAAATTAGCCTTTTTTTTTTTTTTTTTTTTTTTAAATAGTTATTGAAACAAGACCATGCTGGCAGGGGTTAAATTGGTAAATGCCCAGGGTTGAAGCAGTATTACTAATGTCTTGGATCATAAATGTTAAATTACTTGACATAAATTGACAAGAATGTCGATTTATACATTAATTACCAGTACTGTGAATCTTTATTAAGTGATACAGACTTAAATTTGTACTGTACCAAACCACTACCATTACAAATAAAGAAGAAATGTATACATAGACATAAATAACTCTGTGGAGGAAAAGCATGGAGCTGCACATGTTCTCATTTTAAAATCAAGAAAAATTAAACCCTCCATAGATATTTTGTCAATGAGTAAGAAACTGTACTGTAAGAAACTGTAATCTGTAAATAAATTTCTATAATAAGAAAATAAGAAGTGATGCAAGGATTAACATAGCTGTCAGATTAAAGGTTGTCTGTCTAACTCTGAAAGAGGACAAATTCCACTGGTTCTTGCAATTTCTTTTAGACTCCAGTATTTTCAGAATCCCATCTGATTTCCATCATTTTCCTCATGAATTATGTGTATCCCCTATCTTATCGGAAAACTTAGAGTAAAATTAACATGAGCTATATATGTCCCCTTGAGCACTAATTTCCCAGTAACACACTTACTTTATTCCTAAATTGGCCGGAAGGGATCTCAGAAGTTACTGTGCTCCTAAAGTATCAATTAGTCACAGAATTAATCAATTAGCATACAGAAAAAGGAGAAGGGGAATAAAGACTTCAAATTATCTGGAGGCAGAAAGTATAGGATTAATATATATATATTTATATTTATATTTATATTCATACATATATAAGTTATGAAAACAGATATTTGGCAGGTCCTTGGTTCTAAATGGCTTTTGAGGAACAGAAACCATCAACGAACATGAGAAACAAAAAAGGAAAAGAGCATGGCAGTGAATATGCATGAAAATGCAACAGGAGAAAAAGCGAAAAGAGTTTGAGAGGTTGAGAAGAGAAAGGGTGAGGAAAAGATCCTTGTGTTAGAGAAAGGAGAAAGGAGCTGTGAAGGAAAGCACACAAAAGAGAAATAAAAGTCAACATAAGGAAGTTCTATTAAGAATAAAATACACATCTTATAAAAAGCATAACAATAAACCACCAAAACGCTCAGTGCCAGTGAAAAACTAAGTAGTTAACATAGATGGATATGGTTATGGATGAACTGCATTCTTTTCATTTATGATGTGAAGATGGATTAGCATTTACTATGAACAAAGTATGATGAAGCTTTGAATTTCTTTTAAGCAATTATAAAACTCGGGACTAGCACTGGTTGGAGCACTTCTCGCCTTTTGCCATGCTGGCTAACAGGCTGGCTGCTGTACTGGAGTTATCCATCCTGGCTGCCTGATGCCTGTGTGCTGCCTAAGGAGCCAGTGCATGGGACAGAAGCTTAGGAGAAAAGCCATGCCTTAAATCAAACTCAGTATTGAGTCTGCATGTCATTAATTATTTTTCCTTTACCATGTTACCTTTTTTGTCCTTATGTTTCCCCTTTGTATTATAAAACCCAGGTTCATTAAAAACATTGGCTGGCACAATACTCAGTTTAATAGCAACTGAGAATTTAATCAAGCAAATCTCTTAATTCATTCCTCTTAGCTATACCCTATTATACATTATACTATTTCCGTGACAGATTTCCAAAGGCATTTGTGTATTTGATTTCCATTCAAATAGTTAAATCTATAAAATTTAAATATCAACATATATTTCAAAATCTATTCTTTGTTCATTGTTTATAAGATTCCAATTTACCTTCCACCCTCCAAACAACCGGCTGTTCCTGCCCCACAGAAAATCTACATTTAAAATTAAACCAAAAAACCAAGAAAAAATGGCAGTTCACATATGTTGAGGTCTTGAGAAGCAAGAAATCTAGGTCCAATAAAATGATCATAAAATCAGGAAGGAATTTCCTATTTCCTTCACACAAGAAGATCAATATTCATTATATGTTTGCATAAACAGTCAAATTCCCTATTAATTTTTTTTCTTTACTAATTCATGTATGTTTCAGTTTATCTTTCTTTATCTCACTCATAGGGATTTGCAGTAGAAAAAAGTGACCTTGCTGTTGCGAACACACAGCAGAGGAGGTTTTTTGTTTTCAGTTGCCTGTCTGAGAGCTGAAAGATGAGCTAGGATGAAAAACCTTTTAATATGTCATTGTGATGACAAGAATTTATTCTAGGCTCTGTGGTTTAACTCCAGCTATGAGACAGTCTGATGTCAGAGTTTCTGAACAGCCCAACTTTGACTTGACAGGATCTTGATTTATACTTTTTTAATGTAATTTTTAAGTAAATTATTAAAAGTGATTAAAAACTTTGAAGTAGAAATTTTGAAACACCAGATTTTTTTTTTAAATTACTGAACAATGCCATTCTTAGCACCATCATATTTTATTTAGAGGTACAACAATCTTGATTTTTGTGTTATTTAATAGGATCGGAATGAAATTTTGAAATTCTGCCTGACAAAAGGGAAAAAAAAAGATGAAGGGAAGGGAAGGGAAGGGAAGGGAAGGTGCAGGTAGGGAAGGTGGAGAAGAGAAGAGAAGAGAAGAGAAGAGAAGAGAAGAGAAGAGAAGAGAAGAGAAGAGAAGAGAAGAGAAGAGAAGAGAAGAGAAGAGAAGAGAAGAGAAGAGAAGAGAAGAGAAGAGAAGAGAAGAGAAGAGAAGAGAAGAGAAGAGAAGAGAAGAGAAGAGAAGAGAAGAGAAGAGAAGAGAAGAGAAGAGAAGAGAAGAGAAGAGAAGAGAAGAGAAGAGAAGAGAAGAGAAGAGAAGAGAAGAGAAGAGAAGAGAAGAGAAGAGAAGAGAAGAGAAGAGAAGAGAAGAGAAGAGAAGAGAAGAGAAGAGAAGAGAAGAGAAGAGAAGAGAAGAGAAGAGAAGAGAAGAGAAGAGAAGAGAAGAGAAGAGAAGAGAAGAGAAGAGAAGAGAAGAGAAGAGAAGAGAAGAGAAGAGAAGAGAAGAGAAGAGAAGAGAAGAGAAGAGAAGAGAAGAGAAGAGAAGAGAAGAGAAGAGAAGAGAAGAGAAGAGAAGAGAAGAGAAGAGAAGAGAAGAGAAGAGAAGAGAAGATTGTTTTGTCCTTAATAATTTTCAGTCACTACACAGGCAGATAAAACATACAAGAAAGAATGATATGAAGAGATGTTCAGTATTAAGTATTATCAGTATGTCCAGAAGTGTGTGTTAATATCACATTGAGAATATAAATATATAAATCATCCAAAAGTTTCTACACCTTTTGAATTCCCTATTGTGTTCTTGAAAACAGTGGCGCAATTTATTAGGGGTTCTTCACCTTATTTTATTTTCAGAATAGTCAATTAAAATTTGTAATTATTGACTGTTATGACTTTGTCAACTTTGGAACAAAGAGTCCAATTCACATCAAAAGGGATGAAATGTTGGTGTCTTCTTTTCACCGCCTGCCCTTTGCTGTTGTGTGGTTTAAGTTCAGCAGTGAATGATTTTGAAATTTCTCAAGCATATAAAGGCATTATAAACAATGACCAAAATAAAGGTCATTCATTGTGGTTTCTTCTGATTTTTATTCATACAGTAACAAAAAAAAAATCAGAGGCCTGTTGAGAAGCATAAGATTGTATTAAGGGGCACACCTTGAGGCATTATGAATAGAATAAGTAAGGCAAGCAATCACCACCATTTTAGAGTGTTTGTGCTCTAGCAGGATCTTAGTATGTGCTTATTAATCAAACGAATTCTGAGACACCTTTTTGGGTGAAAAATGTTTGGGAACTTTCATGCTGTTAAAACACCTTAATCGTGGGGTATCTAAAAAGCTGAGGTTCTTGCAGTAAGGACTGCTCCCTCCATCTCCCTCTCCTGTACCTTCCCCTACTCTTTCCACCAAGTCTGTGTTTTGCATGTGTGCAGTGACAGGTATGATCAACACTTTGGGCAAAACAAAATCCAAGTGTGGTCATAAGAGAGAAGACTGAAGGTTGCATCTGTTCAGTCCTAAACCGAATACTGGGGGAGATTTACCTCACTGCCTGGCTCTGAACTAGGGCTAAGATGTGCTGCCAAAGACATCTATTAGGTTGGTATGGGGGTTTTTTTTGGTGGTTTTTGGGTTGTTTGTTTTTTGTTTTTTTTTCCATGGCTTCCCATATCAACCAAATATGCCAACTATGTGACAGTATGAACAGTATCAAATATACTTAGGCTGGCAAAGTGAAGCAGCAGCAGCAGTTTGAACCCTTGCTGACGAGATGACTCAGAATCTATTCCAGTTCTCTCTATATTCCTGTTCTTAATTTTCAATATTCATAATATATTTTTTTTCATTAACTGCACATGGATGTTATCAAATAACACCTTCGATTATGTCTATTGAAGAATTTCTCTGCTTGGACAAAGTTTGCAATCTCAGAAGTGAACCGACAGATTGACACAATGCATTTGACTTCTTCACTTTATGGCACCCACTTAGTGCAAGAAGTTGAACTGAGTTTAGCTCACTCTATAACATTCCCTGAGAAACAGGAATCTAAGGAAAGTATTACTCAGTTCAGGACTCCCTTTTATCCCATTATGCACTGAGTCATTCATTTATTTCCTTTCTCTCTTGAGTTACTGCTTACCCAGATTTCTCACTTTCTATGGGAAATTTCTAATTATCTCATTAAGCATGTCATGAACTAACATAGAGGAAGGCACTCTGTGGTGTGCTGGTTTTATTTATCAAAGATATCTCCATCTACATTTCAAGGTTGTTCCACTTATCACTGGGAAATTAAATAAAGCATTGTGGATGTGAGAAAGTCAGAAAAAAATGCTGTGTAATCCAGAAAGTGGGATACTCCCCTGAGTATGAAGGAAACTTTATTGCTTTGATCTAATAATCTTTTCAGCATTATATAATGCATACATCAAGGCCAGAAACTGTAAATAATTGTCTGCACAATCTTTCTCATTTGGATTGAAAATATCACTCTTTCCAGAATCTGATGTCTAAGGCAAAGGGAAGAGAATTATCTACAAAAAGATAAACATCCAGAGAAGAAATTGAAAAAAAAGTTTCATGTATTCCAAGTAAACACACTTTTTTTCTGAACCCTGGGGCTGAAAGAGGAGGCCTATTTTGAAAAACATAAACGATTAAGCATATTCAAAAAATGCCCATCAGTGCCATCCCGGGAAATGAAAAAGAAAAAAACAACAGGATGTAATCATAAGGCACATATCAGTGCTGTGAAAAGGAATTTCAGTGCCTTCAGTGTCACAAGGGAAGATGGTGAACCTTGATGATCAGTGATGCGCAAGAATAACTGGTAGCTAGAATGAGAAAAGCACAGCAAGAGAAAAGTCAGACCAAAAAAGAGAGAGAAGCTTAATGAAAGTATGAAATGTAAAGGATGAACATTTTGGCAAGTCAGAGAGCCAAAGTAAAGCATCAGGGAAAGGAAGTGAATGTGATCAAATGGATCATTTCACAAAGAAGCCAAGGAAAAGTGCAGGATGCTGAGAGAAGCAGAGAGATTGAAGCTGAAATTAGAGAGGAAAGCTGAAATGTGGTGAGATGATTGGCAGTGATAGGACATGGCAGCAGCTGTAAAGAAGAGAGGAGACTTCCTGCAAGTGCTGAAAATGAAAGGAGAATGGAGAGGGTTTGCAGGAAATGATGAGGGGAGTATCCCAGTACCAACAATCTGATCTGGTCTAGAGTGGGTAGGTGAAATGAAAAGACAAAATATGCCGGGTTTCCATAAATCAGAGGACTGTAGGCTGGTAAAAGTGCTGTGAATGGCAGTGTTTTTGTTCCATTTATTTTATTACATTTGATTCTGAGGATGGAGGAAACGTCCCAGAGAAAGGAAAAGGGTAAAAATACAAATGGCCATAGAAATGACAAAACAGCTCACACATGGTGAAGGTTCCGAGGAGGATAGATAAGTGTGATGGGAATAATAGGCATGTTGGATAGCACTTCTAAAGGAATATAATGTCAGAGAGCTGGCTGAAAAACTTTGGGTGTGGGAATCTGGATTTTTCCTTGTTTGAAAAGGAGAAGAATAAAGAAAAACAGAAAAATCCCTAAGTATCTTGAGTCTGTAGAAATATAAAGGCGGTGGGTATAGCACTAGAGTATGAGAAGTTTACATGGTATACTTATTCTGAACGTGGATGTGGATAAGGTGAAAGACGTGCAAAAATGTTGTGGAATAGGTAGACATTACTGCAGCATCTGTGAGCCATCAAAAGCTTTCATGGAAAACAAAAAGTTGACAGCTTTTTTTTTTTCCATGCTTCTTAAACTGGATTGTTCTGGAACTCACCCACTGTGCTCACAGAAGCAAAAGTAACTGGTAATCCAACAACTGAGAAGGCATGAAAGTTCCCTTAAGGCATATCAAACTTGCAAAATTAGTTGCAATGTTGAATGAGGCCGCCTTAGTTGTAAGTCAGCTGAACGAATTTTCTGGATTATAAAGCTGATCTTGTTGATGTAATTGTCAAGGTTAAAAACCTTCTTGTCTATGTGATTCTTTGCACTGAAGAGGTGCCAAAGCAACAAACATCATTGGGTAGGCTTTTAGATATGTCCTTTAATGAAATCTAAAAGCTTTCCATCTCAGTTTGATCTACTTCCACATATTTTACATGTGCTCAGTATTTCACAGTGTGCCATCACTTTACTCTGTAGCTGAAAGAAGGATGTTTCCACTAAAATGTTGCATTCAGATACCAGAAGTACAAAGCTCAAATTTTTAATTGAAAAATCAGGATTACAGATTTTCATCACTTTTCAGAAATCTGGGTGTGCTATTAAAAATAACCAGAACTATATGAAATTGTCCCTGATCTGATTTACTGCAGCAGGTGGACTAGATAAAACTCCAGGGGTCCTTTCCACCAAAATTGTGATTCTGTAATTCTCAGGTATTTCTGTGAAAGAACACTTTGATTTGTGTATGCAGAATAATCAGGCAACCCTTGAGTTTATTAATGAAACATGATTTTCAGAGAAAAACTCTAGTTGAAACATGTTTGGAGGATATAATTCAGATTCTGGACTTAAGTTTTACGTAAAGAGTGAAGTTCTTTTTTTGTACCAAAGATGCAATCATTATGTTTACCCAGCATAAAACTCCCCATACAGCAAATCACTGTGTTCTTTTGAATAAATGCTGGATTCTGGACCTAAATGTCATCTAGTTAATAACATCCCGTTACTCCTATTCAATAGCATTTATCTTTAAATCTTAAGTTTATAAAGTGCACGCTTGGCCATGGGCACATCACGGTAGGATCACAACACTGTTTTCTGCAGACGTTTCTCTCATTCATAAGTAGAGAACTATTGCATCACACTACTGATTCTTGACTGTCATCTATTCCTATTAGGCAGTGTCAAAAGGACAAAAGCCAACTCTCAAGGTGTTGCAGAACTGTAGTGCAGGGATTGAGCTCCATCTTGTGGAATAAAGAGAAGATTACAGCAGATTCCTTTTTCTCCTTCAGAGAAATGATTGTAAAAGGCATAATTTAATTAATTTCCTGTTGAAAGTTTTCCTTGTTGAAGTTTTGAACAGATAGGGAAAAATTTATCATGACATACATCACATTAATAAGATATGTTAGAGTTAAAATTGTTGAGATAAAGAACAATGGGACATAATGTTTTTGTGAATATTTTCTTTAATACAGAAAATGACAGAAGCATTGTCAATAGAACTGTTAATATTTTAAAATAGACACATAAGTAATGGATTTCAGCATTCAGGTTTTAGGTCCTTTAATAATTCACTTAATTCATTTGCTGGAAAAAAAAAGTCGCCTTCCAATTATACTGTAAATGCATTGCACAATATTTATGAAAATAAATGAATGTATTCTCAGATGAGCATACAGACACCTCTATAATAAGATTTATTAATCTGTTCAATTAAACTTTTCTGTTGAAGAATGTTAATGTTAGTATTAATGGTAGCCGAGGGAGAAAACTAATGTCATTATGTGTTTATGGCACACAGTGTTAAACATAAAAAATGTTTTTGAGATTGAAGAAGATCCTCTTTGACTTTAGAAGAAATACCACCGAAAGGTATTCAATGCTGTATTCTAAGTGCAGAATTTTTGCATGTATAATCACTCATGCACATGCATATATGACAGGAAAATCTAGACTGTATATTTTGTGCAGCTGTAAAGATGGGATCATCTGACATTGGGTTTTCTTAACTGGGCTAATCCAAGATAAAAGGTCTGGGGGGAAACTTTTTTAAAAATTGCTCCACTAATATCTAGGCATCAAAACTGCACAAAAGCACTTAGTGGGTGTTTATAAAGCGTCAAGCATAGAACATTTGTATGAGTCGTAGGGACTCATACAAAATCTCTGTCTCTTTCCAGCTAAATACTATTCCAAACCTGGCTTTAAAATTATGTGCCAATTGAACTTTCAAAAACCCTCTCCCTGTGATTGTAACTTTAATTTTTAGTGGCTCCTTTGAGAGTGTCTAGGGATTTCAGTGAAAAAAATGTTCCCAAAACTCTTACCTAGGTTCCAGCTTTGTCCTTGTTAATGTTACATTTCTATAATAAAAGCTGTCTTGCAGGTCATTGGGTGTCACTTGGGCTCAGCACTTTTCATAGAATCATAGAATCATTAAGAT
Organism: Vireo altiloquus; assembly: GCA_013396875.1. Lineage (NCBI taxonomy): Eukaryota > Metazoa > Chordata > Aves > Passeriformes > Vireonidae > Vireo > Vireo altiloquus. The sequence continues at coordinate 867,378 of VZRF01012030.1, read as the reverse complement.
GTAAAAAACCTCCAGATAATCAAGTCCAACCTTTGACCTCATACCATCATAGCCACTAAAATATTGTGAAGTGCCACATCCACTGTTTTTATAAACACTTGCAGGGATGGTGACTCCATCACTTCCCTGGGAGCCCGTTCCAATGTTTTGCCACTCTTTCGGTGAAGAAGTTCTTCCTAACACCCAACCTAAACCTCCTCTGGTGCAACTTGATGCCATTTCCCTTTATCCTATCAGTAGCTCCCTAAGATAAAAGCTGCCACCACATCACTACAACCTCCTGCCAGGCAGTTGTACAGAGCAAGGTGTCCCTCCCCTGAGCCCCCTTTCTCCAGACTGAACAACTCCAGTGCCCTTAGTGACTCCTCATAGGCCTTAACGTTCCAGAACCTTCACCACCTTTGTTGGTTTTCTCTGCAACTCTGTGATTCTGTGCCGAAGGACATAGAGGTAACTTTGCAGTGTGTGTGTGAATAAAATAAAATAAAATAAAAGAGAATAAAATAAAATAAATAAAACAAAATGAAATGAAATGAAATGAAATGAAATGAAATGAAATAAAATAAAATAAAATAAAATAAAATAAAATAAAATAAAATAAAATAAAATAAATATAATCAAAGCCAAAAACTTGTTACTTCTCTTCTCATCCTACCTCTTTCTTTTATCTGTGTGAGATAAGTGAAGAGAGGCAAGTTTTGCAATTTTTGATAGCAGTGATGTCAGTCGCAAAAGGATTGCAGACTTTACTGAAGACATGGTTAGAGTTTGGGGAAATTATTTTTGTCCACAAATCTGCTTTGAGTACACTCCTTAAGTGAATAAAGAATAACAAAATAATAATAATAATTAATAATAAAAATAACAACAACGACAGCAACAACAATAATAATAACAACAACTATCATTAAAGTAAACAATGAAAATTTGTCCTACGCAAAATTCCCTTCAGGAGCACTATTTATTTCATTATTGCTGTGTAAATACAAACTCTTCTAAACATCTGTGGAACAATTTCCTTTTATAACACTTCCTTATGCAAGTATTAAAACTGATGTCTTTTTTATTTTTTGCCAAATTACCTCATGATATTCTCTCTGTTCTCTTAAAACTGCAAAGTGTCTCAAAGAGATTGAAGCCTAAGGGGTAGATGAAACTTATACGAAAACTGGTACTTGCCTCCCTAAGTAGAAAATCTGTTATGGAGGTGGAGAGGATTGATGTTTGCAAACAACAGGTTTTTCTAAATGCAAGGGATTTTACAATAAGTATATATGCTAAATGATAATCAAGTTTAGATTGACTTTTATTTTTCTATATCTCCTTTATTAGAAAACTTTTGCCAAATTTTTTTACAAAATTTTATGATTGTTTTCTACATTCTTTGATCTTTTTCCCAGATCATGTGAATAATAACATCTCCTTGATGTTAACATATCTTCCTTTTTTTTCTTGAACATAATTATCCTTTAAAAACCCAGAGTAATTCTAGATGGAAGATTTTTATTTCTGACAGTTTTATTATGTTATGCAATTTCTCAGTTGATGCTCTTTGGTGCAGTGCCAATACAGTACTCTAGATATAATTCAGTTGATCAATGTCTAAATTAATTTTTTATTTATCTAGATGTCTTGACAAAAGATCAATGCATGGATTAAGTAAAGTATTATAAGTAGAAATTATAGGAAATTGGAGGAAAGCTGTTCTCCCAAACCCCTAATACAAGGAGTTTATGATCAGTGGGATTAATGCAGTGCCTAAAATAACCTGAAGAATCTCTGAGGTGTGTGTTTGCTCTCTCAAGTTTGTGATTCAGGAAGCTCTAAGGTTGCAGGTAGAAAAAGCATTTTTCTCTAGTCAGAGAAAAAGGAATGTCTGTGAACTTCTGCACACCTCTTAGGCATAGGCTCTGTCTGGTCTGTTTTTTAAGAGCATTCAACAGTTTATTCCGATTTGATGCTTTATAAACCTAAATCCTTAGCATTATTCTTGCTTTTCTCACGTTGTACATTCTAGCAGGAATACAGAAAGTGACCTTGTGAACCTGTTACAGGATGAATTTTTTTACAGTAGCTGGGGAGGCATGGATGTGAGCATGTCTAAGAGGTGATTCCATACCACCAAGGGCAGATGTAAGGGACATGTCAAAAAAATAGAAATATATGGATATAATGGCTGTGTGAGAAGACCTATGTATTCTTCAGGGATAGGAATAAGAAAGTGGATGGACCAGATCTTAGATTTGTGGCATAGTTTTATTTATTATTATCCTGAAATCTTTGGACCACATAGTTTAATTTATTTTGAAGCTTAACCAAAGAATAATGATAAATTCAATGATTCACCTTGCATTCAAATGCATACCTAGATGTGTGTGAGAGAGGAAGTGAGTCCTCCTTATTTGCAGCGACATGTGTACAGGAACCCATGTTTTATCCTTAAATTTATCTTGAATAAGAAGGAAAGCAGCTTCTCTAGAATGCAGGATTGATGCAGCTGACATGATAGGCAAATGCTTAGAGCAGAAGGGGATGAAATGTAATCTCTGCAGCATCCACTTGATTCTAGCTGTGCTGCCTGGACTTAAGCTGCAAGTGCCTGATAGACATGGCACAGCTGACACAACTCCAGTACACAGTTATATGATCAGATTCTCTTGAGGGCTCTTTTGCAAGCTTAGTTTGCTTGAAATGAAGCAGGTGAGTTAATCCTTTCCATCCCAGAGCTCTCTACCAGCAATGTAGCTGATAAAGACTTTAGGCCTTATCAGTCTCAAGTAGGATTCTCTCTTCCACTCCTAAATTAAGAGTGTCTTAGCACATTTTTAAGCAAATGGTTTCACAAGTCAAGCAGAATATGATTATCTCTAGTGTCTAAAATAATCTGCACTCCTGAGAGATTCCCTCCCTGCCCCCCCTTCCCCTCTCCCAAAGACCTTGAGCTGGAAATTACCTCTAGAACAAAACAGGGCAGTGCAGGTTCACATTCTGAGGAGCACAGTATCTTCCTCAGCTTGAAGCAGGGAAAGTTCCAGTTTGAAATCAGAGCTTGCCCTGGAAAAGCTATGTAAAATATATCCCAAGCAGGCAATTCTTTTAAATGGATTTGCATTATTGTTTAGCTGTTAAAAAAAGAAAGAAAGAGCAGAATCCTACAGACAGCAGTTGGATTACATTGAATATTACTTGCTGAACCAGATAGTTTGGCAGAGAGAAGTATCATTTCATTCCTATGCGAAACAATCATCTGACATAGACTACAGGGAAGAATGAAAAATGCTTTTTAGAAAAAAAAAATTTGGGGACATTAAACTGCTCAGAATTGAGACACTCTTTAAGTACCTCACTTCATGTAAAAACATCTATTCCTGTAGTTAAATATCAACTTTTAGGAAATATTTCATATGAAAATTTCTAGGAACAGATTGTGCTTTCAATGCTGCATGTTGTCTGATATGTGCTGGGTGTGATTTCCAGAGGTATTTTGGTTGTAATGAACTTAAAGTCAGTATGGATTTTATGTAAGCAAGAAAGAATTGGACATTATACGATATTCTAATGTATCAAGTCTGTAATGCAATTAAATATGTACAGTAATGAATATATAGATTGACTTGTCATCACTCCAAGTAAAAGCACCTTCTGGATTAAAAACCTGTTCTGAAATATGTAACAGATGGTGATAGGATGAAATTCATCACAAAAACATTATTTTTCTCTATAATTAGTTGTATAAATGAGTCATATTTGGTTTTGAATAAATAAACCAGCAGCTGTAACTCTGTATAGATCCTAGTTTTACATTCAATTTATACTGGCATTATGGGAACCTGAAATTTCCTGAAAATTTTATTTAGAATGACAAAGAAGTCAAAAAGTATAAAAAAAACAAAAATTCAGTCAACTAAATATTTTTCTAAAGGAAATAAAATATTGTTCTTTTTGTATAGGCTATTTATTTTTCTTAATCAAAACTATTCATGTGTGAACTAACTCTTGTTTCAATCTTCATTTTTTCAGTATTTACTTTTTAAAATATTATTATTATTATTAAGTCTACATTAACTAAACCACACTGAAACATAATTAGAACAAACTGGAAATAAAATACAAATATCAAGAATTTTTAAAAATATTAGTGTATGATGCACCAAAACCTGGTGTATAAAAAGGGATATTTTAACACAATAGAACGTGTCCAAATACATGTATGGGCAAAAGTAAACATACAAAAATTTATGTATATATGCAAAATCATGCATGCACAAATGTGACATAGACTTTAAAACTTTTTAAAATGTAGATACTTTAAAATATTTATAGTTGTATTCCTGTTTGACTGCACTGTGGAAGTTTCTTCCCTGTAAATCTCAATGTACAATGGTGCTGATATATTATCTGTTTAATGACTGTTTTCATAAACTCGTGGTAAGATTCAGTTTGGGTGAGTGGTCTCGAGGTGACCCTGTTGTAGATCTGGTTCAAAGCAGGAGCAGGTTGATCAGGGCTGTGTCTGACCAAGTTTTGAAAATCCCTGAGGACAGAGACTCCACAGCCTCGGTGCATCCTGCTAGTGCTTAACAATCTCCCACAGAGTTAAAGACAATTAATTGGAAACAGATTGATATAAAGGTCTCAGAACTCTGAGAGTTTCCTCCATGGGGGGGTTGTTTGTTTGTTTTTACATAATTGGAAAAATTGAGAAACACATTCATCTTGAAATTAAGGGGAAATGCTGAGAAATTACCCATGCAAACAAAATCAATTCTCATTTGGAAGTGTGATGCAAATTATTATAACATGCTGGGATCATCATCACAAACTGAAATGAATACAGAAACTGTTATTAAAAACTAAAAATGCTAAAATGATTATAGCTCAGCAGCAATATAGTGCACCTTTGTAATCAGTATTGAAGGAGAAAAAAACTAAAGAATGACTAAAATAAGTTGGAAGCCAATTACTATCCTCATTATCACATTATTTTTTTAATTAGATGATTTATGTTTTAGCCATTAACTGCTCATTGCAGAAAATTGAATACACAGATGCTTCTCCTAGTAATGTGTAGTGTGAAAACCAAAATAATGCTTTTCTTTAGTAGCTAAATTGTTGTGGGTTTTTTTTTTTTTTTTACATATCCACGATATAATAATTAGAGAACAACTGGTCTTTATTTTTGTTAACAAGTTCTCAGAAATTATTCACAGGTGGGGATTGTATCCATGTGTTTGGAAGAAGCATCTGGCAGATTGACTAATAAATGTCTTGAATGATTTGTCCAATGATACTATTAAAATAATTCTAAGACATCCATTAGAAAAGTGATGATAAAATTGCAATTTTTAAGGAAAATTTCTCATAACTGCATCTCAGAGCCTACCTAGCCCTGGAAAAGGCTCAGACTTTTAAAGTAACATTCGTGTTTCTCTAAAGAGCAATACTTGAATATTTATTTTGTCTAATCAAAAGATTTTCCAGGGACATCCAGTAGTCCAGATACCACAAAATGTTAGTGACAGAACAGACAACATCTAAGAGAGCCCAGCAATTTGTAAATTAGGCAGTCACCAAGGTTGTGGGAGATAAAGGCTCAGTATTCTCTCATTGTTTAAGCTAGTGCTCTTTTCTGGTTGAGAAAATGTTTAAATCACATTCAGCTCGACCATGTTTTCTGCCCAGGTTATTTGGTTAAGCACTGAGCAAGTACATGACAAGAGACTAGCCTAAGTTAAAAGCTCTAGAAAGAATTTAAGAACTGTAAAGCCTAATCTAAAAGAACTTGCATATCACACATTTAAAGCTACGGCTGATAAAATAATTTGTGTAAATCCTAATTTTCCATACTCTCTCATTGTATTACCACTATTTAAACTGTGTTAAGTCATTTCTATTTGACTTCAACTTCTAGTCTGAATTTTAAAATATATCTCAAATTCCACATTCCAAGAATCTTAAAAACACTTGTCTTCTGTTAAGATCTGTGGTGTCAGAGAACCTCAGTATTCTTCTAACTAACCATTACAAGGGATTGTATCTAGTAATGTACAAGACAGAACCTCTCCAAAATAGAGCTAGACTACTTATCTTAAAACCTACATAAACCAGTCAAAAATCAATGTAAAACCCTTTGACTGGGTTTAAAGGTTTGAACTATCATGGTAATCCATCTTTCACATAGATCTTTTTCTAGTCATCTGATGGTTAAATATTTACCAAATAGAAAGACTCAGTCCTAATGATCTCAAAATTCAGAGCTTTTTCATTGCCCTGGAAGAAATCTTTGGCAATACTATCTAGGCTGCCCCAGGTAATACGGTTCTTTTTTGATTATGATACATAATTGTGATGCAGTAAAATATAAGAATCAGAACAGATGGAAGAAAGAAAAAAAGAGCACAGCTTCATAGCTTACTTCTTAGCTTATTCATCAAGTAAAGGAAATACTTGAGCTCTGAGAAGTGTTTCCGGACTGTGTTGATCATGTATATCCTATTTTACAGAAAAAAGAAAATGTTTATTTTCCTCATCACCACTTTTTCCTTTATAGCAGGAGGTTCTTAGGCTTGAAAATCTAAGCCTAGAAGTTCCCTTTTAGTGACTGAACAGAGTATTTCTACTCTCGCTGGAATGATGATTTCTATCCTTTTCCTTGGTTCCTAATGCATCTTAGCTTTTTTTTTTCCTCCACAAATACTCTGTGCAGTTATCATAGTTTATTTGACAGATATGAAATCCATTCAAGGGTTATCAAGGTTACAAGGGATCATTAGACTGCTGTATTTGACCAAAGGGATGTGGCTTTCAGAAGCAGTAATTTGAGAGCAATCTCCCCTTCTATTTTTCTCAAAGTACTTGTAAGTTAAAGACAAACTTCAAGAAATAAGGGCAAATACATAAAAGACTGCAAGAATACAGATGCAGGGAAGCAGTCTTGTGTCATTAGATAATGATTAGGTGCTTGTCTCTTGGAAAGGTAAGACGTCACATTTTAAATTATTTTTTCTCCATCCAAAACTGTCCAGGCAGAATTGGATGTCTGTACCGCCCATAGTACAATGGGATTGAGATTTTTTTCAATCCTGTATGGATTTCACTAATAAAAATTAATAACAGCACTATCCAATTCACAGAACATGAAAATTAAGTAAAGTTTTACTGCCACTGAGGAGTAATCTCAGAAATTTAGACAAACTGTCTTTCTAATACGTCTCATTGTTATGTATAAAACTTTCTAAATGAAATGCCAATGAACATTTAAAATATCAGTGCTCTTCATTGCATTCTCTGCCAGTGAAATTGCTTTGAGATCACTTATTGGCATTTTTCTGCAAAGCACATTATAATAATTTCATTAGTGTTGGATTTTAATCTATCACGTTGGATGTACCTTTGCCATTGAAGTTGATTTTGGAGTAGCATACTCTATTGATGGATTATCACTATCTTTCAAACTTCAAGGTCTATATTTCTGTCAAACATTTGAAATGGTAGGCACTTAGGGCTTTCTTTTTGATTTTTTGGGTTTTGTCCTGAAATATAAATCAACTAAAAAGGAAGGCTTGACTTTCAGACAAGTAAATCTAGCACAGCATTATGCAGTTGTTGAATCTAATCTGCAAAACCTTGCCTCAACGGCTTGACAAACTTGATATGCAATTAAACTATTGCCCTGGGAAGCTCCAAGTGGAATGGAAACTCCATTCAAGAACTCACATATCCACTCCATGTGGATATTTTAGCAGTGACTTAAGTTGGTGTTGGGGTTTCTAATACATGTCTGGCTGCTGATTTCCTTTAGAGAATGGTAAGGAGGTGAAGCAATGCTGTACTTCGGGGACTTACGGGATGCTCTGGAGGGACGCTGTGGGTTTATGCCCTCAATAAAACACAACATTTAGCGAGAGGAGTAGGTATAAAGCTTTGGTCAATTTACATATCCTATTCTGAAATACGTGATGGGTATGCATGGGAAATAGGCCTATGAAATCAAATTATTCTTCACTTTAGGTTTTCAAATTATATGCAACACATTTTATTCAGTGAATATGGCAATTTTTTCTAGTTAAAATACCATTTCCAGCCAATTGAAAGAGATGGAAATTGGTATCACCCTATGAATTGCTGTTGGTCTATCCATCATGCTTGTTAAAGTATGACATAAGACTGCAAAAAATCTGGGCAAACCGGCCTAATCTCCTGTTATTCTCTAATAGCGTTCACAAAATTTTTTGTATGTGTCTTTAAATATAGTAGATTTTTTTTCCTTCACTACTTTCTTTGGGAGTTTGTTCCATAGTCTGACTCTTCTAATAGTTAGCAGTCTTCTAATTTCCAGTCTAAATTTATTTATTGTCAATTGCTAACATTGTCCTTTAATTTAAAAAGTTCTTTCTCCTCCTGGGCATTTTGCTACCCTGCTCATTTCTGGAGTATTTATAGAGAGCAATCATGTCTGTTCCCATTATTTGTTTGAGTATTTGCTTTTTTAAGTGTGCTGTAAATCACACAGTGTTGCTGTTGATCCCTGATTAGATTCCTGAACCTCTTAAAGCAGGAGGAGGGCTGTTTAAACCAGTTAAAAATATTTGCATCAATACTTGGGGAATGATCCTGTAGGCAAATATCTATTTGTGTGGAGCTCATTGAGCCTGAATATGATGCTACTTATGGATTTTAATCTTAGCAGCAGCTTCTTCAGACCTAATAAATGACACCTGCCATGTTTCAAAAATACCTGTAAATGGAAATGTTTTGCAGCAACAAACCTTCCTCAGCAGCTACTTTTGCTGACACAGAAGTAGGGCAGGGAGGGAGAGGGAAAGAAAGAAAAAGGATACTATTTATCTGATGTTAAAAACTATTCATTACCATGATCTGCTTAATTGCATTGTAGTAGCTTTTAATCATGTTAACTCTTTTCTGAGTGTTTTCCCGCCACAAACTTGCAGTTCCTTGCTCTCTGTACAAAGAGACACCTGTTTGATCTATGTATAATGAAATCTTACCTAAACCTTTAAAGAAAACAATTATTGATTAACAATTATCCTTCATTTATACTGAAGCATTATCTGTTCCCCCATTCAGTCCTCTCTTTCTTTATCTAACATTCTATAGACCCTCATTATAACTCTATTTATAAGAACTGACACATTTAGACTGTAAATCAATTTTCCATTTTCATTGTATTCAAAAATTGCTCTTCAATAGGATTTCCTCCCTCAAAGGACAGGTTCAGTGTAGCACTTACATTTATTTGACCCACCAGGTTTGCCACTGAAGTCCATGCCAAAGTTGCCCAGGTGAAGTAATCTGCTGCATTCTTACTGCTGAAGAAGCTGTTTCAGTCTAAAAGTTATGTTGAACTTTCTCATCTTTAAAATCAATGTCTATCAGGCTGGTTTTTGTGCTACTGAAATAATTTCCTGGTTCAAGACCATTTTGAGCTTGCATATCCTAGCTGATATTTTTTCTTTCAGCTCTTTGAAGTGACTGGGACTAGCCACCTCCCTACAATTTAGGGGCATTTGATAATTAATTAATGAGTTTGTTTAAGTATGTTCATTAACATGTTAAGAGCACTATCTGCAAGAATTTGCAATCTCAATAAACTCTTGAAAGAACACCAAGCTATATTTTCAATCTAAAAATTTCGTAACAGTATCCAGAATATGTCATGGAAAAATTCTTCATTCCTTATAGGACTATTCTAAGCCTTTCAAGATAGAAACGTCCCAAGACTTGCTCCTCAGAGTTATGGGTGGAAAAACATGAAAGGAACACTTTATTAATATTTTAGGTATCTGAAATGCACTACTACACACGGTTCTTATTAAATCAAAAACACTGTGATGCCTTTCTGAACAATGGCTCTTTCAGAGTCATTGGGTCAGTCTGATTGGTGTCTGATTGGAATCCCTTCTTCAGCAAAGCCATAAAGGAGCACAAGAATGCTATTATGCTATTTTCGGTACAAAACTAAGCTTACCAACTTTCTTTTTATTATTTTTTATGTGAAAAAACCCAAAACAAACCCTACCTCCATTTCTGATCATTTTAATTCTTGAATATTTTCTGAACATAGATGTAAAATATATATCTTTCATTTGTATCCTAAGTACATTGTCATATGAAGGAAGAGAATATTTTATTATAAATAATTCATGGATTTTTACTACTTTTGAGATCATGATGTTCTTTGCAACTGTTAGTCCTTACTTGGATCAGTGTTATTTACCATCTTAGAAACAGCAGTGCTTTAATTAGGACATCACAAGGTTTCTTCATTTCCAATGAGAATAAGTCTGACTTTCTTGTTAGTTCTTCATGAGTTGAATCTTAGAAGCTTGGTATCTGTTTGACTGTGCTCCATTGCATTAATGATGGCAGGAAAGGTATGCATAAATATTAACATGGTTGGATCTAAGAATTTCAGCTTCAGATCATTAATTTCAAAGTCCTATAAACTGTTTGCAGTCACTACTGAGATTTCAAAATATATTATCGCTATAGCCTCTGCAAAGCATACAGAGTGAGAGTTCTCAGGTGGTCTTAAGTGAATGGAAGGGGAAGAATTAAATAAATACAGTCAAATCTCTGTGGGAGTATGAATGCAGCATGTCTCAAATAAATTTTAATACTTGCAAACGTATGAACTTAAAAAAAAATTAAATGTGCATGAATGACATATTTTTATACCTTTCAGAAAATAATACTTGTGTATTTATGAATACTTGTGAGTTTGAATATATTTATGAATACTTGTGAGTTTCACAAGATTCATTTAGATCTCAACAAAACTGCAGTCATAACCTTGAAATTGAACTTACTTTCTCTGGGATTTTCTAATAAGGAGTACTGGTTTCCATTTGTTGGTACAGGTTCCCTGAAATAAACACTTCAATACAATATTTAGTTTTCTTAAATCTCAAAATCGGAAAATTATTGTGATATTGGCCCTTCAGGATGTGGGATGACTCTGCTAGTAAAGATTCCAGAATGAAGAATACATGTGAAGATCTCTGATGCTTAAAAGACCAGAAAAAATTTCCACGTAAAAGGAGTTGAATTACACTGAAGAGAAAAAAACCATGAATATGGTTTTGTTCCATCACTGCTGTTATCTGATGTTTCTTTCTCGTGTTTTTCCTATTTTTCTTTTTTTGAAGTAAAGTTCAGAAAACAAGAAAAAAAAAAGAAAAAGAAGAAACTGTGTTTATTTTTACTTTCATTTCCACATTTAAGTAAAATAGTTGATAGACGTGACTAATATTCACTAGATAAATTTAAACTGAAACTGGAAAACTGATAAACTGAAACTCTTAAAAACCATTAAATCTCAAACATTACAGGTTAGTCAGAGAAAGACTAGTTGAATTTCAAGATATCACTGCCAGCAGTCACAGAATACAGAATAACTTGGACACATTTTCACTTCAATAAATATACTTGCAAATTGGGAACATTTCAACTACTATGTGTGCTGAAATAGAGAATCTCTTTTCTCCTGCATGTACACAGTAGAGTAGTTGTAATGTAGGTGAAGCAAAACAAGCTGCCTGTTGTGATGAAAAAAAGTAGCAAGGTATGTTAAGTCAAAATTTCTGAAGTTTATGAAAATTTTATTAAGAAGTTTATTAAAACAGAAGTTTATGAAATTGTAACTGCGAGTTAACTGTTATAAATAGTAGTTTCATGGTGCAGTGAAATTAAAGAGTTAATTTCAGAAAGGATTACCCATGTATCATGCATGCCTGCTAATAGTCACTGCCTTGTGAAATGAGAAGGAATTTTAAAACAGATGTGAAATAGAATTTGTGTGGGTATAAAAGGCAAAAGCAAACCTCTTCAACTATTTTGCTGGTTGACCCCCAGCTTGCTTTCACAGACATGCCTTCAATCTAAGAGAGGTTTTAGGAATAAGGAAGGAAACCATCACCACCAACAGAGAAACTATCAGCAGACTAGAGGTTACAGCTCCATGGGTTTTCCTAAATTCTTTCCTAAATGCTAAATCTTAGCAGCTGAAACCCTCACTCCTCAATATTTTTTCTAGCTTCCACATAGCATGTGCACTGTTTGTTTTGTACATCAATAGTATAAAATATTATTAATATACACTGGCTTAAATAAAACCAAACAAAAACAAGTGACCAAAACCAACAAACAAAAACAAATAAACAAAAAAAAAACCCAAATCAAAGCAAAAAAAAGGAAAATTTGTTCACACATAGTCTTAGAACTTGCTGCAGATAGTAAAACGTTGACAGTGCTTAAGGAAGACATGGTACCTCTACAGTTCTAAAAGGAAAATACATTGAGGTAATGTAATCTCTTGAACTGGAAGTATTTGGATGATGACACAATTCTGGGGAGTAGCATTATGTTCATATTCTTTTCTCAACATCTGTTTCTGCACAGTTTCAGGAACAGAACACTGAATTTCACCTTGATGTGGTGTACTCTTTCTTAAGTTCTTTCTTAAGAAGAATTTTTTCTACCTTCTCTTTTTTATGCTGTTCTACTGATTAAAGATGAGGAAAGAGAAAAAGGAAGAAAAACAAAAATGATTTGAAAAACATGAGTGGAAGATAGATGAGAAGCATTAAAGATGAGGCAGATAACTCCATGCGAGTGAATACGGGCAAGGACTAAGTACTGGTGGTAAAAATGGTAAGAAGACTACTAGTGACGGAAATAAGTATTTCTAAATTCATAGACATAAGGATTAACTTTTGCTTATTCTATCCTTCTAACATTCTCCTACGCACTAGATTAATAGATGCCCACCCCTTTCCTTCATTTTTACAGGGGGTATGACTGTTGCAAGACATCAGTTAGAAGGCTTTTCATCTGCTTTCATAGTGTTGATACTTCAGTCCTCCATTTTTCTGTATTTGATGAAGGTTATCATTTTGTATATTGAATAGACTGGGATTCATAATTTTCTGACATTTTCCTTATGCTCCTGTCCTCCTGATAGGAGGACAAATAATTCCACCTTCTATGAAAAACTGAGGAAAAATATTTTAACTCCTCTTTTTGCGGGTGGCAGCCTTCTTCCTGGGATAACATTCAGAGCTACTACTTGTTTAAGAACTGACATCTATTCTCAGTCATGTGTACCCATTACACTCTGAAATCTGAAAAAAACATCAAGTTCTCTCTATATTGTTTGAATTTATTTTCAAAATAAAAGAAACAAAAACTACCGCCTGTGACACTTATCATGCTGCCAGCTGTAATTCATTGTGTGAAGAGGAAGAAGGTAAATTACAGATATGTTAAATGGAGATTACATTAATTAGTGTGGGAATGTCATAGGGGATGAAGCCTATAAAAAAACCCATCATTTAAATAAGATCTTGGCTATATCTGCCCAGCTCTATCACATTAAATTATGGGCTGGGATCACTAACAAAGCACAGATGATTATTATGGAGAAGGCTTACCCTAAAGAGGTGGACTATATCCACCTTTCTCTAATGTTTTAGGAAAGAAAGATGCATAGACAAACTGCTAGCAGCTTTTCATCCATGTGATTCGTCCAGGGTAGGGCCCCAGAAGATGACAGCGATTTAGTTATCAACAGGCAATTGACTTAGTGTAGGGAACTTTGTATTTTGTCTCATACATTCTGACTGTTACAACTGGACAGACAGGATTGGAAGAGAGTGTCCTGTTAAAGTGGGGCAACACTGCTCTGAGCCAGCTTCCTGCTCCATTGTGAGACTCACTCCTCTGCCTGGACTCACTCCCTGGAGGAGGACACAAAGAGCTGGCTGTGCATGCATGGACAAAACACCACAAAAAGTCTAGTTTATGTAAGAGGCGTGCACCAGGTTAACTACAAAGGGAAATGGATTGGGCCTCTTCTCTCTCATTCTCTTCTTTGACTGTCTCGCAACCTCAGCACCAGACCATGCATGCGGCAGGACCAACTTGGGATCTAAGGACTGGTGATATTCTTTCTTCTCTCTCTCCCTCTTCTGTCATTTTTCTCTCCCCTCTTGTTTTACCTGGTCAAAGCACAACCATCATATTCTACCCTTTGTTTTGTACTGAAGTCTGTTGTGCGAGTGGGGAGAATATGGAAGTTCACTGTGCTTTGTTAGCCAGCACCTTTGGGGAGTTTGCTGTGGGAGTTGAGATCTTGTATAAGTGTACTGTAAAAAATTAAGGGCTTTTCAGACTCCATTCTTGTGGAAGTGTACAGAAGGGATTGCTAGCTAATACCGCTTGAGTATAAAAAGTGGACTAGTAGCCAGAATTAAGGTGTCTGTACAATGAAATATAAGAGATCCCTGACACATGTCTGGTGTCTTTGTTCAGCCTGATGAGAATTCATAAGGAACATCACACTCCCTACCAATGGGTTTTGACACTTAGGACATGAGGAAGTCAAGAGATTGGCCTTGGGTTATGTCTCTGGTGGCTTAAGCAGAATTTTTAGGATAGAAAGCAATAAATAGTGAAGACAGTAGCTCATCCTGGGGAAAGAACACGCACAGATGTGTTTATCACTGCCAAAGGCTGAACTCACTTTGCCATCCAGGGTTTGGACATTTCAGACAGAAGGAACATATGTCCTGCTCCCTTGAGACCACGGTGCTGATCAAAGCTGGACTGGAGACCTTTTCTGATGTGGGCAACCTATGCAGACTTATGCAATATATGAGATAGAATAGGAATTGCTATCGAACTCTTGTACTCATCCTACATAAGATATCTTAGATTTTGTGTTACCAGATTCCATCACACTTAACTTTCCCTCTGATTGACAACAAAAACCTTGGCAGCACAATGACATCTTATTTGCTTACTTCTGATTGGTTATTGTAACACTTGGAAATACAAGCTCCTTTTTTATGTTCTGTGTTTGGGCATTACAAAAATTGATCAATTACATAGGGAAAATGTAATCCACAGGAAATGTCTATGGGTGGGAGGAAGATGAGCTGATTTCCAGTGTAGTAAGAGTAATTAGTAGGGAACAATGGAAAGTAAAGGGTACAAGTTGGAAGAGCTGTGGGTAGCAGAAGAGGGCTGTGAGGAGGCAGATGTATTTTAAATAACCTGTAGTGTCTTCTAAAATTGCTGTGGAGGCAAGAAGACAACTCTCATTCCTGCTGCTAAGGAAGAAAAGGAGGAGTAGGAGATGACAAATAACTTTAGAGAAGTTTCTTCTGCTGTTAATTAAAAATCTAAGGGCAATATTAACAAAGATGTAATCCTCTCCCATTATCTGCTTTTGCACCTTCACATGTTCTGCAGATAGTGATGGTCATTCAAGCTTGAGAAATAACTCATTTCCTGAGGAAATATGGCAGCTGCTTATTCCACCTTTTCCTAGTTGTGTCTCTTGTAAAGTTTTCTTGGGATTCTCATTAAAGTTATCCTACCAAACAAGTGACTTTGGTTTTCAAAACTTGTGTTCCTCTCCTGACACTGTCCCCACTTCATGGGAATCTGTACAGATGTAGGTGCCTTAATTGCAAATGATCTGGATTCTAGAATAAATAATGAGGTATGATATTGACTGTTCATAAATTAAAGACATTCAAGATAAGTGCAAAAACAAAAGAAAGCCAACTGAGTGACATAAGTGAAGTTAGTAAGATTGACATAAGTGAAGTTAGTAAGATGGTATTAATAACACCAGGATTTCAGAGAAAAAATTGCCATTTTTGACGTACATTAAATACTGAGTAAAATTCAGAGTTGGAAGACAGCAACTCAGCAATTCTGATGATCTGTCTATACTGTGGAACTACAGACACCTACATCTTCATGACCTCTTTGGCCTGCAATGAGTCTCATTAAGTGCCTGCACTAAAAGCAGTGAGCATACTCATGTTTAACTTTGTGGCATGCTAGTCTAAGCTATCTATTACTGCTGTTAGCTCATAATTAAACTATGTGTTCACATAAACTATGTATAAATATTATTTACGGTATTTGACTGCAATTAAGGATGCCCAAACAGAAGTGTTTTAAGAGAGGATTACAGCCACCAGTGGGAGCCCTGGTGGTGTAGTGGTTAAGCATACGGCATAGCAAATTGCTGAGGCCCGGGTTCGATTCCCAGCTCGGGATGCTCCCTGGGCAGGCAGAGCTCGTTAGCCCTGCAAGGGGGCAATCTGCCTACGTCCTGAGGAGGATCTCAGCTGCCGCTGTCCAGAATTGCTTTGGCCCGGCAGATTGAACCTCGGGATTAAAGGGTGGGCTCAGATCTGCGCGCCCTGTGTCTCACCTAAAAAATCCAGTGCGCAGGCTGGGAGGTCTGAAAGGAAAGAGGCCTTCCCCGGATCTTCGTACGCGAAGGCTGGCCAGCAGTATACCCACCAGTCCTCTAAAATAGTACCTTTTCACATAAAAGGGAGCAGCCCTGGAATTAACACAATTTTCTCCTTCCCATTCAGCCCTAAGGTTGCTGGCTATCATATTAGAAAACACAAATTTAACAGCATACTTTAATTTAGCTTGGAAATAGTGTTATGGAAAATAGCTAAAACTTGGGGAAAAAAAAACAAGAAAATGCACCTCATATTAACACTTTTCCTATATTTAAGAGAGTTTTATTATCCAATCATATTAACGTGTAGTACCTCAAACCTCAGACTTTACTTTCTTTCGTATTTCAACCATCTTCCTAGATTTTTTAAAATACTTTCTCTAAAGCTTATTACAGATGAAATAAATATTTCCTTGTGCTTTCTTCAGACATTATTCAGAAATCCAAGTGGTGTTTTCAGCATTATATATTAGTATTAACTTTTTGATCACCTCTGAAATTACAGCATGACATTTATTCTAATTTTTTTGTGCCACTGTTGAGATTCTCATAGAAAAAAAATATTGCTATTGCTGATATAAAAGAATTACCTGGTTAAGAGAAAAAGAGCAGTATTCATGTTCAGAAGATTATATCAGATTAAAAGTTTTTTTCTGTGTGCAAAAAAAAAGGACGATGTGTATAACCCCATTTTCTCTAAATCCAGAAATACTAACCCATGACTTTTTAATTAAACTTTACTTACACCATTCTTCTCAGGAAGCCCTAAGTCTGTCAATTCATTGAAAACTGGGTTTCTTTTAAACTTTTTTTTTTTTTTAAGTAAATTAGTCTCAATATAATGATAATACATCAATTTTGCACTTCTAAAGGGTTTTTACATTTCAGGCTTTCAAAGCGGTTTAGAAGTACTAAGGAAAAGACTTTTTAAAGGAAGCTATATTATCTTACTGATGGTCTTGTTAAACTCTGGAAAATGCTCACTAACTTCAGTCAGAGTAAAACCAGGCCAGTGCTGAGTGTCTTGGGATACCATCCCCCCACACTATCCACAGCCTTAAGTTATTTTACATAACTTATGATTTTACAAAATAAATACTCATTATTCATACTTCACAGTGAAGCAAGAGCCATGATTCATTTAATCAAAGAGCAAAAACCTTATTCAGAGGTCTGGGCTTCAATTTTAGAATATGTGGGCTTTTTTTTTTTTTTTTGGGAAAGACTAGGCAAAGAGTAAAGCTGTGCATAAATGTGCTCCATGGGAAGGCATTAATTTTAAATTATTGTTCCTTAATAGAGAAAAAAGCTTGTATCAAAAGTCAAAGCAGGAAATTTAGAAGTTTTGAAAATTTCCATTCATGATTTCTCCATTTATGACTATTTAACCATTTGCCCATGGGCTTCTGCAGAGACAGGAGAAACTAACAATTTTTCACTTTCCCCAGCAGCTGCTGACAGAAATTACCACAATTCCTCCCAGCAGCTCAGGTCTGTTCAGCACAGGTAAAGAGTAGTGCTATAAGCAGCATTTCTGTGTCACCTTCTTTCACTCTCTCACAGGGACATACACATTTATGCACCTTGCATGAAGTGCTGCAAGGTGGAATCCTGGAGCCCTTATCAAGCATAGCAGAGCAGGTCCAACCAGAGCTGCCGCAGGATGACTATTCAAGCGATGTCTGAGGGCAAGTCAGGAAGGCAAGGATCACCAAAGGAGGTCATGTTGCAGATATCCCTACAGAGCAGCCCAGGCAAGGGCCAGGGCTAAGGGGGTGAGCTCCAGCACAGCCCTCATGGGAGGAGGAATCCCACAGAGGCTGATCCCAGACCTTATCCAAAGTCACTGCCACCCGACAGCAGAAGCTGTCCCAAAGGGGAAGGGAGAGGAATGGGAGAGGAATGCAGAACTTGTTGCATCCAGGGCCCTAGGGACCCTGTAAATATTTGTACACAATAGAAGAGCTAGAATAAATCACTGCTTTTCCTATCTCAAATATGGAGGAAAAACTCTTGGTTAAAACTTGTTAGTTTTCCTGCAACAGAGCTGAGTTTCACCCAACTCCTGTCCATTAATTGAGTACTGCATATGATTTCACTTACCCAATCACATGGTAGTGCAAATGACTACTAAATCTTTGCCTGTCTGTACAAATACAAATGTTACTTATGCAAAAATCACATTTTCAGTGTTTGTATTTATCTTCTCTTCCCAGTAATGTGGACAACAGTGGTGATTCTCAGCTACAAGCATCAGAAGAGAATCTGTTTTATATATTACTGATTGGAGTGCTCTGCTCAATTGAATATGTGTTGAAGACTTAATGAATGTATTTTAATAATTTGATAAACTACCTGTGGTAGAGTTCTTGATCATATTCACTTGAACTTCATATTCATATATGATATCCTACCATTCATATACATATCATATTCATTTGAATTTGTTGGCCATTATATACTTTTTCAGAGAGTTCTAAAAATTAGATTTGGGTATATAGACTACTCATGATTTGTGTGAAACAGCAGTCCTTCACAATCCTAATTCCCCTGAAGAAGTTTCTAGATTATTATCCAAAATTAGTTCATTGCAGTTACTACATCTGGTGAATATTGCCTTGGTGACAAGAATGCTGGCGAATGTTTTGATAAGTTGAGTTACAGGGGAAAATATGACAGCATAATCAGATGTCAGAGATTTCTTCTGCATGTGAATAAAACATTTGCCTGTTGATGCTAGGTATATCATGAATTGTCAAGGAGAAAAATAGAGGTTTAATATGAAAGATGGAGCTCTGGAACATTCAATATTATATCAGAATTAGAGGATGAATTTTTTTCACAACCAGAGGCAAGAAAGAAATATTAGGAATTCTCGTGGTTTGACACTGGCCAAATGGCAGGCACCCATTAAAGCTGCTCACCCTCTCCTGCCACAGCTGGGCAGAGGAGAGAAAAATTTAACAAAATGTTCATGAGTTAAGGACTGAGAGAAAACAATCCAATGGCAAAACAGGCTCATCTTAAAGATACAAAGTGAGTTTATTACTAACACAGTCAGAGCAGGATAATAAAAAGTAAAATTAAGCCCTTTGACAACATCTTTTTTCCCCAAACCCTCCCTCCTTCCCACATACGGCACAGGGAGATAGGGCTTGGGGTTTTGGTCAGTTCACCACCACCAGTTTTCTTCACTCAGGGAGAGGAGTCTTCCCCTGTGAGACTGTGAGGTCCCTCCCAAGGGACACAGTTCTCCATGAGCTTCTCCAGCATGTCTTGCTCTCATGAGCATCAGCCCTCCCAAAACTGCTGCACCGTGGGTCTCTCTTCCACGGGCTGCACTCCTCCAAGGACAGGCTGCTCCAGCCTGGGAGCAGGGCCCTCTCTCCACCGGGTCTGTCATGGGATCACAGCCTCCTGCAGGCATCCACCCGCTCCGGCACGGGCACCTCCCCACGGGCTGTGGGTGGATCTCTGCATCCCCCGTGGATCCCATGGGCTGTGGGTGGATCTCTGCATCCCCCGTGGATCCCCACGGGCTGCGGGTGGATCTCTGCATCCCCCGTGGGTCCCCACGGGCTGTGGGTGGATCTCTGCATCCCCCGTGGGTCCCCAC
>VZRF01012030.1:772386-847449 GCA_013396875.1 Vireo altiloquus | reverse complement strand
TGTTGTTTCCCTCACATGTTCTCACCTCCTCCTCTTCTCTGACTAGAATCCCAAACCTCGTGATTTTGTTTTGATTTTCTTCTTAAATATGTCATCACAGAGGCGTTACCAGCCTCTCTCATTGGCCCAGTTTTGGCCAGCAGCATGTCCATCTTCAGAGCCATCAAATAAGGGACACAGTGGACATGGTGGAAGTTTCCAGAAGCTTTTCTCAGAAGCCACCTCTGTGACCTCCTCGCTACCAAAAACCAGGCAGTGCAAAACCAACACAGGAATGTTGCAGCAAAAATGAAATATTGGAAGTTGAAGATGCTATGGATTTTTATTAATTGTAGATTTGTCAATGACTGGTTTTCATTATTCAAATTTTGAAGATAATTTCTGATGTATCTTCTCAGATAACATTAGCATTTTGAAAATGTGAAAATCAAAGGTAATAAAAATATTATGATTGGGAGCCTTTTACTATGTAATATGATAATTAACCTTTACAGGACAACGGCGATTAAATTTTTGCAACTGGAAAATCAAAAAACAACTCACCCCAGACTATTTTTTAAGTTTCTTAATTCAGTAAAATAATGTCAATAAATTTATAAGAAAACTGTACAGATTGTGCAGGCTCTTATCCCCCTTTACATTGCTTTTGTTTCCTATAATTTTACATTCCAACGCTGCAAAACTTTTATGATTACAGGAAATTTTGCATGGCAGAAGGAAAGTATGTTAATAATATGAATGGGCTTTCAAAATCCTATCTTTAGCAGTATCTACTTATCTTTTGATGTAGCTTAAATTACTTGGTAAACATAAAGGAACTGGTCATAACACAACTCTGTGTTCTCTCTCTCACTCTCTCTGTATGCTTATAATAAATAATTCATTGTTGAACATTTTTTTTTTCAAATCAGTCCAAATATTTGATATGTTCATATGAATATATATTATGTCTATTTTTTCCCTTTTTGTTCCTACCATTCCCTACAGTGAAAAGGCTTAGCATAATTTGATGCCCGAGGGTATGTTCCATATTCATTTAAAACCAGGTTATCACTAAAGTCAGAGAGACACCTTATGTCAGTGAGGTTTGTTTGCAGTAAGCTACAATCAAATGTAGCAACCACTTCTGTCCAGAAATTACAGTTCTGTTCTTCCAGCATAACAGAATTATCTACCATAAAACCAAGTACTGCTTTTGAGGGAGTCAGAACTATCCTAAAAGTCTAGTTCAAAGGAGCAAATTCTCACCTGTTTCTACCTTCACAAACTAAGGATAAAAGAATCAGCAATCAGCCCTTTATGCTTCATTTAGTGCCATTATTTAGTAACACATATATTCAAACAGAGAGTCATAAACAAATTTTCCCTACTTAGCAGTCATTTTACAGTCAATGTTTCTCTCCAAAAGGAAAAAAGTAAGAAAACAAAACATGAAAAATGCTAGTCATATTTTTAAATCAATTCAGGGAAGTTGTTCAGTTATTTTGATGATGTGAACCTGTGTAGAAAAGGGACATAAAATAATGGAAAGCAGACACTTGTCACTAGAATAAATAGCAGCAGTCCTAGATTGCAGTGTCAGCAGTGCCACGTGTTGCCTTGTTCACTGATACAAGAAACTAGAGCAACATGACAGGTTTAGATGTTAGCAAGGTTCTGCCCTGTTACTTTCTTAACAAGTGCCGTTTGGTGAAAGGGGATCTGAAGCTAACAGCGCAAGTGTCTCCTGATCTTCCTTAGAGTCCCTGAAAGCAGGAAGAATTCACATCCCTTTGCTTGGTCGCCTTTCTCTGGGTCTCCTGGAGGAGTCACAGGCAGTGGAATGATCAGCCTGTCCTTAGGCATGCGATCCTTGTGCCGCTAGATGTCCCTGCATACCAAAATTTAGGAAGGCCTGCCTGGAGTACCCCGACACTTTTCGGAGGCAGAGCAGCAGCCGCAGGGCAAGCGAGGATAGCCATAAAATTTGATTGAGCAGAACTTGACCATTATTTTTTTTTAGGTAATAATTGCAGTAACTACAAACAACGCTGAATATTATCCACCCCGCGCCAAACATTATTATTCATTGACACAAATGTAAGGTCCATGGCATGGTATTGACAGTCAGCATCATTTAAGTAATGTCTTCCCTCACAAGGGTAAAAACATCCTATTGAAATCAGCCTGTAATGCCTGTTCATTCAATGAACTTTAAATGCCCTTGGTGTGGAAGGGCAGATTTAAAGCAGCAACCATTGCAAAAATTTAATAAAATAGATATAATGCTACTTTAATTAAAGCAAAGATTTGCAAATACTGATTTGAATACAATAAAACAAGTATTTTTAAAGAACTGGAATGGAACATACATATTAAAAATATACCTTTTCTAAATTACTCTCAATTTGATCCAAAAAACCTTGTCCTTGATTAATTAGGATTTTTTAATGATTAGAAATATATCAAATGTTTGCAAAATAATTTGTTCATACAGTAGCATGCTGCAGGGATACTTGTGTTTGAGCAGCACTAGAAAGCTGATGTGCAGCAATTATTTTGTTGCCTTCTGGAGGAACTAAACTTGACAAGACAATCTTTACATAAAACCAGACATATTAGATGTCTGCTTGTTGTGGGTATAATTTTGTTTGTTTTCTTGGGGAAAGCATTTAGGTTTGGCATATTCCTTTCATAGCAGAAGAATATTGCTTTGAATAATGTGCTTCCTGTAGATTCCTGCCTCAGAAATCCAGCTTCAGAAAGAAAAGATGGGTCACATTCACTGGCAATTTAAAAATGTTGCTTCTTTCACCAAGACTTCAAAGTTTGAGTCATATTCCATACATGGAGAAAATAACTGAAGAATAAAATAGCTATCATTAAGTTCATAGCAAGGGAGGGAAGTGTCTTTTTTTTTTAAGAACTAAATCAGTGCTACTTCTTGGTTTTCTTGTGGTGTGCTGTTTCAGTTCATTCAGTTGTTGCAGCTCCTTACTTCTGTCTGTTGGATTAGGGAAGCAGCCAAAGAATCAATGCTGTTTCCCCTGCTGTGGAAAATGGTGCTGCAAGCACTGTTCCCTAAAACTGGAATCTGTGGAGGATTCAGAAGCATCTGGATGCAGAATATCCTTCCCCCCATTCCTTTCCTATTTTATAAAAAAGTGACAATATTTAGGTTTACTCTGGCCTTGACATCTTTCCTTTCTATTATGTAATTTTGGACGTTTGGTTGTTGGGTATTGGTTGGTTTGGTTGGCTGGGGTTTTTTGAGGGGCAGATGGGAATGTTTGGGGTTTATTTTTCTGCTTCTTTTTTTAATTTTTTTTTTCCAATAAGTATTCATTAGAAATAATCTCCCTTTTCCCTTCAGGGCTAGGAAGATTTCATTGAAGCCTTCTTAAGCTTGAATTACAAAAATGCAAAACTAACTCACTCATGCAAGACTCTCAAATTATGGAGAACACACTTGGGAAGTATCACTGTATATTTGTCCTGGTCTTAAATTCTTCCTTAGACAACCACTATCAGCAGCTGGCTAGAGAAACCTTGAACAGTTCTTCCTATATAATGCAAAACCTCTCACTTTTTTTTTTTTCCTTAATTCAGAGCATGCTTTTTGTAGAGATCTCATCCACCAGAAAGATTTGTGGTTGGACATAACTGTCATGATTTTCTTGTTTGCCTTCCTGTTGTAGATGGAACTTCTACAGACTGTGCACACAGAAGCTTAGTGTTACACTCAGTTTTGAAGTAAGAAGATACATCTACTATTTTTTAGTGGGAAAACAGACCAAGGTATTGCTTGCTTTGGAGAAAAACTCCACAGTGAATGCATGAGACACAGAGATTGTCCAGAGGGAGAGAAGTTTTAAAGTAATTATTTTCCACTAATAAATTCCTTGTTCAGCTTTAGAAGGAATGAATAGCTTTTTTTAGTAAGGAACACATGACACATGGATTTCTGTGTAACAACCTAATGCACTGTTGCTAGACTGTCAAGCTGTCTGCTCAGTTTTGTTACAAAGAAAGTTGTACACAAGTAACAACAGTGCTATATTTATAGCTTATTCACAGAAGACTTTTCTGTGAGTCTTTGTTCTACTCACAGCATCCTGTGTGAGCAACAGGAATTGCAGAGACATCAAATAAACCCATGATTTTGGATTGGGATCCCCACTGACGTGTGCACCACTAACTCAAGCAGTCAAATTTGTGACAGCATATTAGGCAGGAGATACTAAGGGTATAAACCCCCTTATCCTTTTTCTCAAACAGCAGAAGCCATATTTCAGGAATTTATACAGATTTATTCAATAATATATTTGTCAGACAATTTTTCATAAACATTCCTGAAGAACCTAGCATGCAGCAAATTTTATTATAACTTGTGCCAATTATTTACATTTTTTCTAAGGGATATTTCTGATTTGTTTTAATGTTCTATTAGATAAACAGGGAAATGCATTGGAATTGTATTGTAGAAATGTAAGACCCAAGAGTGTTTGAAGAAAAATATTCTTGGCTTTAAAATGGTCTTTAGGTTTAACTCTATGTTTGAGACAATCTTAGGGAAGTCTCAAAAGTAGAAAGAATTTAAGTAAAACCTTTGTGGAATTACATTAAATATCAATTTGTTGCTGCTGTCAGGTGGTCATTTTCTCAGGGAACACAATAACCACCCAGCCAACTACAAGAGCACTAAGCAGATCAGCAAGTTAAAGTATATGGATGAAACATAAGAATTAATTTAGTATTAGAAAGGCATAATTATCTACCCCAAATCTGCCCAGTAACTAGTGATTAACACTGCTAATTTTGTGAAAGTTCCTGAAAATGTTCAATATCAAAATGATGAAGACATTAATTTCCCATCTCATACAGAATATGTCACTTTCATCAGCACAGCAGAAGGTGGTTGATGATTACTTGCTAAATAGAAATATTCCCACATCCTGAATCTCTAGTGTCACTTGTTATAAGTTCCACAATCACCCTAGGAGACAACCACCTCAACTTCCCCATGGAAGAGAAAGATACTTCTTGGTCTGATTGAAAAACAGGTGTTTAAGAAAGAAGTTAAAAGGTATCGCAAACAATGCTCTTCTGCCTTAACATCCGTTCTGGCTACAAGGGAACAAGAAAGTCTGAAATAGCTTTAACTGAGGTCACAGGTCACCATAGCAGTGACCATAGCAGTAGGAATGGAAGCTTTGGACTCTCAGGATATTTTAAAATGAAATTCTCTACAGTGACTTCTTGCTATAAAAGAAAGGTTTCAGTAAAGGCATAAGACCATTAAAAACTGTTGCAGAGAGCAGAAACCCAAACATACTAAAGCAGGAATAGGCCTGGAAAGAGAAAAAAGCTTCTCTCTCAAACACTTTGTTGTACAGAGTGACTCATATTTGGATTTTTTTTTTTTTAAGCATAAAAATGGGGAATATAATTCACTGGCTTTGAATAGTTCAACCTGCCGTGAAGTCCGACCTTGTGGCCTCCCAGAGCTTGAGCAGCTCTTGAGGTTAGGACTAGTTCCTGATGAGCTGTACCAGCAAATGCAATCATACCTACTTTTGATTTTCTTCTTATTATTTTGGTATTGACCCTTACAACAGGATAGAAGCAAGCACACTGAATTTTAAGGCAGACACTACTACAGACAACTGTGTCAGCAGTAAATCACAAACTTTTTAATGATTTTTGTGCATTGAACATGCACAGGGAACTCATCTGGGGAAGGGACATCTAAAAAGAGGATTTTTTTTTCTTAACCTTTTTTGACAGGCAGTGATGGTAAAAGTATTGCAAAAAGGTATTACAAAAGTGATTCATGACAGATAATTGCTTATAAAAATACAGAGGTGGGAAGTCAGGAATTTCAGAACACCCAAAGTTTGGAGCTTCAGGGAGTTTTACTTTCCCAAATTAGAAACTTGTGTGGTTATCATCTCAAGAAAGGTCATTCAGGTCTCTAGACTTCCTTTGTCAAAGAATATGAAGCCCTTGGACTCCTGGGAGGAAAGGGAAATAGCAAAGCTTTAGGGCTTTCCTGGGTCAGCATTCCCTGGAGGAATTCAAAGTGTCTCCAAACAGCTTGCTCCAAACAGAGTCAGAGACCTTTGTTAATCCTCCTCCCACGTGCTTATGCATGTACCACAACATATTGCTGTTCTGCTTTATTTAGAAGTCAGGGAGAGGGAAATGGTTTGAGTTTTACCAGATCAAGGGGCAAGGAGAAATGCCTCGTGACAGCCCTTAGCTATCTCCCCGCACACCAAGGACATGTGCTCTGTATTGTGCAAAGAGCCAATGTGCTAGGTGTCTTTGGGGGTCACTCTTTAACTACCTCAGTTTCCACTAATCCAGCTCATGTGCTTTTAATTCGCCTTTTGGTCTGCTTTGCAGACCAATAAAAATGTAAATCAGCACCATTCCTCTAATTCCTTATTGTTTTATTTGCAAAAAAGAATTTAGGAAACTGATATTCACATGTCTCTATTCTTGATTATGGCAAAATTATTTTTCTTAAATGCTCTGTGGCTAAAAAAGAATACACCATTTTAATGAATACTTAAGTCTTTCTCTAAGAGATTTTTTCAGTCAGATTGTCTTCCTTCCTTTTCCATGGATTATTCTACAATATCCCCACAGTGACAGGAAAATAATGATCTATTACACTGGCATGTAATCAGCATGGTTTTTCTCCAGCAATACATTAGATCAAATCATGAACATAGCAGCATTACAGCAGTATCATTTTGACAATGATTTAAACTAACATATCATCAGTGCTACTGTACATCACTTCAGAGATAGAGCATGTTAATGCCTCCTCAGATTGATGTTGCTGTAGGAAAAAGTATTAGCATAATGCAGGGGTGATGTAAGTACAATAGGTAAGCTTTCTACTGCTGCTGTAATATTAAGTATTAGCATAATGCAGGGGTGATGTAAGTATGCTAAGTCCATTTTTCCTCTTAATCATTTTTCCAATTAATTTATCTGTGGAAAGTCCATATATATTCATTTTACATGTGAAGGTCAGATTGTGCTACTCTGGTGCTTATAACTAATTTCATTAGGACAATCCAGCCTGATATTTGCATTGCTTAAGTGAATGAAAATTTTGCTGCTGACTTAAAAGAAACAAGATAAAATTTCAGTTGAGAAACACTGTCCTGCTCATTATAAGAAACTTTGATGCTGAGAGAAAGACTAGCATAATACATTGACTGGAAACTCAGGCAGGTGTCTTCTGTTCCTGGTGGTTTTCCTATATGACTCCTAGTTTACGATTGGATGCAACAGCAAACTGACTGAGTGAGTTTGTGCAAGTGACTTCTCACTGAGAAGTCTATCTTCCTGTAACACCTGTTTTCTTTTTTTTGATTAAAACACTTGTGTTGTTAATTGTTTATCACTAGTATTAATAAAATGCATAGCACACCAGAACTGAAAAAAAAAAAAAAAAAGTCTTTAATAAAGATTTAATGAAATTATCCAGAATAAGAAAAAAATATCTATTTTGCACAATTTTGGGTTTGGTTTTTTTTTGTTCTCTACAAAAAAAGAAGAAATTATTAACAGCAGTATCAAAGAAAGGTATTGACACCAGATTTTTGTTAGCAGCCAGAGCAGCAAAATTTTCTTCTCCCACAACTGGATTCCTGAAAAAGCTTGACCCCCTTGATTTCTTCATTGCTCTGAGGTGAAAGCTGTGGGCACATGGCCAGGCAGAAGGGTTTTGGATTTATTCCTAGCTTGAATTGAACATCGTTGCTGGCCCTTTGTTCTTCTCCCTGTACTGGGAAAGTCATGGTCCATCTCCTTTTCTCCCATTTGGTGGATGAGACCAATTGGGCTCTGAGACTGTT
This sequence comes from Vireo altiloquus, assembly GCA_013396875.1. Lineage (NCBI taxonomy): Eukaryota > Metazoa > Chordata > Aves > Passeriformes > Vireonidae > Vireo > Vireo altiloquus. The sequence continues at coordinate 839,593 of VZRF01012030.1, read as the reverse complement.
ACTTTGCTTGAAATGTAAGACAGAAATATGAAGTGAAAATATGGTGGGTTTGAGTAAAGGTAATAACAAAATCTATCCTTCAAATTTTTTAGAATATGGTAAGGATGGCTGGATTTTTTCCAAGGCATAGATAGTTTTTTCAAGTCATTCAAAACTGCATCAAAACATCCACATTGTTTACACCACAGTTAACTACATCCCACAATAATTGCAGAAAATTTATTTCTTTGTAAGCCATTTATGCACAAGATTTACTCACTGAAATTTATAAAAGACCTTAAGCAGCTTAAACTGAGCATGATGCTGGGCCAGTTTGTCTAGACTATGGTTTTTGCCAAGAAAGGTTAGACCACATGATCCTGGACTTCCCTTGCAACCTGGTATTCCATGATTTAACAGATTATGGAAAGGAATTACAGGGCAAAGGCAGTTAGGGCAGAAGTGCCTAATAAATGTGATTTATAACAGGCTTCTGAGACTCAGCACGTCAGTTTGTTATGTGATAAGTATTACACATACAGCCCAGTATATTCACCCTTCCCCAGCTGTGCAGCAACTAAATTTCAGAGCAACTTTTCATCAGGCTGGTAGAAGGCCTGCACTGGAAATCAGTTCCCAGGAATCATTAACATTTCAAGTCACTGAGCAGCAGGAAAATTCTCAGCCTTCCCATGAAACACACCACAAGTGATTTAATGTTTTAATACTAAGAGGTTTGGTTGTGGTTAAGCAGTCCATGAGTGCTGTGTCACCTGCCTCACTACCCTGGAAAGATTTAACAAGACTCCTCTGTCTGGTCCATAACCAATCAGGCCTGCTTGTAATTTGACCTGCTAAATGATTATGCAGTCAAGTAAGCTGCAGGATTTAACACTTTACCTTGTTCTCTCTCCAAAGTCACCTGAAGGGAAGTTCACTGCAGTTGGTATGCTCTTTCTGTGGTTAAGTTTCCTATTAACAAAAAGTGAGATAATTGTTCCAGCATCAGCTTCTACATATTTACTCTAGAAATTATTTTGTCTGTTAGATTAAACTCACATTTTCCTACATAGGCAGTTAGAGAATGTTTGATTCATTCAACATCCTGTTCAAAAAACTAATTGACTTGTCCTTCTTGAAAGTCTTATTTCAATAAATATTCTTCCTCTAATAACTTTGTGATGCTAAAAGGAACATGTGGGGAGAGGTAAGAAGCACATGGCAGCACAAAGGAGCACAAGGTGGGACAGAGAGACCCTGGGGGGAGGAGGCGTGACGGAGCAGAGCCCTATGGAGAGGAGCTGCCGGAAGATGCCAGACGGATGAACAGCATGTGATCACCCCACAGAAGGACATTTAGAAAGCGTGTCACTGATGTGGCAGCATGGGATAGGTCGCTTAGTGAGAATTACCATGTAAGGAAACACTGTGCCTTGAAGAAGTGTATAAAACCATCTCATTTCTTTGAATAAACGATTCAGGTTCCCTGCCAGTCTGGGTCCATGTCTCAATTGATACAAGAAAATACATATGTATATATATGTGGTGGTTTTGGATGAAGTGGAGCTGGTTTTCTTCGTGGTGTGAAGTGTCGAGATTTGTGCTGAACACAGGGTTGATAGCCTAGAGATGTTTTTGTTATTGCTGAGCAGGGATTACACAGAGCCAGGGCCTTTACTGCTTTTTGGCCAGGCTGAATCAGGCCAGGCTGAATCAGGGGACTTAAAAGTTAAGAAATTATTTTTTTTTAAGAACTCCTTGCTAACACTATATATCTTGCTCATTCCACTTGCCAAGAAGGGAAGGAGGATAAAAGGGATGATGCAAGGCCATTGATGAAGGGAAGAAACCGTGACTGGAGATCCTAGGATCGGACCCTGAAGCCAGGGCAAACCAACCTTAAGGACTGGACCTGGACCAGGAGGTTTGGACCTAGACCAAGTGCTCAGAGAGCATGCGCTGAAGGCAGGGTGAAGAGATCATACCGGATGAAGAGGAGTAACTTCATCCCAGAGACCCCTGCCCATGACCACCAGCAGGCACTGCACATGCGTGATCGTATGGAAATGGTCATTTTAATACAAGTGGAGATAGGCTACGAATATGTATAGGTGTATTGGGAAATCTAATGCATATGTAACTTGTAACTCGCTGCCAGAGTGAACAGGTTTGGAAGGAGAGATCCTACATGCCACATCCTGGAGGTGGCTGGACATCTGCCTGACCATGGGAAGCAGTGAGCTAATCCCTTGTTCTGCTTTGCCTGTGCACACGGACTTTTTTTCTCCTATTAAACTGTCATTTTCTCAACCTATGAGTTTTCCAGGTTTTACTCTTCCTCTTCTCTCCCTGATCCCACTGGTGAGGGAGTGAGCAAGTGGCTGTGTGGGGCTTGGCTCTTGGCTGGGGTTAATCCACCACAGCACATTACATATATAAAAAATATTTAAATATGTATCACCAGAGATGAGGAGACAAAGAGCAGTGGAAGACCAAAAAGATAGTCTTATTCTTTCTTTTCTATCTTGTAATGTTAAGCAGCTTGCACAGGATCCATGTTTTTTCCTCTACTTTTATGACCTTTCTCCATCTTGTCTGAAAGAACTCCGTAGATCAATGCATCTAAAATTCATCTTGACAGCTCATAACAAGAACAGAGAATGCTTTGACATGCAAGAATTTCAGAATGCCTCTAGATTTCAGTTAGCATTTCCAGACAAATTTTAGGTAGAACAAGGAGGAAGCAGTAAGCAAACAGTCTGTTAGTTGACTCCTAACCATACTGAACTGTTGAAAACAGTATATCTGCTCTCATTTAAAATGGAAAAGATAGGTTTGAATCTTCTTCACCCCTTAAAGTCCTATAGAGCTCTGAAGGAAGAGGTAGCTTCCACACTTTTCATTTCTAAGGATGTTTCTCTGTGTCTGTGCTGATTAATAAAGCTCACATTGACATGAAAGGCTGCTGTGACACAAAGTAGTTACAGGGTATGTTTTAAGGAACCTTTCTCATATGCCTTATTTCTTAGCTATCATTATCATGTTGTCTGTCATTTTCAGCCAATCTGCTGTAGCTAACTGACTCAATGAAAGAGTGCATCTTAATTTGTCAAAAGCAATTAAAATAATTCACTACACTGGAACATGCATACAGCCTGCGCACAGCTGAAGAACATCCTGTAGGTAAGAAGAATCTATTATTCCATCAGTTATGATTTTGAGTTATGTGTAATCATTCTTTGTAGTGTATTTAAAGAAACTCACAGAGCCTTTACAAATTTAAAACCTAGGCCTCTTGAACTTCTGCCAAACTTTACTTATGTTCTGCCTCTGATGGCATCAGACAAATGTACAGTAAAATTGAAACGGGTCACCTGTGGAGCTCTATGAAGCATGGGAGTTCTGCTTCCTATTTTACTTCATTTGTGACAGAATAGTGGGTTTTGTTTGGATGTGTACTTTAACTCTGCTCATCCACCATTATAACTACTGGAAGTCCATTGATATTCCCTGTAGTCTAGAGCCTACAGTCACTGACCCTCATATGACTTCTGCTGCTGATAGCAGAAAGTGAAGAATTAACCAACAAAACTCTTATCCAACTAATTATTGATCAAAAGCTATTTCAATACATGAGAAATATCTCAGAATATGTGTAATTAGTCTGCAATTTAATCACAGAAATCCTCTAAAATGTAGAAATCTTTGGATTATATTCAACTCCAGTAGGCCCAGTACCTCAGAAGTAGAGATTCATACCTGACCTGAAAGGAGGCACTGCTTTTTCTGGGTTATTACTGCTCTCTCCCAGGTCACTCCTTCTCATTTGAATTTGTATTTTCCAGTTCTCTGACTTTTGCATCAACTCCTTCTGCAATCAGAGCTTTTTAGTAGATAATGGCTAGATCAAATACCTATATTACTTCCTTTAAGAAGCTGATAAGCACTTATGGATACAACTGACGGAACAGACACAAATAATGTTTATTTTACCACTAGAATTAAAGCAACTAAAGAAAATAGATAACTGTCATGCACATACTGTAAACTTATCCCCAAGCCTGCCATCCCCTAACTGCAATCTGTGAAGATGTAACTTCATTGGAAACCATCAGCAGGTCTCTAGGTGCTCATTTAATTCTTTGTTCAGTCACACTCCCTCCTTTTAAAATTGCAACATCTCCTTTAGAATATTAATTTTCTGTGTACAGGATTTGTTCTATGGCAGGCATACCAAATGTTTGTTGACACACAAATTCTCTCTTTCCTGGCTTTTTCTTTCCAGGTTCTTTTCCCCAAGTGGTCATAATAAACACAGTTCAATACATTTAAATAAGAAATCAAGTCTAAACATAAGACTAGATTGGTTTGGGTCGTTCGCAGGCAAAATAAAAACTATTTTAAGCACTTTTTTTTCTTGTTATGGTTTACACCAAAATGAAAATGTATTTGTTCTGTGAAAAGGGGAGATTTTCTTGACCCTTCATGTTTGATTTGACTGTCAGTGTGTTTTGATCCAGTCTAAAACCCAGAAGAGCAAAAAAAACTAAGTCTCTGTGCATAAACTGGAAAGAATTTAGATGGTTAAAAATATTCCCAAAAATGAGATTAAAACCAAACAAAATTAAATGTTGGTGCCAAAAAATTGATGTATTTTATTTATAAGAGGGAAAGAAAGAAAGAAAGAAAGAAAGAGAAAGAAAGAAAGAAAAAAAGAGAAAGAAAGAAGTGTCGGTGGGGGCTTGGAGGACAGGGAGAGGTGGCAGGGGTTAGGTGGGAGCACATCACCCATCCACGGTCCCATTAGGTGGGAGCACATCACCCACCCAGGGTCCCATTAGGTGGGGGCACATCACCCACCCAGGGTCCCATTAGGTGGGAGCACATCACCCACCCAGGGTCCCATTAGGTGGGGGCACATCACCCACCCAGGGTCCCATTAGGTGGGAGCACATCACCCACCCAGGGCTCCCAGCCACGTCTCGTTGCTCGCCTCCATGTGCTCTGCTGGTGCTGAGGGTCCCCCGCCGCCGCCGCCACAGGCCCGACACGCCGCCACAGCCGCGGAGTGCAGAATTCCATGGATTAATGCCGGCTTGGGGCAGCTGGGAACGCCCGCGTGTCTCCCTTGCAGGGCCAGTGCGAGCCTGTCCCTCGCAGCCCCGAGGGTCTGTGGCACCATCTCCGGAGCTCAGTGCAGGGCTGGGGACCCCTCTGAGGGCCTTTGCTGGGCCGTGTCAGCCCCTGTGCTGCGGATCAGCTTCTCCCCCGGGTGAGGCCCCTCAGCCGCGCCCCTCTGCACAGGGGAGGCTGGGCAGTCACTGCGCCTCTGACCGCGGCTTTTCTAACACACACAAAGCCTCTCTCCCCAGCCTTTGGTGCGAGCGTCTGTGCGGGCCTGGCAGCTGATAGCCCCGGGACAGCGGCCTCCACCTTGGAGGTGTTAGGCTTGTGCTTCGTGAATGTCCCCAGCCCTGAGTCTTTATTTTATCTTCATCAGCGAGCGGGCCCAGGGCCTCTCAGAGCCCCATTCGGGGTGTGGTAGCCTTCTCTGCTGCTTTTGTAACACAGTTTTAAACGTCCTTCATGAAAATGTTTAGGTCATAAACTATAATATTTCAGTCTCTGACACAGCGTCCCAAGAAGGCTGAAACCCTTGTGCCTCACCAGTCCATCAGGGTCCCATTCTGGGGACCCTTCAGTGACCAGCCCTGCTGGTTCAGAGGGCTGTTTGACTGACTCATTCAGGGACACACACCAACAGCCTAAAGGAGACTTCTCAGCAGGTCTTCCCACCTTCCCTCAATGGGTCTTCCACTTTATCTCCGCATGTTACCCATTGCCAGCAAATGCCAGTGCCCGTGAAGGACTCACACCAAGAGTTTATGGAATAAAACTCTTTATTAATATAAAACTGTGACAGCTGTGTTTTACTCTATACTTTCTGTACCATTACAACTTCTGTTAGGATGTGAATTTAACTTCTGTAGTTAAACTTCTCTAGTTTCCTCTAGTTTTTGCACCCAACCATCTTTCAACAGTATGGTACTAGTATTTTTCACTTAATTAATCAGACTACAGCCTATTTTATACCTTCGACCATTTAAAAAAAAATGTTTTGTGTTCATGACTTGATAAGCAATTACATCAAGTAAAGGGTGTAGAGAAGAGACAGCTGAAATATTTCTATGAAAGAGTGTCCTAGCATAACTGGATATGAGATTTCTAACTCTTGCATGGAAGCTTGTCTATTTAGAAATGTAGAAGGGAAAAGGAACAGCTCAGGTCCTTTCAATGGCCAGAAACTTTGCTGTTTACATGCACTTCCAAAAAATCTACACATCTATATTACATAATGCAGACTGCAAAATGTTTCCTGGTAAATCATAATGAACATTAAATTTTTAATAAACCCCCAAAGCTTCAATTATAATGTGTCATAGGAAGAGAAAAGGAGAGAATAATCATCCAAGTTCTGCATTCTGCTGTTACAAGGCGTTTCTTTAATGATTAAAATATTTACAAGTTCTTTTCTCCAGCTATTTTGACTGATACTGTACCAAAATCTCTTTCAATTTTTTTCTGTGCTGAAATGATGTAAATTCCAGCATGGATGGATAAGAGGGCTATGTTTTCTTGTAGTGTCTCTTTTTTAACAACTGTTATTATGCTCCATAGCCTAGAAGGATGCAAGGAAATACAAGTTAACAATACGTCTGTGTTTACAATTTCAGTTGTTATCTTTTAGACCAACAAGAGTTTCAGCATCTGCTTAAATTTTATATTGTATTCATGTTCCACTCATAGTCATAGAAGGTAATTATAATCATGTTCATCATCTTATTCATATCTGGATTTTTTTGGTATGTGTTTGTATAAGAAAAAATAAAAGTTTAACTTCTCTGGCTTTTCATATTTTTGATATTTTTTGTTCACTGGTAATTTAAATCTACATTTAGATATTAATTGAAAGCTGATGGTTTCATTTCACTTACATAAATGTATTTCAGTCAAAAACAAATTATCATGACTTTAATTAGGGGAAGTCTCAGTGGCAGGGAATATCTGTCTTTCTACTGATTTGATGTCTTCTTTATAGTGAGTTATCCAATTGTCAAAAAATCAAGGTTGAACACAACTTTTTTTTTTGCCGGTAACAGCAATCTAACAGTATATCCTCACATCCCAGCAGTATGCTTTTAACGAAGCCAGAGGTTTTGATTAACTAGAGAAAGTATTTCTTCAAAACACATAGAATTTCTTTTCTGAAGAGGTAGACATGATATTACAAGAGCAAGCAAAGTAATTTCAGAAAAGGAATGAAAAAACCCCCAAACATATTTGGGTCTTAATGCATTCTTTATTCAAATAGGAGCTGAAATTGGTAAAGCTTAGACTTTTTTTATATCTCCACAGAAAAAAGAACATTTATGATCTGGTACTGGTCAAACCACAAACTATTTTGGTAATTTTATTTTTTCCTTCTTTCTTTCTTGATTAAACTTTTCTTGATTAACTTTCTATCACTCTTTTCAGATTATATCATTAACCAGTAGTGTTTTGCAAGTATAGATTATGAAAAAGGTGCATAAAATTAATAACTTATTAATGATATTTGTGAGAAATACTTAGTGTTCAATGATTTCCATGCAATTTAGAGCAACAAATTTACATAATTTGCCACATATTTCTTTCTAACATCTCTATATTCAGATTTTCATAAACCAGTAAAGTGCATCAATAAATGCACTTATAGAACATGAGATTGTCTTGTCTTTACAGGCAGAAGTGATAGGACAAGAAAGGAGTGGTGGAACACAGAAGTTAAACACGCATAAAATAAAGTTTTTCTCTGTGATACATATAATCCTTTTTGATTAAGGCTGCACTGCCAGTGATTTCCTTGCCAACTCTCAAAATTTTACATCTTAATTTCATGTTTTTTTAATGTTAGGTCCCTAAGTATTGATAGACATGGCATGCTGCCTGCACGGATTGCATTGACAAATGTCTGTTTTCTTGAGGGGTTTTCCCCTTGTTGACTAGAAATCATGCTTATCTCATTTATCTATCATGAGGTAGATTATTTTTTTCACACATAGGGTGTTACTAAACTTGATTTTGAGCAGCTGTATTCTCAGGTGGTTGCAAAGAGTTAACCTTTCTCTCCAAAGCTGCTGTCTATCAATACTCTTTATGCCTCTATCTAGTCTATTTCCCTAATTAAAAGGTGGGTTGCTGAAGAAGATCAGTTAGGAGACTTGACTGTAGAGTTTTTAGCATCTTGTAGGCACCCAGCTGTCTTTCTCCACATAATCTGACCTAACAGCTTGATTTTGAATGTGAAATCAATTTCTTCCAAAGGTCGATTTGAAATATTGCACATAAAATCATATCATTGCATTCATCAACAGCAATGTTATTTGATAACCTAAATGAAGAATTTTATATCCAAATAAAATTGATGTAGAAGTATTTTTTACCTAACCTCCAGCATATTTATTGCTTTGTGAACCTCTTCTACTATGATTAATATTTTGCCGGCTAATAAAAAACATTCTCTGTTTCAAATAAGCAATTGCTATTGAAGAGATTAGCAGAATATTCCAGTCACATGAGTAAACCTTTTGCTCTGACCTAATAATTTATATATTTGACATAGATAATGCTCTTTAGGGTCTATGCAGGAGTATGGTTGGCCTGAATATTTCATTCCCTTGTAACTTCATTCAGCAAAAGCTCCATCAAGAAAAAGATAAATTCTTCCTCCAGTCACTGTACAGAGTGCTTTTACTGTGCCACACATGGGCTCATTAATTAATGACATATTTTAAAGTGTCCTTTAGTCCTCTGCCATGACAGTTATCCTGTTGAGTTATGGTTCTCAGGTACCAGGGGAAAGCAACTGGAGGCCGCTGCCAGGAAGTGAGTCTACAGAGTCTTGAAAATTAGTGAAGCTTCCCTTGCATAGGCACATTATCTGGAAGAGTTAAGCTGTTAATAATTTATCATCTGTGAAGTGGAATGAAAGCAGATTTATTATCCTTAATATGATTTTGTAATTTTTTTCCTAAATATTTGCACAATGCTCTGCAGCTGCTACACGGTTGTTAGGAGATTGGCTTTGTGTCATCACTGCTTTGTCGGTGCACACGATCAGTCATTGGAAACTCGGATCAGCTCATGTGTTCAGTCAAATAGGCCTGTCTTTGCTGCCCCTGATGCTTCCACAGGATAGTGAAATCATAAACCTATCATTTGAGATAAGGACTTGAAAAATATAGTCTCATTGCCTTTCAGATACTTCAGCTCCAAGTGATCCCATTAATTCTTCTGCCTAGAACACACAGCACATCTTAAAGCAGTTTTATTGGATTGGGTAGTCTCTTGAGCAGAGGGCTCTGGAATTGATATAGGTCAGATACTTTAGTTAAATTAGCAAAGCTCCATTATACTATTGCACTAGTCAGACACATTGAAGCCACTGATGATTTATGAACTCTAATGAACCTGGCCTTTAATAAAGGTTCTGTTGTGGTACTTCAGGTCTGATCCTTGAAGGAATTCCCATCTTCAGAAAAGGATTTGGGAAGTGCACCTAATAAAATTTATATTTCTTGTATATATGTAAATCTTACAGCTTTAAGACAACGAAGTATGGTAATTTATGTCTCTGTTCTGCAATGCACATAGTAGATAAGTTTACAGCAAATCTTAGAATTGATCATGGTCTTAGATGTAGAAAGCCAAATATAACTGTTCCTGCTCTCTGAACATTACCAAACACACAGCCAAAGATCTGATTCTAGAAATGGAGCTGTTACTCATTAATATATTGTTCTCTCTGCCTGTTCTACCTATGTTGAGAAATGATTCATAACAACACGATTTCGTGCTGTACTATACATAAGAAATTTTACAGAGGCAATTTTTGAAGTATGTAGTAAATCATACCTCTCCCCATTTCCCACTTCATCATAGGTAGAAAGGAAACACATAGTTTTAGTTTCGTAATATACTATTAATCTTAAAAACTCCAAGTTTCTTCTGGTGTAGGTCTGTCATCCAGCTCCACACAGATNTGTTGTGGTACTTCAGGTCTGATCTGTGAAGGAATTCCCATCTTATGGGGACCATCTGGTGTAGGTCTGTTATCCAGTTCCACACAGACTTTTTTAATAGACTTTTTCATTTTATATGGTGGATTTGCACTTGATGGATAGACAACCTTCAGAAACCTCCCAAAGGGGAGAAACTGATTATTTCAGTGCACATCAAATATACATGATTCAAAGATGCTCATTGAGTTCCTTTCTGTAGAACAGTCTGCCAAAAGAGTGTCACAGTATCACAAAGCACCAGTGGCATTGTGGTTAGTGGTTAGTGTTGGCAGTACTCAGTTATATCCATTGTGATGAAAATCACAAAGGGAATGTGACTGTTATATTACCACCCTTAATAAGCTCAAATTTGAGGTTCCTTGCTTTAGGAGCAATCTCTTTTCCCCTCCACTTGGTTATCCTTCCAGTACCTGAAGGGAATTTACAGGAAAGATGGGGCAAGACTATTTGCAATGGCATGTAGTGACAGGAGAAGGGATAATGGGTTTAAGTTGAAAGAGATTAGGTCTAGATTAGATATTAGGAAAAAAGTCTTTATTATGATGGTGGTGAGGCACTGGAATGGGTTGCCCAGGAAAACTGTGGATAGCCATGCCTGGAAGTTTTTAAGATCAGGTTGGANGATTATTTCAGTGCACATCAAATATACATGATTCAAAGATGCTCATTGAGTTCCTTTCTCTACAACAGTCTGCCAAAAGAGTGTCACAGTATCACGAAGCACCGGTGGCATTGTGGTTAGTGTTGGCAGCACTCAGTTATATCCATTGTGATGAAAATCACAAAGGGAATCTGACTGTAATTTTACCACCCTTAATAAGTTCAAATTTGAGGTTCCTTGCTTTAGGAGCAATCTCTTTTCCCCTCCACTTGGTTATCCTTCCAGTACCTGAAGGGAATTTACAGGAAAGATGGGGCAAGACTATTTAAAATGGCATGGAGTGACAGGAGAAGGGATAATGGGTTTAAGTTGAAAGAGATTAGGTCTAGATTAGATATTAGGAAAAAAGTCTTTATTATGATGGTGGTGAGGCACTGGAATGGGTTGCCCAGGAAAACTGTGGATAGCCATGCCTGGAAGTTTTTAAGATCAGGCTGGATGGGGTTTTGAGTGACCTGGTCTAATAGAAGGTGTCCCTACCCACAGCAGGGGTGTTTAAACGAGATAACATTCAAGGTCCCTTCCAACCCAAACCATTGTATGATTCTATGAGTGTCCCAACATCTGACTCAATTACCCCAGTGTGCAGGCTGGAGGTGCACAAGAATCTGGGAGGGGACCCGGGCAGGACAGCTGATAGGAAATGACCAACAGGATATGTCTTACTCCATGATGTGCTCAGCAGTAAATGCTGTGGAAAAGGAGCAGAAAGGAGGGATGTTCATGGCTGTGGTGTTTGTCTTCTTAAGTAATCATTAAGCATGATGCAGCCCTGCTTTCCTGGAAGTGCTGATATCTGCCTGCCAATAAGAAACAGTGAATGAATTCCTTGCTTCTTTTTTCTTGTTTGTGAAGTTTTTGCTTTACGTAGTAAACTGCCTTTGTATGAACCCACAAGTTTTTGGTTTTTGCTCTTCTGACTCTCTCTCTCACCCCACCGAAGAAGGAATGACCCAGCAGTTGGGTAGGCTCAGCTGCTGGTTAAAATCAGTTCACTATATCAGAGCATTGAGGTATTTTTTTGTTTGTTTGTTTGTTTGTTTGTTTGTTTTTGTTTGTTTTTTGTTTTTTGTTTTGTTTTTTTTTTAATTCATTTGCAGAAGGTATTCAACAAAATTTTAATTAATTAGCTTTTTTTCTTTCCAGCTTCAAGTACTGACAATACCTTCTAATGTCGCACCGCTACAAACTTCTTCAGTAAGCATTCAGCCAGCTGCTACACAGAACACACTGAGAAGTTCAGCCACTTTCAGGTATTGATTCACACCATTGACAACACACTACATTACAGAAAAAACAGAATGGACACTCTCAGCAAATCAACTGAAGTTTGTCAGGACTCCTGTTGCCTCTTACTGTGCTATTTCGTACAGCAAGGCTATATGAGAAATCTGCAGGTAAATCCTGTGACTTGTTAACAATGCATAAAGTGATTTGTATTGACGATGTTCCTGAATGTGATTAATGTAGGCACAGGAAAAGTATATATAATAATTTTAAAGACTTCATTACTTTAAACATAATGTGGTGTTTTATTTAGATGCTATAGTGAATATCACACACAGCCCAAGAAAAATCTTCTCCATCTGCTTGAGTCCCATTACTGTTATGTCAATTTTCATAAAAATTAAATCTATTGATACATATACCATAAATGCTCTAGCTTTATATAGAAATACCTTTTTTTTTTTTCCCAAGACTGAAAGCATTCTTCCCTAACTGAAAAACTAGTCAGCTAGTTGTATTTGACTAACTCATACATAAGTATGTTTTTACAAATCTGTACTTTATGGAACCCTTACAAATCTTAGCTAACCTAGTCCTAATGAAGACCGGAAAGAGAAGAAATCAACACATAAAAGATAATTAGACACATTAAAGTACAGTCTGACTGTTCTACTCTGGGAAGCAAGACCTTTGGTTTTCTAAGTCTCCACAGTGAATTACACCTGCTTTGTCCATAATTGCGCATGAGAAAAAAAACAAACCTCCTCAAAAAAGAGCAGTTAGAAAAAAAAACTATTTTCAAGACTTTGTTCTAGTGATTCAGAGGAGAGGGTTAGTCTAGGAAAACTGGTTTTGTATCTACGTTAAGTAATGGTACACAGATTAAGCTGTGTTTCTAGCTTGGACTCCTATCTACTCTTTCTCTCTAGGGAGACTGTGCTCAGCATTTTGGCACCTTTGTTCGGCATCTGAATATAACATGAATCCCTTTTGAATCCATTTACTTCCTGAAAATGTGTTCTTTTAGTACATCTCCCACTTTTTATCTTCCTCTACCATCATATCACTTTCAGATTTTAGCTTTCAAAGGAGCGCTAGACACAAAGCAGTATTTCATAAGCAGTAGATAAACTGAAATGACTTCCAGCAGCCAGGGAAAAAAATCGCAGTGAAATCCTGGACTTTACACAGTAAATTCTGAGCTGCCTGTTGTTGATCTCAATTGATCTTTGTAAAATCCATGATTGGTTTGTGGTCTAGCCAGAAGACGGGTAGGTGTAATCCTGGATATTCATAGAAGTTGATATCAGAACAGTGGTCCCTTTGCTTCTTTAGTACAAAATGCACAGGAGGAACATTATCTATTATGCTCCATATCTTATTTATGTCAGATATGTATGTCTCCTCTGAACAGCTTCTGTTCCATTGCACACTCACAAAACAACTCTGGATTGTTACAGCTATATGATTACCAAGGTTTAATAGTTATCACTTCTGTCTCAAAGGTCCTGAGTGTGTACTGTGTACCTTTGCTACTCTGCTTTGAGCAGTCCTGCCTGAGAAATTCTGGACCCATCATGATAGAATGCAAGCCATGGAAGATAATCTATAATTCTACATGATGATTAGCAGGAGTAGATAGAAGATATTTTGCAATGTACAAACAAAAAAGTAAAAATTATCAGAAGTTTAATTTAATTTTAGAGTAATTTGTTGTTATAATTCACTAGAAATTGAATTAAGATCTAAATAAATGAGTTTCATGTGTGATTTCTACATTCTGTGGCTCAACAAGCTGCCTACTCAATGTGTTAACCAGTCTGCTATTTTTAAATACTTTATCTTGAATCCTCTTCCTGCCCCACAGCATGTAATTTCTCTTCAGAGAAATCTTTCCTCAACTTCAAACTCCACTGCTTCCTCACTGCAACTAAAAGCTTAGAAGAGTTAATCAGCTTCTGGTTTCAATTGCATTTTGGGGATAATTTTACTTCTTGTTTCAGTGCAGGTCATTCAATGGAAATTTCTTGGAAGTTCTTTATCGTGGCATTTCTAGTGCTATGTGCAGCCCTTCATGCGTTTACCTTTATTAGGAGGACTTTAAAGGCAAAGTAAAAGTACATGCAGTAAACTTCTTATGTTCAATAACTCTTCTGGTAATAAAAAACTTTCTGTCTGCTTTGGATTTTGACTGGACTTTTTAACTTAAGAACTTAAAGACCAATTTTCTTGCTGCCTAGCTGAGTTTTTAAAATGATAAGAACTGTGAAAGGAGAAAAATTAAAATTGTCGAGTTTGCAGCTACCATATGTGTTCTGTTTATAATTTTAAAATATATAATCTATATGAAGTGTGATTTTGGTTGAATTTGCATTTTTATTGTGTCCTTTTTAGTACTGAATCACTGGCAAAAAAAAAAAGAATTTAATTTGAAAAGAAACAGATTTTATCAACAATGAAAACATTGGCTTCTACTTTTTGAAGGATATTATTTTAAAGTAGTCTGGTCTTTTTTGTTGGAAATCCACTCAATCTCTTTATTTTCTAATTAAGTCTATTGATCTCATTGGGCATTCAGTAAGGTAATGTCAGAATATCCTGGATGGGTAAGGAATAATTACTGACCCCTTAGGCAGGACCCAGGGAGCAAATGTTGAGAATTTGAATAATTCCAAAGTAGTTATACTTTGTCTTTTAAAACGCAAAGCCTTTTTCTCTCGTAAACATCTTTATGCATTGGATACTGAAGAGAAAAAAATATAAGGAGTCCATTAACCTCTCTTTTTCACTGTTTTGAACTGGTTTTTTCAGTGTTTTTTTTGCACTGAACCAAGGGTTTTATCGGTGTAGACTTTTTTGAGAACACTTTCTAAATTCCTAGTTCAAGTTAAGAAGTAAGGTTTGTGAATGCTGCCAATCTTACCTATCAACCTCCAAGTTAAGCAGGTTTTTATTAAAACAAAAACCAAAACCCACTTAAAACAGACATTACAGTTGTTGAGTAATTAATAAAGTGATACAAATTGATATCTATATTAATTCTACATGTTTGTGAGAAGTCCCTGTAACACTTATCTTAATATGCCCTGCAAAATATAAGAATTACAATTTCAGGTATCTCATAATGTAACTTAGAATGATCCTGCCAGAGCTATAGAGTTTTTAATATTCCCATTATAACAAATGATAAAAGACAAACAAGTATAACAGAATCGAGAACAAAAATTAATGAACCACTAACATAACCTTGTCTATTTGAAAATCATAAGGATATCAATGTTTATTTATACTTGTTCTGAAAGACTGAGTTTAAGGACCTGCTCCATAAAAGTTTTTATGACGATAAAACACATAAGCACATGTTCCACCATCCAGCTCTCCTTCTTTCTTCTTCTCTTTTGGTATTTAAAAAAAAAATTAGAAAATCAATAGTATTTTGTAAGAAATCTTACCTCCGAAGAAGTGAAATCACAACAGAAAGCCAACTCCTTTCAATAAACCCACCGAAAGCCATCACCAAAGCCCCTGCCTCTAAACTTTAAGAAAAGTAGAACATTTCTCCTGAATTTACTTAAAACTTCTTGGTAAAAAAATAAAAAGTACAGAAGGAAACTGACAAATATATCTGTCTGGCACAATCCAGTGTCTAAGTAGGCTGAATGCACTTAACCTACTTTCTTTCTAAAATTATAGTTTTTATAAAAGGATTTATTGTATATCTTTAGCATATAATTTAGATATTTAAATTGAAAATGTAGACAAGACTTGGCTTCTACAAACATCGTTTCCATACACAGATACTGTTTTTATTTCTATAAGATTTATCTCTGATCAAAGTGTTAAAGGGAAGAAATTTAAAAATCTTATGAAGTATTGAAATCAGCTCTTCCTTTTTGTCTTAATTTCATTTTGTTTCCTTTCGGAAATACTGGATTGCCAGATGTCTGGCTTTTATTGCTTATTTTTCTTTATTATAAAATTTTAATTAAGATTAATAAAAATGTATTCTTAAGAAGATGATGAATGTATTCAGTGAGAAGAAAGCCATTTGCTTTAAATATGGTATAAACACCAACTTCTGTCAGTTACAATGGTTACTTAAATTAAGCTTAATATGTATCTTTCATTAAATGCTTGAGAGAGAATCTATAAACCAGAGTTAGTACACAGGAAATTAAAGACTGAGGTTTCTTCTCAATTTACAAGCTCTTAACTCCATAAGAGTGCTTGTGTTTTGCTCATTACTTTATTGCTGAATTAAGTTTAAAACCTACTGAGACACAGATTTAATAGACATTACATTTGATTCATTGCTTGATAAGGTCATATTCAATCAGATAATATGCCTCTTCATAGCTCTGCCAATTTAAGTGTAGTACATCCTGATTGTCGTACCATTGACAGGCTAACCAGACAAGGCTGAGGGTATTTCGTAGAACTGTTTCTGTCGTTACATTCCCTCCTCACACTGGAGGAATCTCAGTACTTTTCCTATTAAAAATCAGATGGAATTAATGTCAGTATGGCTGGTTTGAACATCAAAGGTAAAAATATGGAATTCACATCTGAGAACATAAAGGACTCTGGGGCGCAGGTAGATTTTCATCAGTGCTCCTGGTCAAAGGGAAGGTGTTTGAAAGGGCCAGTTGAATCTGGTGAATCAATAAGTGGTTATAGGATTGGTGGAACAGACAAGTTTTGGCAACTTGGACCATGGGACTCACTTTGAGAAACCTTCTCTAGTCGGGGTAGATGGGGTCTGTCTGTCTAAGAACGGCAAAAGCATCTTCAGTCATGGGCTTGCCAAACTGATGAAGACAGCTTTAAAATAAAGTCATCAAGGGAGTCATCTAGCCTTCTCCTAGAAGTCAATCCTATTGGGTGTCAATACCAGTGGGAGATGTCCAGAACCTGGAGATGGATCCCAGGTTAGCAGGTGAGTCCTTGAAGAGCAGCACAAAGGAACTACATTCACTCAAGCCAGTAATTTGGTTTCATTAGGGGCCCACATTCAATGTCTCTATGCAAATGCACCCAGAATGGGGAGTAAACAAGAGGAGTTAGAGATGTACACACACCTGCAGGGCTACAATCTTACTGGTATCATGCAGACCTGGTGGGACAGCTCCTTTGATTGCAGTGCTGACATGGAAGAATACAGACTCTTTAGGATGGACAGGCAGAGAAAATGAGGAGGCAGTGTTGCCCTCTATGTCAGTGACCAGCTGGAGTGCATGGAACTTCACCTGGAGACGCATGAGGAGCTGATCAAGGGCTTATGGATCAGGGTTAAATGAAGGGCAGGGACAGGTGATACTATAGTGGAGGTCTGCTACATGCCACCAGACCAGGAAGACCAAGCTCATGAGACCTTCTACAGACAGACAGGAGCAGCCACATTTAAAAACCCTGGTCTTCTTGGGGAACTTCAACCACCCTGGTATCACCTGGTCTAGTTGAAGGCATCCCTGCCCAAAGCAAAGGGGAAATAGAAGATCTTCAACATACCTTCCAGCCCAAACCATTCTAGAAATCTGCGTTTCTCTGATCGTTTTTTGTAAAGTATTGCTGCTCAAACCAGAAATTTATCCAGATTCCAGAACTTAGACGTAATCCCTAATGCCAGCCTGTTTATTATTGTTCATGGTTCATGGAGCTATTTGCTCCTTCCTCAGCTTCTTTTTCTCTAAGTGTCTGACATTTTGTCTCTCTAACTTAGTTTGCAATAAATATAGAGGATTAGAGAAAGTACATAGCCTTTTGTTCCCTATGGATATGAAAAAGCAGAAGATATTTGTGATCTAACCCATCTGTAAGCAGAAACATGTGAAACTTCACGGTTATTCTTGCAAATGTACTTATTGTTTAAATAGAAGTAATTATTTTTCTTCTGATGGAAGTTTCAAGTTGAGCCAAATGTCTTGAGCATTCTGCTAGCAGATATTTTAGAATAGTGCACATATGTTCAATTGTTTTTTTAGAAGAGATGGCAGGTAGTAACAGTCAGTTTCTTAAGCACGTAGATTAAGCTTCTGGAGAATGCAAGCCTATGCACCAGTATGTTAATTAAATAAGCAACTATTCTATAAAAGCTGGTTTTAAAAATTCAGCACTTTTATTAAGCTGTATCATGCTATGGTGTTGAAGTGATTTTTTGTTCCTCATTGTTTGGTTGACATTCTGTTGCCTCTAGAACTGTCAAAGTCTAAGTTTTGTAATCAAAATGGTTTTTTACTTTTTCTGAGTTTTGTGAAAATCACACTTGAATACAAAGGAACTGAATGCTTCAGTAGGTTGTACAAAATATTCTGTTAATATGTTTTTCCTCACTGCAGGACCAATGAATGGATTAGAACCTCTCTATTTTTAAAATAATAAGTTAGATTGTATACAAGGACCTAAAATTTTACATAGTTCTGAGAAAGACGTGTCAATTCTTACCTGATGAAACTGGAGCAGTTCTTCAGCTCTGCTTTGACTTCAAGCTGAAGAACTATAATTATAAAACCTGCTTTAAAACAAATCTATCAAATAGTGTACAAAAAAATTTACAATTTCAGTTGGAATGTCATCCATCCCAGAAAAATACCATATTCCTACATCTTCAGAATTCATTCTATTTCAATATGAACTGAATCACTTGTTCAGATTTACTTTCTGGGAGAAAAAGAACAAAGCATGTTCTTTCCTGCTTTGGACATGAGGTATTTTGTGAAGTAAAGCTAAAATCTGAGCAACCTCAGAGGTAGCTGGGCAGACTATCCACTGGAAAAGACAGGATAGATCTGGTCTGAAATTTTAGAGCAGACACCCAATCATAGGTAAATAATTGAAAGACTTCCAGTCTTGACAGGAGGAAAGCAACAAATATCTTGGAGAGACAGGTAACTTTAAAGGTCAGTCTTAGAGATCATCAGATGAGCACTGGTTTTATTGGATTCACTGGGTTTAGAATTTGATCTTAATTAAGGTGCCTAATTCTCCCATATACTGTATAAAGGGAGATGACAGTGAAATAGTAACTGAGTATTTCTGACTGTTTCTTAGCTCTCATCCTATTTCAGAGTGTCATATGAAGTCTGTTTAAGTCCACTGGATCTTTAAATTTATGTAAACAAAATTAAGATTTTATTGTTCAGGTAAGCATTTTTTTAACGCTTCCCTCAATTGTATCAGATTTAATTTTTGAATGCTTTTAGGTTTGATATCTTTAAGTAGAGGGACATTTTGCTTTTTGAAGATGTTTGCTCATTCGACTGACTTAAATGAGAAAATCTTTTGAGGTAAAAACTTGTGTTTATCTCCAAATTGCAGTTATATAAGAGAAACGTCCTCCTAATGTTCTTGACTTCTCTAGTTTATATCCATGGATTGCCTTGAATAAAAAGCTACTTCCAATATTATTTTTTATTTTTCCTCTTCAGTTCATCAAGGGAATATACTGGCCAATTGTTTTGTCCTTGAGACATGCATAAAATTGTTTAAAAAAAAAAAAAGGCAAAAAAAAAGCTCTGTTAGAATTTCTATTTACCTCTTCTGGTATGAATTAAAATAATTACCAATTTCCATGTTTATTTCCCAGTACATACCATCAGTAATGTTGTTCCAGAATTGTTTTTCCATTGAGCAGACACTGTCTGAGTTAAAATTAGGTTTTTTGTTCTTTTTCTGTTTTCAGAAAGCCCTTTGTACCAAGAATTACCTTTCTTCAGGACATGATTTGTTGCAGTTCAGTAGCAATAAATTTCACAATCAGGACTATTTTAGCCCACTGTGTAATTTTACTTTTCAGACTATTTTCACATTTCCAAAGTTGGTAAAATTAATTATTTCTTGTCCAAATGTCTTTAAATAGTTATTAGGCTATGTATAAATTTAAGGTGTCTCAAGACAGACATCCTCAAAGATGTAAAGGTTACCATCTGCAATGAAAGTTTCACAGTAAATATAAGTCCTTTTTCAGGTTTGCAGAAATTGCAGTTTGGACTGTCTAGTGACATTTCTGGCAGGGAACATGATGATTTGGGTTTTTTTAAAATGTTTTGGTTTCTCTTTTGTTTTTTTTTTTCCCCTTAATCTTGGTTCTGTAAAATACTGCTAAAATCAGTAATATCTATTCAGCTTTCTCCAAATCAAAGACCAATTTAACTAGTTTTAAACTAAATATCTTGAGAACGATATTCTCTCCTTCCATCTTTACCATTCATTTAAGATATGTCCCCTCTATAAATATGCCTTTATAGCAAATGGAGAGAAAAATTATTCCCTTCACAGGATATTAAATTATATGTGGAAGATTTTACAGACCATAAGAGATCCCAGACTAATGTTAAAAGGAACAAAACCAAGCAAAACCAGAAAAACCCCAAACATAGCCTTTTCCTCTTGCCCTCCTTGTTTATTTTAATTACAGAAAGATTGTTTGCACTTTAGATGCTATATGACCGTGGGCTGCTAAAAAGCTATAGGTAAATTTCCAATGCTTTGCATCACAGTTTGTTGATTTGTTTTACTTTAGTATTTTTCTCTCTTTTCATTACTTAAACGATTTCATTAATTCTTATGACCAAATTACTTTCAAATCATTGTTTTTCTGCTTGTTAAAGTGATTGATTTTATTTCTTATGCTTTTTTTATTTATCTATTAAATTTGTTACACTATTTGTTATTTTTTACTGTATGGAAAGTGCAAATAGCTCAAAAATGAAGAGATATTTTATACATATACAGGCATTTCAATTTACTTGTACCTATGAGATGAAGAGATTAAATTAAAGGCCCTTTGTAACTGTCAGCTTCTGCTTCTCTCAGACATTTACTACACACAACCCAGCAAGTAATCCTTGGAAGCTTCTGTGAAATTAAAGAACTATTATTTATCTCATTAGTTTTCATTTGATTAAATTTCTGCCTTGGCAGAGGGGATTTTTATCATGCATATAAAAATAATGGGGATTTATGTATGGAGTGGTGTATTGACTGCAAGGGATGGTTCTTGGGATATCAAAATCTTGCCTCTGATCTCTCTTGTTCTGTGATGTACTGACTTCCCCGTTTCCTTAGCAAAAAGTGTTTTGAGACAGCAATGTATTGATGCAAATGTAGGAGTACAAAAATACAGGAGTCATGTTTCCTATAGGTAATACTAGAATTTTATGACAGACAAAGTGCTTTATGAAGGGTTTCTGCTGTTAGTTCAAAAGTTTGATTCAGTATTATTACATTTCTGTCACAGGTCCCTCATGAGTTTGTCATCAATGAAAAAAAACCACATTTCTCTAGTTCTCTCAATGGACGTCTTTTTCTGAAAGGATGCAGTTTTATTTTCCTGCCATGGACATCACTTCTGCTGGCTAATATGTACATGGGGATGGAAGCCATCCACCACTTTCTGTCTTCCCACAGACCTCTTATAGAATTATGTTATCTAAATTGCAGCCCTGCTTTTTGTACGACCTCCAAGGAAAAGTTCTCAGAAATCCTAAGAGTCTACAACAGTATAAATTTCAAAGGAATAATGATTATAAGAGAGGGTTGAAAGTGTCATCACTTTAATTCCAGATCTTATTAAACTCCAAGTTTTTTTACTTGAAAGAATGATGAAGCATATATCTCTGTACAATTCTTTGAATCCTTCAAGAATGAACATGCTGAAACAATTAATCAGCCTGAAACAACTTTGAGATTAGAACTTGAAAGTAACATATAAGTTCAAAGTACTTTTTTCTTTTTTTGTCAAAGCAGCAATTAGATTTCCAGAAAATAGAAAAAATGAAGAATGATTACAATATTTTAGATGTCATAACCAAACCTGACATAAAAATAAATAAATAAATAAATAAATAAATAAATAAATAAATGCCTTCGAAAAGAGTGCCTCAGTTTTTTAGCAAATTGAGCATACAGGCACAGAGCTGAAAGCCTGTTGTGGTCATACAGAATCTTCTGAAATGAAGTCACTTATGTAGCTTCCTAAATAATGATATAAAAGCCTCTTTTGCTCTGCTACCTTCAAAGATTTTAGTTCATCCTTTTCTCAGTGCAGTAGGCTGCATTCTGTTCTGTGACATGCAAAGGTTTTAGCTGGGTTCAGACCAGGAGATAATGAACTCATTTCCTATAGGCAGAAAAAGGTTCCAAAAAAGATAGAGACGGTGAGAGAGAAAGAAAGAGGAGGTAGAGAGGGGTGAGAGCATGTGGAGGGAATCTGCTGGAAGAAACATACAAAAAAATGGAAAGTGAAGCAAAGATAAATATATATACAAGGAATTGTGATTAAAGGGAAAAAGAAAAGCAGAGAGAGGAGCACATTTTAATGGAAATTTTAATGAAAGAAACCCAAAGCATATTCTCTCTTAATGTCTTTTATTACTGCTGGCTTTAGTCTGAATAAGTAGGGACTAAGCAACTATTTTGATCTAAATACTTAATGTGCTGTCTTTAACTGTGAAAAATAAACATGCTGGCAAAAATATTGAATTACCTTGGCAAAGAAAAGAGAAAAGAGAGGAGAGGTTCGGAGAGGTTCGGAGAGGTGCGGAGAGGTTCGGAGAGGAGAGGAGAGGAGAGGAGAGGAGAGAGAAAAAGGAATTGTTCATAAAGCCTGAGAAATTACATTATCTTTAGTATTTGAGGAAATCCCTGAAGCAGACTCTGAATCCAGTGCTGTGGCAGCACTGCTCCGAGTGCCTTTGCCTGTTTCAAAAATCTTTTTGTTTCATGTAGATTTTGCTCAATAAGGCTAAAGATTTATAAACATTATTGTTTTATACACATTTTCTGGGGTTTATAATCCAGTTCCAGCTTTAGAGCTTAATTTTAAAGCCCAGTCTTGTAGCTGTTGCAGTTGTTCCTTTTGATGTCTGTGGGATAACATACCACTCCCTTCCAGGTACATTTACTCCTGCTTAGAGTACAACACAGATCTAGATTTTAGACTACTGTTTAGTGCCACAACCATACATAAACTAAACAAAAAAAAAGTGCATATGTTATAGAATTGATTATAAGTTAATTAATAAGTTCATTATCCAAGCTTAAAAAGAATTAGAGTTGGCTTTTTATTTCAGTGTTGCAACTTTTTTGGCACTTGACCAAAAGCCATGTTATAAACATGAAGACAACTTATCAAACAGATAATCATGTTACTGAAGAGCACAGACTCTCTTCAGGCAGAATTTTTCTTCTTCATGGCCATTCTGTAGAGCTGGTTTATACTTTGATTTTACCAAGATCTTCCACTTTAAAGTTCAAATTTAAATTAAAAAAAAAAAAAATCAAATACTAATCATGTCACTGCAGAGATCAAGCACTATCATATCCTAAAAACGAACAATCAATGGCAGCTAAGAAAATCAAGAATTGCTAGTTCAACTGTTTGGAAATTATATTTGTAGGGCTTTGTACATACCAGCACACATACCTATAATGTTATCTATTTTTAATTCCACTTTAATGAGGGATGTAATAGGAAACTCACCAGTGCTTAAAGCAACATCTTTTTCACTGTTTTCTACTAGCTAAGCTTGATTGCCAGTGAAAAATGGTGTGGAAATGGATTGGACTAGAAAGATACATGTGCTACTCAAAATAAACTTAAGTTAGAGTTATAATGACTGAAGAGGAAGAGCTGCAGGCTAAAAGGATTAAGACAAACTGAAATCTCATTCTCCAAAAGTGATTATTTCAGCAGAAAACAATGCAATTCTTGTTTACTGGCTAGGAAACATGAATTTATAGTGATGATAGACATTAAAATCCCTTAGGGAGATCACTATGAAGTAAACCCCACATTTTAATTGCAAAGGAATGCAAACAGCTTACCTTGAAAAATTGCTGATATTAAAGTAGTCAAATTTCATTGGAGATGAGATGCAGAGTTACAGAAAAGACTGCATTACTATTTTCAAGTGGTGCCATGTTAAACATTGATGTTAGAAGGCCAATGCATTTTCAAAAAATAAGAGGATCAATTTTGATCAATCTTCTAATTCATTAGTAAACACTGCATCATGGATGGGAGCTGATTACTAGTGCTAGTTAACTTTCATCCCTTCATGACCCAAAATGTTGAATTACATAGTAATAGACAAGAATTATATGCACTAGTCACCAATCTATTTACCTGTCACAGCATTGATATATAAATAGAGGTCCCCACCCTTCACTCTGATATATGTGGATTTAGGATGAAATATTTATGTAAGTATCGTAGAAAACTCATTCACCTCTAAGGGGTTTCACTTATCAAGATGTGAAAGCAAATACACATTATGCTATCTACATATCAATATTCCTGTTTCCTGGTAGCTGAGAGATCTGGACTCTAACCTTTGTTTTGTCACAGTTCTACTGTCATCCTGGGCAATCACAGGGGTTCAAATTTCCCAAATCAACCTTGAAAAATTGGGTCCCTCAGAATGAATTTCTTGAGGAAGGGCACAAGAATGTTTGGACTATGAATATTATCTCAAAGTATTTTTTAAAATTGTGAGTATCAGTGTTTTCTAAGTGTTCCTTATGTTTGAATTGCTATGTAAACACTTATCTTCAGGAAAGCACAAATGCACTAATCAGGCACTGTTAAGGTCTATACATCTTTTTTCATTAAATGCCAATTATTAGTTAAATAATACAGCTTCTTTAATACAGGATATTTCAAAGTTAAAGGCATCCCAAATGATGAGAAGCTAATACAAGAGAAAATCACTTCAGCAGTTTTAGACATAAACAGAGTGAAAAAAATTTCAGCCTAATGATGAGAAAGGAACAAGGATTTAATTCACTTCCCAACCCATTGAACACAAAGGAGATACAAAAGGTGTGTTTAAAATTACCCAACTTCAGATGTCTGCATTATATGTAGACAGTTGAGTCTATACGACTTATCCAAGACTTTTTCATACACAGCATAAAGAAAGAGACATCTTCCAGAGATGTTATTTGACCCAGAGCAGACAACCTGATTAGGATGAGTTGACTGAAACTCTATAGCTGTTTCTTTCCCCCAGTGACTACAAAAGGAGGTCAGGCGACTGGTCCTGAATTAGACGTTCACATTTATCTTTTAGAGTTACAAAGTCAGATGAGACCAAGCGTCTTGACGTGGGTTAACCCTGGACTTTTGTTTCCTACAAGCTCTTCCACCAGGGCATAGTTTGCAACACATTTCTTTTAAGAGCCTTTCAAAATTAACAAATCTAGTAAGTGACAAAAGAAAACCTGGGATGAAGAGAAGGAAGTGGAAGGGGAATAATTAAAGGAGAGAAAAATAGAGGAGAGTAAAGAACAAACAAAGAAACAAACAGAGAGGAAGAGAAGCAAAGAAAGAAAGAATTTAAAAAAAGGAGGAAAGGAAAGAAGGAAGGAAAAAGGAAAAAAGAAAAAAGACAAGAAAAAAGAAAAGAGAGAGTGAAAAGAAGAAAGGAAGGAATAAGAAAGGAGAAAGATAAGAAAGCAAAATTGGAAATAGAAAAAGAAAAATCTAAACTCTACTTAGTGGAACAATAAAGAGCAAGACGTGTTTTGTGTGCGTTTACTGATTCTAAATTGCACAGTTGGCACAAGGACACTACTGTTAATAGGTGCTTTGGAAATGACAGTGATAATATGCTAGATTAGGCAATGACCATTTTCTGATCATTACTAGGTCTCTGGTTAAAGTAATTACTACAAGTGACCTTAATTCCAGTGAGGACTTTTTTAACCGAAATTAAGCTTCCAGCATCAATGGCTAAACTGTCTTATATAGCTGTTAGTGTTTATACATTTATTTGTTCAGAAAAGAGAAAAAAAAAGTGTCAGATAAATCTTTATCTGATGTAAATTACCACATCTTACATGTCCCCTAAGTTGATTTACACAGACTGGTCAATATGCACTGCAGTTCACCAAAAGCCAATAGTCACTTTATTTACAAATTGGAAAATAAGCATGCTTGCTGCAGGGAAGAGTAAAGCATGTCTTTGATTCTTCCTTGAACAAATAAAAAAATGAACTACATTCTCTCAAACGTTAGGGTACTGAGTCATATAGCAGTGTCATTTGCAAAAGAACCCTGAGGCTGTGGCAGGCCAGCTTATCTTACTGTTGCCAGGTTTATTACTAGCAGAGTTTTGAATGCTTAACAATTTTTGAAGGATTTCAGAATGTCAGGCTCTGACTGACAGCTTTACTTGGTGACATCCTTGCTTGCGAGTATATGACAGTTTGACAGGTATCCTTAGTGTTCATTTAATTATTTTACGCAAGTCTCCTTACTGAATAACATTACTGGCCATTTTACATTGTATGCACAGCAGCAGCAAACTTAAGCTGCCAC
Organism: Vireo altiloquus; assembly: GCA_013396875.1. Classification (NCBI taxonomy): domain Eukaryota; kingdom Metazoa; phylum Chordata; class Aves; order Passeriformes; family Vireonidae; genus Vireo; species Vireo altiloquus. The sequence continues at coordinate 813,285 of VZRF01012030.1, read as the reverse complement.
ATTGCATTCTATCCTAACTCCCCCATTTACTTGCTCCGGGCATTTTTGTACTTTTCCCCTCCCTCCTCCTTTAGCCTAAAAAAAGTATATTTAAAATAACATATTCACAGAAAAAGGTAACAGATTGAAGATAAATGTTTACATGGTTTCTTATGAAATTAAACTATCATCAAATGTTTAAAAAAATGAGAATATATTTATACAGATATGAAGGAGTTATTGAGGAAACACTCTTTTAAAGAAAAATAAAAGCAGCAAAGGAAACACAAGGAGAGAAAGTAAGAAAATTTCTAAGTTCTGAATAAAACGTTTATATATAATCATGAATATTAATATAAGTTGTTACTATTGTCATTGTTGTTAAGATTTATTCTCCAGCAGGTTAAAATTATATATATATCCCCACAGCTACTTTAATCCAGGCAAATAGTGACATTTTTTTCTCATTATGGCAGGTATGGTACCTTTCTCAATAGTCAGACAATCTTGCAGCAGCTGCCATTGATGTGGAATGGCAGATGTGATCTATAGAGTCATTAAGCAGCTCACCTGCTCTTGAAATGTTCATTAACAATTCTGAGGTTCAGAGTATGGAAACCTTACATCCATTCTGACTGGATAACACGGTGACATTGTCTTTTTCTGTGACTCACTTATCTTCTGTCTGCAAATTCCTTGCCATTTTTATTATAGCACTTGAGAAAGAAAGGCAGACTGTAGTTTGACGACTCAAGGACTTAAATACTACATCACAGATCTATCCAAGCTATCACCTACTCTGATAAAAGAGGGAGATTAAATTAGTTAGTATTTTTATATTTCATTGACCATTCTGAAAAGAAAAACAAAATGTTCAATAAAGCAAAATTTGAAAGCAAAAATATTCTTACCTCATAGGCTACGAATATTACTCATAAAGTTTATTTTTGAATGGTCATATCTGCTGCTTATCTGCAGAATATCAAACACACAAAAAGGTTAACCCTGGGTGACCTAATAACAACCTCCTGCTCTTCTTTGTTTAAGAACATATTACTTAATCAGGATTGTAGTTTCATCAATGAAACTCTTTAAAAGAAAAAGAAGTATATTTTTGTGGCCACAGAAAGGATCTGACTTTTTTTCCCCTGTCATAAATGTGATTCAGTTCCTACCTCCTGGTCCACAGAATTTCTATTTCTGTGACCTGCTCAGGGGGTCTGGATGCCATGTTGAAAGCCATGGAATTAATCACGGTTCAGGAAATGTCAGATGTGCATAAAGTGATGCATTAGCACCGCTGTTGGAAGTTCCCACAAGAAATGGAGAAAGAAAAAATAGGGTATTTTGCAGTTTTGGTAGCTAAGCATCACCCAGGAAAATTGGGCTTTGTCAAACCCTTCTTATGTAGCCCCAGAGTAATTGTGAAGGCAAAGTGTTGTTTCTGCTTCATGTTTGCTTCTTTCTAGAATAGCAGTTTCAGATACATATTTTAAAAAATTATTATTAAGAGTTGAGTAATTATAGCTACAAATGAAAACACTATAATGCATTTTGATGAAAATGCTCAGCAATTTCTATTACTAGGGCAACGATCAAGAAAAACAGAAAATTATGTACTGGAGACAGTTATGGCTCTTTCACTCGATGTTGAAAACGCAGTTCTATGCCAAGTCAAGTGTCATACACAAAATAATAAAGTGATCAATAAATCTCCTGTTTGCAGGTTTCAAGATCAGTCTTTTACCACCTTGACCTCAGCCTACACTTATTTGAACAGCGCAAGAAGGCATACATCTTATTCTACTACAGTTCAGGTCCCTTCTCCCTCCTCAAAGGAGCTTAATATTTGGACTTGGTTGCATCTTATAGGTAAGGCTTTGAGTGGGAAGTCAGTGATAATGGCTCTTGATAAAAATTTGATGGATAGTCTTTGGGGTGAAGGGATCATTAGAATGTGGAAAAAGTGCAGCAATGATGATTCATTCAATTTTCTATTAGGAAAAATCACCAGCAGCTATCATTATGCTGAATGGCACTATTTAATCAAAAAATAGATATAAGGATTTGGGATGAAGAAAAATATTCTTATGCCACCATTCTTGAAAAGACCTTCTACCCTCTCTTCCATCCCTTGTTGTCTTTCAAGGAGAAAATAAATCAATTGTGTGAAAATAATAGATCATGCAGACTATTCATTATTATCATCACACTTTCAGGGCTTCACTGACAACTCCCATCTTGTGATTATGTTGTGTGGAGGTAAAAACATCTGCTGAATTAATGGCAAATCTGTCTGTGCCTTTATCCTCTGCCCTGTTTGAAATGATTAAACTCATTGAGTGTTTGCTTAATCTATTTTTCTTTTTCATATAGCATGCTCACTGCCTGGGGCAAACCCATCTAATAATATTCAATTGAATAAAACCATAACTCATGACCCAATAAATTATTAAAAAACCCTGCATTGCATCAGATTCATCATTCATCTTAGCATACTGGCAGAAAGCCTACAGAATTCCTTAACAGGTCTTGCTGTGATAAATAGTTCTATTAAAATTTATGAATGCTGTGGTATATATTAACACATAGTTTGTTACTGAATTATCTGTCATACCTTTTTGTTTTTTTTCATGCACCAACATGTTGCATTAATAATTTTATTGGTCTGCAAAACTCAGTCAGCTATCATCATATTTTTTGTTTTTATAATCATGTTTTTATTTTATTACTTAACCCTGAGATCCCTTCAAAAACGTGGTAACAATGTTATTCTGCATTACTATTGCTCAAATTTTCAGTGTTAATTTTTTAAGAATTATTAACATCTGTGTCCATATGATTGATTAGCTGCAAAACAAAATTAGAACTTTTGTGGCACACAATAGAAAGAATAAATAATGATTAAGTAAGTAGCTGCCACAAGACTGAAAGATAACAAAAATTAGGAAATATCCGCCTAGAAGTGTGTGGAATGAATGTGAATTTTTTTCTGCCCCATATACTTTTGATTTCATTAAATCATAGAACCATAGAATAGTTAAGGTTAGAAAGCACCTTAATGATGATCCAGTTATCCCTGTGGCATGGGTAGGGGTGTCACCCACTAGATCAGGTTGCTCAGGACCCCATTCACCCTGGCCTTGAAACCTTTCAGGGATGAGGCATCCACAACTTCTCTGGGCAGCCTCTACCACTGCTTTACCACCCTCTGAGGGAAGTAATCCATCATTATAAGTGATATTGCCTGTCACACACAGTTTTCAGTGAAAATACTTTCATAGCATATAGCATATTGAAAAGTAAGAGATTTGTAGTTTTTAAATCATTTCAGACTCCATGTTCCTTAATTTGCAATAACAACCTTGTTTCTCTCTAGGAAAAAAAAATGGGGATATACATCCCTTCCTATTTTCCTTTGCAAGAAGAAACAATTTCACTTTGGAGGTAGGTAGCCCTTCTTCCATGGGGAGGGATATGAGAGACATCATTAATCTCATAACCTTTTATTTGACCTAGGCTGAGGGACACAGGTAGTTTACACTGTGAAATTACATTGTATAGCTCTGTAGCAGCAGAACCTGAAAAAATCCCTAGGGATGGACTCCATGCTCATCAGAATAAGGCTGGAAAAACTATCCAGCATATACAGAGTTACTGACTTCCTACTTGCTTTTGCATTTATTTCTTCCGACAACACACTTTCAGAGCATGACGAAAGGATATAACGCAGAAGTATGACTTGATGATGACATGTTTCAAAGACAGGCATTTTCTACAGATAATATTACTCTATAAGTAATCTCCCCCTTCCTGAACACAAAGTTTTGACTTGGTCACGAAGCCACAAATATTCTTTTTAAAAACTGTCTTACATTAAAGTTATGTTTTAGAAAAGTTTTTAAATCACACATTTAAATACTTATAAAATCATGTCATTTATTAGAGGGAAAAGAAATCAAAACTGGTTTGGGATAATGCACTTTGACCATATCAACAATGTAGAACCACTCTGTTTTGGTTTAAAAACAGCTAAAATTTGTAAATGTACAAGTAGTTTTTAAGGTTTAACACAGTGTGACTAGGAAAGCAAAGATGTTAAGTATTTTTATCAAGGAGAACATTAATGACACTTGATAATGGAAGGACCACATATGAATTCAGCTCTTTGAGATGCCTGTATTTGGATGCTCACTCAAATTTGGATGCTCAGTCCACAAAAGATAATTGCAAGTCCTCATAAAAGCTGCATCTCCCAGGGTTTGAGAGCCAGAGAGGAGTCCCAGTTTGGGCCCAGAGGTGTTCTTTGCTGCTTCAGTACAGGGTGAGAGGAACCAGTCACTTCTGCTCAATTTGAGCCCTCACTGTGTTTAATCTACTTCTTCTTTTTAATCTAAGCAGTTGTAAAGATCTCCCACTGGTGCTCCACACCCTCCCACAGGAAATGCATCCTGTTTGCTTGTGGTGAGGAAGAGTCTGTGTCTGCAGCAGCAGCACCATGGGGATATTCAAAATTCACAGTTTATGTACAATGGCACATTTAAAACAGATGTCTTTTTTCTAGGGGTGTAGGCAGATAAAAACACAAGAAATAATTGTGTGTTCATGACTTTGTGTTCTCTGAACCCAATTACCTTATCAAAAACCAACTTTTACCTGCAGTTGCAACACAGCAGGAGTAGCAAATTATAGGAGCAGTACAGAGGAGTTCTGATACAAAGTCTTGCATGTTCATCACTCTGCCTTGGCTTTTTCATCTCCTCCTCCCCCACTCCCCGAGATTACTTACATTTTTCCTTATAAACCATCAGTTAGTAACTATTTCACTCTCTGTCCCATAAGGATTCCTCGCTCTCAATGCCAGAACAGTGCATAAGAGAGTGATACAGAGAGTGATTTGTTTCAGAAAAAGTTTTAACAAAATTAAAATACTGAGAAGTGGGTATGCTGGCACTCAGATGGCCTCTGCTATACAAGGAGGCCCTAGCTCTGCCATATAAGCCCTAGTCTGAATACTTGCCATTCCCTTCAACCAGAAGAACATGACCAAAAGCAACAGTCATGCTTGTACCTGCAGGGATGATTCTGCCTGCAAGAGAGCTGTCAGTTCACAGCTGGATCAGAGCTAAGTGATCAGTGAAGAAAGTGAGAAACTGTTTGAAAGGAAATCCTCTTTGCTCAGACAGCAGATGCAAACAATATGGATTAACCAGGTTATTATCTCTGTCACAGTGCCTGTGAAAACACTGATGTCTTGCAGAGGTAGAAAGGTGGCTGAATGAGTCTGTTGTTAAACATGTTTTATTTAATCATGCGTCACCTTTCTTTTGCCACTTACAGATGAGCACTGCCATGCTGCACTGCCATTCAGCTTCTCCTCCACTTGCATGGAAGACAAAGCATTCTTACCCAGAGGTTCGTTTGTGCAGCTTCTAGCAGCACAGCTGTTCTGGCTTGGGGGGATTTCACAGAGCTACTGCTATGGAAATTGGAGAAGATAAGGATTCTGCAACATTCCCTGCGTCCTTAGAGTGACAGCTCAAACGAAAGTGTTGATTCTGTAAGCAGGCAGTGTCAGAGAAAAGCCAACACATCCCAATTCCAAAACCAGCCCACATGCTCCCCATCAAACACATTTGCATCATTTAGGCTTTAAAAAAGGGGGGGAAAAGTGCCTTCCACCTACAATTTTCTAGTGTTAACATGTAGGTACGGTTTGGAGACATACATCAACAACATGTAAATTGTGGTGAGGCAAATATATTCAATCCATTTGGCTTCAGAAATTTTACCTCAATTCTGTTTACCATATATTTTGTAGGAAAAAAATTGCATGCAGATTGAAAAAAATTAAGCAGCCTTTATTTGAAGGATAGTATGATCCAAATGAGACATTAGATGGACTAGCAGGTATGACTTCATTCAGGCCAGCTTTTAACCTTGTAGAAATTGGCAGAAATTCCTAAACTTCAGTATTCATTGATACTTTAACAGTTTTATACCCCAAGACTTGGTTTGAGCATACAGAACAACAATATAATAAAATTCGCTTATCTGAGCTGTTGCTTCATCAAAGCATTTTATTGTTTGCAGCCAGTTTTATCTACTTTACAGAGAAACAATTGAAAGTCTACAATGCTTCTGTTTTCAAGGTTCTGAAGTCCAAGTAAATCTCATCTTCTCAAGACTGGATTCTTCTGAAGGTGTAATTCCAGCATGAGGTGTGGGGTGGGAAAGTCTAAAATAGGAAGATTTTAAGCTCTCTGCATCTGTACCTGACTGTATTGTAATTTTCAGTCAAGAAATCTATACTAAGCTTTATCAATGTACAGAAGTATGGCAAATAAAGCTCCGAAATAATCAAGAAAAAAAAATAGGCCTGGTTTATTTTCTGAAGTATGCTACGGTGTGCTTCATTTTGGAACCTTTATCACTACTAATGATACCAAAGTAATTTTAGTCATAATTATCTAAATAATACATCTATCTTGATCATTATAACCCTCTTGAATGTTGTTTTGTGTACACAGAAGGAACTTAACTGCTTGTAGAAAGGCAAGAGACAGGCTGGCATTACGTACATTTGAAACTAATGTAATATTGGGACTAAAATAGCCATCTACCTTACACTAGGTGTTTAAAAATGGTACCCCTTAGAGATATTGCATAACAGCTCAAATTTGTGTGGGATATAGATTGTGATAAGAGCTCCTATTGCATGATCTTTGTCAAGATATGCAAGTCCACTCTGCCCCAATGAAGTCTGGAAAAAACAATAAAGTGGATTGAAAGGTAGGTTGTTCTCTATCTGTGGTCATATTCTCGTTCATTAAGTTTAACTTTGGGAAGAATCAGAAAATATATTCCTCACCTTTCAGGGCACTGACCTTTAATCCTGTAAAACAATTGCCCTGATATATTTACCAGAACACTGTGCCTTAAAAATTTGAAGATGTATTCAAAGCTATCAACTAATCAAACTTTAACCAAAGCTAAGCTAAAGAGGGAGATGTGAGCAGGGAATTCAAGACTTTAGTGGCTTAAGATCTTAGTCACTTGGGAAAAGGGAACAGCCTCTAAATTATCTCTTCTGTCTGTCCCAGGACTACAAAATGTTGAAGTCGGAATTACAAGCTGTAAATGTCACATCAGACATTTAAGGGGGTAACAAAAAAATAAACAAAAAAACACAACCAAAAGAAAAAAAATTCTGACAAAATTAGGAAAAAGAGTAGCAATATATATATCCTTACAGTGAAGACAGAAATGAAGGTAAAAGTACTAGGATTCTATGACATCTAGGCATTAATATAACCCAAGCACTTAGCATGAATAAAACAAAAGGCAGTTTTAAATCTCTTTAGGGAAGAATAATAAAGAAGTATAGTTGAAAAAATATTCTATATACTCCTATTTGTGACAGAAAACTGAAATATTATGAGAAATACTAATAGCCCTGAGAGCTCTCCTGTTATGGTAGACTTCTTTTTCTAAAAATACATATTCCAGATGAAATGTTACTAGCAAAAAAGTGCTGAATGTGATAGGAGGGGAATTTTCTCTCCAAATTTACATAGATTCAAAGAAGAGGGTGTCACAAGGGAAACTGGAAAAGCTCTGATTCAGTGGAAGCATTAGAGAAAGGATGGGGAACTGGTTATAGAAAAAAAACTTCAGTGTTTCTGGGATGTGCTGGAAAAGGAAATGACCAAGAAGAAATTACATGCAGTTTCAAAGCAATCCGTGATTTCAATATTTTAAACATCACTGAGATAGATGCTTAATATATGTGTGTGCTAACAGTGTAATTGGAGATATGTATTTTGTGATAATTGATGAAACAGAAATTATTTAAAATATTAAAAAGATGGAGTGAAAGTTTAGTAGTACAAAATTCAAGGTCATGTATTTTAAAACAGTAACATAAACTTCTACTAGGAGTTTATATCCTAGAACAGCCTGAATTTGGGTATATTGCATCATCAAAGAAATGATGAACGAGTGTCTTTACACTGTGCAGTGCAGTATTGGCACAAGAAAAACAATTTGACTCAAGTATGGAAGGACGATATGATAACTTTTTTTTTTTTTAGTTTTCTATTCAGGCAAGGAAACTTCATTTCTTATACTAGGAATTCTGATACTTTCTTTTAAATGCAATGAAATATTCTTCATTTATCGCTTTTCTTTTCAGGCTGCTGGAAAAAAACCATGTTGGTATTACCAGTATGTAATTCCCTTTTCCTTAGCTGAATAGTTAAGACTATATCCTGCTTATACTTTCCCAACACATTGATAGCGTTCATACAATTTTGCCACGCTTGTTCTTTGTTTATGGTTCTTTCTATGGTGTTATGCCTTTTTCATTGTTTTCTTTCTCTTTATTTTATTCTATAACAATAAAACATGATATGTAGGACAACTACGAGCTTCAAGATGAATAACCATCTTCCCACTGCCACCTAACTCATTATTTCTTTTCTCATTATTTCCTTTCTTAGCATTCATTTTGGCCCAACGATCTTATATTTTTTGCAAGAACAGCAAATATAAGCATCTCCTGAGTGCTTATATTGACTGACACTACCTTGCATATGTTAGCAATTACACACACACAAACACACACACATACACACACAGAGAAGCATTTCAAATGTAATTTGTGTATTAGTGCACCCAATGGAAATCATTTAGAGTGCGATGCTGGGTACTAGGAAGCTGACTTGCCACATAGGTTGATCAAGGCCTGGTATTCTCTGCCTTCATTGGGACAGGTACTAAAACAATACAAATATGCAACTGTAACTAATGGAAAAGGAACCATAAGAGATTTTTTTCTGCCTTAGCCTGTCACATTTCTAAAGATGTTGCAGGGTAAAAATGCTAATAAGAAAACGAGGGGCTGTTTAACTTCAGGCAGTGTTTGACTCCCACTATTCTTTATTTTTAATTTGAATAATTAAGCTGCTGTTTCCTCCTCCTGTTTTCCTGAACTATATTTGTGCCCCAGCCTGGCTGCTGCTGAAATACAGAGAATATAAGTATGAAAACAAAAAAGTTATCATTGGAACTTACAGGGAATAAAGAAAATGGAGCCAGACTCTTTTTGTGGTATCCATTTACAAGATGAGAGGCAGCAGACAGGAACTTATAATACAGGAAATTTTGTTTAAACAGAAGAAGAAAAAAACCCCAAACCCAACCTTTTTTACTGTGATAGTGGCCAAACACTGGAGCAACTAATGCTAAGATATATTCATAGCCCAATTGGACATGGACCCTGAGCAGCCTCCTGTGGATGACTGACCTTATTCTGAACAGGGGAGTTGGACTAGAGGATCCCTGGAGGTACTTTCTAGCCTCAGCCCATCTATGCTTCTGGGAAGTTGTGTGTTTGTTCAGGATTGCTTCTCCTGAGCAGGTGAAAATCATCAAGCTCTGCTTCTGTATTTTATGCTTCTTTAATTAATGTCTCCTTCATGTTACTTTTGCTAATGAGGCATAGTAGCACGGTAGCTTGGCACGAGGTTCTGAAAACAAATATTAATCATGTGTCAAGTGGTATTATATTTAAAGGGATAAATGATACAATGTAAATAATCTCTAACTTATTAGCTGTTTTTTAGCATTCATCCAAAATCCTGACAAAATGTAAGTTATAACATTTGTAGGTGGAAATCATAATAAAAAAATTGTCATATCATAAATAAGTTTGTGAGTTATTTGTAGCAAATACTTTGTGGGAATTAAACCCCTCTACTGATAGGAAAAAGGAAAAAAAGAAACCAAGGAAAAAATTGACAACACTTAATAATTGTTCTAGTTTAATAAATGTTACAGCCCCAAATTGGATAAAATAAGTTTTTCAGCTCCTTTATGAGATTCCACACAGAGCAATATTTTGACTGCATTTCATTTACAAGCACAGACAGTCCTGAAGTGTCTCATTTTGCATGTCAACTCAGCTGATTTTCCACCCACACTTCATTACTTCTGCCGTATAATGTCACTTTTATGATTTTGCTCAAAGTAATAGCTATGGTTGGATAACAAGAGAAAATGGTGCTTTCCACCTCTGCTAATTATATTTTTTGCTCTGTAAAGACACCATGGATATTTTACTGTAATATTTAGCTCAGTAACTTACATACAGCAATATGTATAAATTGCATACAGGATTCTAGATATAAATGGTAAATGCACAATATTTATTTTTATAGTTAACTTTTTTTTTAAACCAAGGGAGATGTTCATTTTCAGACTACATTAGTCTCATTTATCTCCATGATGTCCTTAATGTTATAAGATGTTACAGCCACATTACTGGCTCCTGCAGGCCTGTATCAGCCTTTAGCTACTCAGGCACATTATTAGATTGTCAACATAATTCAGACATCTCATATAAAAAGAGCCAACCTGCTGGCTTCAGTTCTTTGTAAATGTATTTGCCTGATTTAATACCCTTAAGTTTATCGAGTGCTCTTTTTGATTTTGGTTACACAGACACTACTTGGAGAATCTTGTTTAAGGCTGCTAAAAATACTAAGAAATGTAGCACTTAGCACAAACTCTTGCAATTGGCACATACTGTGCTATTCTGGTGTATCACTGCATAATACCTGGATGAAGAAGAAAACTCACAGAATATTTTTGAAACAAAAAGAGAGATGTATTTTGAGGTGACTTTGGCTAGCTGGTATAACTCACTTTAGAGCATTCTGATTTTTTCGGGGAAGTTACCCACTTTTCATAGGATTTAATACCATAAAAGGTTTTTTTTTTTTGAATGTGCTAGATAATTTGTGCTTTAAAAAAGCACAAATATTTGAAAGAAAGTAAATTCAGGAGAAATTTGATTGTGAACAAGTAGCCAGAGAAAGGATGGATTCTTTTCAGAGTGTCTTCTCTGATATAATTTTTGAATAAGTCACCTGGACCCACACTCTGCATAAATAGGACAAGTATTCAGCTATTCTATTAGTTTGGGGTTTTGGGGGGTGTTTTTTTTTTTGTTTTTCTTTCTGCATTGAAGTACAAAAACTCATTAATCACCAAAGTCCAAAGACAGAAAGATTATCAGTAGAACCCCCTGTATAATTGGGCAAAGCTGAACCATGCCATCTCTGAGGCAAAGCAATGTATTTCATTGGAATTCAGTGCATTTTCACTTCTTAAAATTTCTCACTAACCTGAATCAGATAATGTTAACCGCAGAAAACAAAGTACGTCAGCAAATTTCAGTAACTCATTTTCCAAAATATTCTTCTTTTGATTTGCTGTGTATCTGTATACATACAAACACAACTGCATATGTCACACATAAGATGTACAAAACATTATTGTTAAATTTTCTTGAACAAAACCATTATCTTTTTGTGGTCATTGTAATAGCTGTTGGAGGCAAGTTATTGAAAGTGCAGAAGCCTCACAGGCATAGCTGAATATTTGTGTATATTGCCTAAAAATATAAAAATGTACTGTTTAAAAGGGAAAGATGTATAAAAATTTGCCATGTGTTATATATTAGGCAGAACTATATACAAATTAGTCATCTAAGCAAAATACCTATTCACCTCCCAAACCTCATTTCCAACTACTGTAATGATGAAGAGATCAATCATGGAACAGAATTGAGCAGATACTCTAAATCCATCTAGCTTTAGCATCTGGAACTGAAGCCAGTGAGCTAATAAATGAGCTAGTTTTAGGAGAAGATGAGTGTGCCCAGAATCTTAAAAACACTGAGCAGGTGCTAAGTGTAACTGTATAAGACAAAGCAAAATCCTCTTCCAAAACCTGATTTTTCTGTGGGCTTGAGTAAAATTCTCTTTATATTCATAATTTTCTCATGCAATCCAGATGGAAAGTGGATGCAAAAAAAACCCCAAACAAACAGCCTAAGACTTTACTAATAATAAATAAAATGTTTTGGTTAGTTTTCTATCCCTTGGGCACTCTTTCCACATACAGTATTGTGATCAGCTTTTTGTTTGTTGGGATTTTTGGAAGGGGAGTGGGAGTATGACAGTAATCATTCAGAATCTCTGTAACCTAAAAATATCTTTCCTAGTGATTCTGATATCTCAGCCCTTTCCAAGGGCACATCTACTATCCTGTGCTCTTGGTCAACATCTGTCAAAAGCTGACATTAGACATGTTAGCATTTGTGGTAGAAATATAATGTTTTGCAGAGACTCTGACTTCCTGAAGCCATTAAGTGTACTATTATTCCTTAAAACCCAGAAACCTTTCATTTAAATGGAGGAGAAAGTATGAAGGAAGGTAGGAAGACGGAACAAGGGGAATGAAGGAAGTGGGGAAAGGAAACAGATCATATGCAAAGGCATGTTTATGGTTTAGTAACCTCATATGCATATCATTGTGCTGATTTGTAACAAGCTGTCAGCTAGCTGGTAATTTACTTATTGTTTTACTGGTAACATTTACTATTAAAGGAGAGAACTTAACAAACTTTTCTAATGATGCATTTTTTCCTGAGAATTTTCAGATGTTAACATACTTGTGAAGGTGCAGTCTTCCACATGATGGAATACCTGAAAGTGGGTGTAGAACTCCCTGTGTGTTTGTTTTCACTAGTTATCTATGTCTTTGTCAGGTTTTATTTTGTTATGGTTCTTGAAGAGTGATTTTCTTATCAAAGCAAACAAGACAAGAAAATAATTTGTTAATGTTGTCTGTCTCAGGAGCCAAACAAACCATTTGATCCAAGCTAATCCAGAGAGTTTATGATGTAGTATTTACTTATACTTTGTTTTAAACATTAAATTTGTGTGAAACATCAAAGTATTTTATTTAAAGTCTACCTCCCCCCTCACCAGTTTATTATCCAATGACAAAAAGGAAAAAGTAGTTTTTCTGCATCTATTTTGGCATTTAATTTGATCAATTAAATACATTGATAAATCTAGTGATCTAGACCTAGTTGCAAGCATCTAAAAAAAATGTGATTGTTTAAAAAGAATATCAGTGAAAAGTTCTGTGAAGAAGAAAATTCGTAATTCCTAAAGAGGAAGATAAACCAGAATCAGTTACAACAAACATCTTTGCAGATTAGAGGCAGCACAACAGCTTGAACACGTTCTCAGTAGCAGGTGTTTCAACAAGAGATGACATTTATTTGGGAGCCCATGACTCAAGAGAATGATGTTGCTAGGAATAATACACAAAAATGACTTTTTGGAAAGTATGAGATTATTGATATTGCAGATGAAGCCAAAAAGCGTATAGATGTCAACTTGCACTTGCTTTTCTACATTATGTACAATGTCACATGTTCAAAGTTAAGCCCTAAGATGTCATTTCTTAATGGATTAACTCAACAAAAACCCATGTGTCTTCGTCTTTCAAAGAAAATTTAAAAACAGATATCATTGAGTGGGAAGATAACTGCCTATAAAGCAATGTAAAATGCAGCTAAGGAAAAGTAATTAATCTTACCCTAGCCATTCTGCTGGCTGACTTCTCCACAGGTTCAGATGAAAATGCCTGTCAGGACTCTCTCCCTGGCTGCTTAATAGATCTGAAGTGATATAGTTTTACCAAAGGGGATATGTCAATTAAAAAAGAAGTGGAAGCTTCCTTTCATGGTGAAACTGCATTACATAATGTCAAAACTCTCAAACTATAATTATTTTAATATCATCATTGCAGTAGGTTTTCATCTTCCAATCAGATTTTTTTCTTTTACAGATAGTGATGTGCAACACACAGAAAGTTTAGCAAGTAAACCAGAAAAATCTATTCTTTGCATGATATTTTACAGCCCTGAAGTTGTAAAGTAGGGTACAGAGCTAAAAATAATACAGAAGAAACCCTTAAATCCGTGATAGAAGTATGTGGGATGAAAATTTTTCTCTAGATAACGCAAAAGGAAGTCCACCTGGCACTCTGCAAGATGCTGCCAATTACACTGACTTTTACATATCATCTATAAATGAAAGTTTGACCTTCACATTTTTGAAATATTAATTAAGCTTTTCCCAGGGAGAGTAAGAGAAGAAGAAAATGCATGAAGAAGAAAAGCTAACATTTTTATGATGCTCAAACCCATTGTGAGGTAGAAAGCATTTTTTTTTTTAGCAGGGTGGGGGACTAGGCATTGTAGCAAATTATGAGAGAAAGTGGAGGATTTTTGGTGCTTTTAAGTCAGTTTGGTTCCTTTCAGAAAGAAGTGTTTTATCCAAACACATATTAGAAGATTCAATGACAAAATAAATTGGTCCCATAATATAGTTCATGCTATGCAAGAGGCAAATTAAATTACCTGATGTTCTCTCCTGGATGTAGTGTCTGAGGGCCTGTTAATGAGTGACACAGAAAGATTTAAAAGTTCAGAAGAGTAATTAATCACCTGTAGATAGATAAACAGGCGTAAAGATCACTACCATTTCAGTTACTCTAAAAGTAGTTTGACAGTTACCCTGATTTTCCATTATAGAAATAAAAGATTGGATAAAAGAGTGGGCAGCCTTGATTTCAAAAAGAATGACATTTTAAAATGGGAAGCAATTAATAACTTCTGAATGAACCGACAAGTGAAGTTCATAAAACTGACTGGTGAGTTTCTCTTCTCCATTAAACTTCTGCACTGTTTCACATGGGTAGGTATTAATGACTCAGTGCATTCAAAAATGACTATCATTTTAGTTAATATATATATTCCTGAATTTTCACTTCTTCTATACTTGAATATCATACTTATGTAGGCTGTTCATTAAGAAACGTTTTTCATGTGTTTCTTCCACTGTATTCTGTCACACCTACCATAAGTTTTTAATAAATGATAGGTGTATGTAAATATTAATATAGAGAAGCTATATTTCAGAATAATTAATTGTAACTTTTATTATCAATAGCCAGTAGAAATCATAGAATCATGGAATCACAGAATGGATTGGGCTGGAAGGGGCCGTAAAGGTCATCTAATTACAACCCCTTTGCCATGGGCAGGGATGCATTTTACTACATCAGGTTGTTGAGCACTCCATCCAAGGGTGAGAACAGATCTAAGTAGAGAGCACAGGCAGCATTAATAACAGTCTTAGTGAAGGTGAGGGGAGAGATGGAATCCAGATTCTTCAGTCTCTTCAGATGGTGGAAAAATCTTGGTTCTGCTTTTGTTATTATATTTCCCATTTGGGGACATCTTTGTAATTTGGAGGGGTTAAAATATCAAATTTTGGTTTGCATTGAATTTATGTTCATTCAACTTACATTTTTGAGAACTGGAATAAGGAAAGCCTCTAGCTGATACTGTAATGGTTAAATAAAATTCAGCTAACAGAGCTAACACAGGATGAAAGACTTTTTTTGCTGACAAAACCCATCCAGTTGCCACAAATTATGGAGCTGCAAGTAAAAGTGGCACTGTATGAGCAGCAGAACATTCTAGTAATATTTATGTTTATAAATGTATATAAAGTATACATATTTATTTATTTGTTTCATGTCTTCATTCAAATTTATAAAATATTTTACATTTTAAATTTAAATTTACTAAAGACACTGTCAGCATTGACTCTGTTACCAACCAAGGAAGACTGCTGCTAGTAACTTGGTTATCCACATGCACTGTTTTTTCCTCTATTCACCAGCTAGCTGAATCAAAATCTATTAAGTTGTTCAGACACAAGTTTTCCTTGTTAAATCATGCTCATTGTCCACATTTGTTCATGTACTGGATTGTGGCTTGTCATGTACCTTATCATTTATATACCTCTGGCTTCGCAGAGGATTTATTTCATAGTCTTTCCAGGAATAGGGCTGAAGCTGTCCAATCTGCAGTTCCCTGGATCCTCTTTTTTGCCTTTGTTGAAGATAGACATTAGATTTACAAGAAGTCTCTGATTGCCATGACCTTTCAAAGTTAATTGAGAGTGGTCTTGCAATCGACATTGATCAGCTTCATCAACACCCTCAAGTATATCCCATCTGATCCAATGCACTTCTTTATGTGAAATTTCTTCAAATAATTTCTAACTTCTTCTTTCTCCACTGTGATTAAATTCTTTACTTTCATGGATTCTATCTCTAATCCTAAGGACTCTAGGCCCAAACTTACCAGCAAAAATAAATGAAAAACCCCATGCATCAGGCTTTTTTTATATTTTGTCACTCTGTGTCTGACTCCAATGAACAGCGGGACTACATATTCCTTATCTTTCCTTTTGCTTACAGTGTATTATAGAAACCCTCACTGTCCTTCATATCCTGTGAGTTAAAACTCTGAGATTTGTCTTACCCCTCTCCAATCCTATATGCTCAAGCACTGTCTGTGTGTTACTCCTCAGTAGCTCATCCCTCCTACCTTCTCCATACTTTCTTTTTGTATTTGAGCTCAGTCAGGAGCACTTTGTTCATCAGTGTTGGCCTTCTGCCATGACTGTAACTCTCTGCAAGTTGAAACAGACTGTCCTCATGCATCAGGAGGTCAGTTTGAATATCAAGTAGTTCTCGTGGGCCTCTTTGCCCTTCAGGGCAGTCTTCTACTGGATCCTGCCAAGCAGATTTTTAACAAGCCAATATCTGTTCTCCTCAATTCCAGGGCTATAATTCTAATATTAGTCTTGATCACTTCTCTCATGGTTTTGAACTTCACAGTCTTGAAGTTTCTTCTGCCAATGCTGAATTCAGCCTTCACAGCTCTGACTGTTCTTTCTAATTCATAGTAACCAGCAGGGAACAGTTGGCTCATTGATCCCCTGTGTCATCAACACACTCCAGAAATCTGAATCACATTACCGTGTTGCCCTTTCAAACATTAGCAGTGTAGTTAAATTCCCCACCAGTTCCTATAATAATGAGGCTTCCTCCAGCTGCAACAAGGTTAGTCTGCTTCCTTCTTGATCCATAACACCTGTTTTCATCTGCTTTTTGATCCTCAGCCATAAGATCTCAGCTGACTCTTCACTTGTTTGCACACGTTCAAACCCATCCTTTTCCTAGAGAGTAACCTTTCCATTCTATCTTCTCTATCTTTCCTGAATCAAACCACAGAAATCTCCATCCACAGAATTACAGAATCATTTAGTTTGGGAAAGACCTCTAAGATCATCAAGTCCAACTGTTAGCCCACCACTAAACCATGTCCCAAAGTGCCACATTTACACTTCTATCATATAATCCTAGGGATGATGACCCAGCCACTTCCCTGGGTAACTTCTTTCAACGTTTGATAACCCTTTCTGTGAAGATTTTTTTTCCCAAAATCCAATCTAAGCCTCTCCTTGTGCAGCTTGAGTCCAGGGGATGGTGCTGTTCCATCATCTCTTTTCAGTCTCAACAAGATAACAGCTCTGCAACTGTGCACAGCCTTCTAACTTGTTGTTTCCCAAGCTTCATGACATTGCATACAGTCACATGTGATAGTCCCTTAGGCATAGAGCTTTCACAGCAGGAGCAGGAGAACTTTCTGCATTATGCTGAGCCCTGGGGAGTACTTTCCTTTTGCTCCATGTCTCTTGGTATACCATTACCATCATCAAATTAATCGAATTTAAAGCCCTCCTCACTAGGTTAGCAAGTCTGTTGGCAAATAAAAAGAAGAAAAAATAAAGGTCTTGACCCACTTT
The DNA here is from genome assembly GCA_013396875.1 of Vireo altiloquus. NCBI lineage: Eukaryota > Metazoa > Chordata > Aves > Passeriformes > Vireonidae > Vireo > Vireo altiloquus. The sequence goes on along the minus strand of VZRF01012030.1, from coordinate 795,715 downwards.
GCATCTTTCTCATGCCTTTTTCTCCCTAGAAGTCCTTTACAGAAAGGATTCTGCACTCCTAATATACGAAATCCTGCCTCAGCACCAGCCATGCAACCAGGGTTTTTGTGCATTGCACATTTAACTAAGCTTTCCCCCTTCAGCAGCAAGACCAAGAACGCTGCCTGCATTCTCATGCCCTTCTTTATCACCCCAAGTGCCTTGATATCATTCATGATACACTAAAGGTCTCCCCAATAGCATCATTTGTCTCTGTATGGATGAGCAACCAAGGATAATAGCTCGCAGATTGAATGATCCTCAGCAGTTTCTCTGCAGCATTCTAGACCTGAGCTGTTAGCAAGCAACAAATAAGCCAAGATAACAAATCAGTTGTGTTTCCATCCCCTGCAGATGTTACTCGCCAACAAAGGGCAGGCACTGCTTATGCCAATTGATTACATCAAAATGCTATTGCTATGGATATGGTATACACTATATGCTATAGATATAGGTATGCACTGTTTGTAATTGTAGTGGCATTTTTGGTAAAGAGAATAGAAGATCAGGAGTCACAGCCCATTACTTAGAACTTAGAGCGTTCAGCTTTCACAGCTTTTTTGTTTTGTTTTACTGAAATTTGTTACCTTCCTCTATATTTCTAAGGAGACAAAACACTCAAGAAGTAGTATTGAGCTGTGGGAGCTGCCTCTTCTCTGAGTTAATTGGTTGCTGCTCTGCAGCTCTATCCTCTTAGCGAGCTGAATTGATTGTTATGTCTCCTAGTAGGTAGACACAAGAAAAGTTTCCACTTCATAGAAAACACTACAAAAATTTGACTCTTTTATTGAAAGTCCCTGTAGAGATACCAGGAAATGATAGAACGTAGAGGAAGAATTATCCTCTCATCCTGCCTTGAATTAAGCCCTCAGGTCTGGGAAGTAGGTTGGAAGCAGTATGAGGGCATTTTTATCCTCAGGCATATGCCGCATCTGCTCAGTGAGGGGAGTAACTTCTGTGTGCTCTTTTAATCCTTCCAATAGGGACTTAACTATTGTTGAAGGCATCATATTGCAATCTTGTCCACTTAAGGTGTCCCAGCTGGGAAAAATATTCCTTATCCTTATTTTATTACAGACCTATTCCTTCTTGCATTGGATCAGAAGATTTCTGATAGAGCTTCAGCCAAAGGGCTGTTACTTTCCAGTTCAACACTGCATAAAGTTCTGGGCTAGGCTTTAATCCTGTCTATAGCTGCCTCTGGGCAAAGCTTTAATACTGTCCAGAGCTGCTTCCATTTGTATTCTTGAACATCCTTACATAGTCCTTGATTTCCACTAATTCTTGAACTCATCCAAAGAAATTAAATTAAAGTAATATCTTGACCAGGAGCAAGAGGATCCCTTCACTCTCTCTTTCTCTCCCTCACCCCTCTTCAGTCTCCACCCAATTTCTTTCTCTTCTCCACCATCCGTCACATATTATAGTGGAATGAATCACTCATATATCAAAAAGATGCTTCAGAGAAGTGAATAACATGAGCAATAAATCTTTGAAAACTATTGATATTTTTAATAAATTTTAAATAGTCTAATATTTGAAATTTTCAGAATTAAAAAAAAGCTCAGTTTTTTCCTTTTATTTAAAAAAATCCCCCAAAAGACAAAGTATTTTAAAAAATGGGGACTGCTATCACATGAGGTCATAACACTTAAAAGAAGAAAAGCTGAGCTAAACCCATGATGACTAAACTAACCTAGGAAATTCTAGAACCTCTGTTGATTAATCTAGATAGAAAAATGTTTTTGAGAAAAAAAATCCTTAGATTTTTTAATCAGTGCTCTTAAAATTTACTTTTAGTAAATATAGATATATATATATAGATCTGGGAGAGTTGCTACTCAGAAATGCCGACATTGAAATACTTGGCTGAACTAATTCTCTGTAAAACGTCTGAACAACAAAGAAAATATTAGATACATAACCTCTGCATTTTGTCTGTAGAATTTTTCTACTGCATCTAAGGTAACAATCAGAAATAGTACTTGTCTGAAATAAATAAATACTCAAACAAACTCTTTTAACCTAGGAGTTAAAATAGCTTAATGCAAGCATTACTAAAATGAAGCAGTGTGGCAAATTCAGGAACGATCAGACTTCATTTCACTTCTTACTAAGAGCAGGGAACACTGGACACTTGTTATATATGTTTTCCTATCAACGAGGTTTGTTGATCTTTTCTCCGAAGTGTTTTGGACAACAATTCCAACATATGTTCATAAGAATAAACTTCATCTTTATTGTTTTATGAACAATATGTTTTGCCTATTTTAGACACTCTGGAAATGGTAATCCTGAATAAATTCCTAAAAATTGTTGTGCTGGAAAACGAAAATTACAGATTTGTATTTACTTGTCATAAATGAATCAATAAAACAGAGATGGCTGTTTAGCTCAGGTAAATGGATGGCAGATGAAATCCTAGCACCCTATAAATACTGTAACTTATATGCCTGTATATTCCCTGCAATAGTTCTTAAAAAGGGAAAATAGGAATAGAATAACATCCCTAATATTACTGTCAAACACATATAAGAAGTGACAATCAAGAAAGAAATTATCCAAATACAGAATTAAAGCACTATCAAAATTATGTCAGGAAGTCCCAGAATTATTTCTCTGAGTCAAAACTCTTGTGTTAGTGCTTTATGCATTACTAGTTTGAACCAGAAAAAGACAGGAAAAACATAAAGTAGAAATATAGCATTTTAATAGCTATAAAAAAACGTGTGGTGAAACTAAATGTACATTCTGAATCTATCCATGATACTGTATTTACAGATTCTGGGCTATTGGTATCAGTGGGAGTTTTGCTGTAGATAGAAAACTGTGTGCAGCTCGTTGTATTAGATTGATAGCAGGAGCAGACAAATGCTGTTTAACCACAGGAGGTTTTGCTTGTTAGTTGAGATGGAACAGCAAAGCAGAAGCTAAAAGAGGTAGATTAATCAAGTCTACGAATAAATTTTAAAATCATCTGTTGATCACTTTTTTGTCATTCTAAATTTTACAAAACCTAGTTCCCACTAACAGGTTATTTTTTTGTGGTGTTCTTGTTATTTCCCACCCCCATCCTCCTGCTCCCTGACCCAATCCTTATTTCAATAAATATTAAAAAAAAAAAAAAAAAAAAAAAATTGGCTGACTATTGCCACAAATATGGAGAGAGAATCTACATTGTGGTCTATTCTTTTGGTAACTAGCCTAGAGGAAAGCATAATTCAACAATTCCTGCAAATAGAATAAATTGGTTGTTATTATTTTGTAATAAGCAATGAAAGATACATGATAAAAAAATTTCACATTTTATAATGTTATAAAAGTTAGAAGCTGAAAGAGTTTTCCAGAGAAGTGTACCTCAGTCAAGACATGAAAAATGGATCCAGATTTGGTGTTGCATTATTTTGCAGAATCACAGAATCATTCTTGTTGGAAAAGATCTCTGAGGTCATTGAGTCCAGCCTTTAATTGATCACTACCTTGTCAACCAGACCATGGCACTAAGTGCTACATCCAGTCGTTTCTTAAACACCTTCCTGGATGGTGGCTCTACCACCTCCCTGGGCATTCCATTGCAATGTTTAGCAACTCTTTCTATGAAGAAATTTCTCCTGATGTCCACCTTGAACCTCCCCTGGTGCAGCTTGAGGCCATTTCCTTTTGTCCTGTCACTAACTTCCTGGGAGAAGAGGCTGACCCCCACCTTGCTACAACCTCCTTTCAGGCAGTTCTAGAGTTATAAGGTCACCCCTGAGCCACCTCGTCACCAGGCTAAATACCCTAAGCTCCCTCAGCTGCTCTTTGTATGGACACTCTCTAGAGACTTTGCCATGTTCATTGTCCTTCTCTGGGCTCATTCTAGCATCTCAATGGGATTCTCGAAGTGAGGGGGCCAAAATTGGACATGTTCACACATCAGAATTAAAAATAAATAAATAAATTAAGGAAAGGAAGTGATCAACAAATTATCTACAATTTACAGCCATCAATTAGTAAGAACCAGTTCAAAGTTGTCCTTTTCCTGGGTTGAGTTGAGAAGTAAGTTAATTTTTTGCTTGCACAAAGCTCTTAGAAGACAGACCAAGTTGTCTTTTTCACTTTAGCGTTTATCAACCTCTGTAGTGTTAAAGTGCCAGACCTTACTTTCTCCATTCTCAGCTTCATTATACAAAGATGAAGAATTAGTGGACCTGACAGTAAGTAGATGTTGACCTTTTCTTTTCCCTGGAATCCCAACTCCAGAGAACCAAGCCAATGAAAATACTCCTATTACTCTTTCTCTGCCTGCCCCAAGACAGTACTCTATTTTTCAGAGAGTTTGAAGTATTCTGAAGAATTTCTTCTCAAGAAAAAAGATAAAGACAGATATCAGAAATCCACCAGATGTAGACCCTTGGAAGTGTCCCTATGGTGAAAAGTCTGCTGGTAGAAAAGATTGGACAACATCCAAAATAAGCCAACTGCTGAAAAACATGGATAGTCACAGAGACAGGAAGAGGGCTTGACCAGGGTAGATGTAGGTTACAATAATTCACTGCCAAGAGCTGAGTTCCACAACTGAAATGTCAAGTATTGCAGACAGTGCTGTTATGGGAAATTATAGTAAACTTTTTAAAAGACATATGGAAATGAAACAAATGTTAATAGATTCATCTAGCTCAGGGGAAGTCATGCTTCTTTGTTTTATCATTCCGTCCACCTTTCTCGAAGCTTTCCTCCTCTCACAGCTTCTGCCTCCAGGCCACTGAAGTCTATAAACAGGAACAAGGTCATCAGTAAAATACAATTTAGCTCTTCTGAGAGTCTGATAATTAGTGTTTACATTATTGAAATGGAACAGGCTGAATTTATTGTTGGCGGTGTATATTCTGTGTTGACTACAACAAAGTCAGCTTCATCCGTCACCTTGCTGAAAATCTATCACCCTGGGTGAGTGAATACTAGTACTCCTGCACCATTATTAGCTAAAACAAAGTCAGTGATGCCTGGTTAAAATATACAAACAGAAAAAACCCCAAACCAAAACACAACCCCCCTGCACTCATCACTCCTTTCTTTTCTTTCTTCACTGAGAGGAGCTACTATGGACTATTCTCCCCCATTTCCTATCCCATTTGCATCATGCAGCACAGTATGCCTGTGACACTTATTGACAACTGATCTCCTTTATCTCAATTCAGAAGCTTTCTCATCTTAGTTTTTACCTCTGTCCTATGGAGGAAAAGGAGTTAGTGACTGGGTGGGCATCTGGCAACCAGCCAAGGTCATACATAAAGTTCCATTGTTATATATGCAACATACATGTTTCTATATACATTACTAGGCTTAATTGACAAAGTTTCCATCCCAAAATGATATATGAAGATGCTTGAAAAATTATATGACGAGTTCTGGAGATTGTCCTGAGAACAGTTTTAGAACAGAGAGTGTGAAAGGAGAGATAAGAGAAGGAAAAGAAGGAGAAATCTGGTAAAAAGCAGGAGTAGGCTCCACCACAGCACAAAAGACAAAAACCAAAGTATGGGACCTGGGGAGAGTATGTTTGCCAAAGCAAGGTAAAGCAAGAAAGCTGCTCTTGCTTCTTTGATTCCTCTTTTAGTAGCTATACTTTTCAAGGTCACCTGACCTTACTTTCATGTATTCCAACTTCTAATAAGAACAATCTGCAAAAATCACTATTTTTGGCCAGCCTCTAGCTCACTATTTTTGGCCTGAAGAGGGAAAATTTGCACAATGTCCTCAGCAATATACTGTCTGATATTCTTGCTTTCCTCCACAAATAATATAAAGATTTTTTCTTAGAAAGTATTTGCAGAGTTCTTGATGTTATTTTTAAATTTGTAGGCTTTCTTTTTCTATCAACAACTGAATCAGAATGAGGCCAGGGCTTTCACTCCATGAATTTGGTTTCACATTATTCCCCATGCTGCATTCCTTTTCATAACACAAAATTTTCTTTATATCATTCGCTTCCATGAAGGACATATTTTTATCACTAGCATTTCTGTTGAATCAGACAAGGGCCCATATATAATAAAGTTTTAACTCACTTTCCATATTATGTCCCCTTACCTTAGCACTTGCCCTCTTAAAATTTACCAGCCTCAGCTTTAGAAATAAGAATTAAAGCGGGAAGCCAACTAAGGTCGTTTTCTGGAAGGTAAATTAGCATTTAGAGAAATGAGTAGAGAAGCTTCCAATTCTAAGCGTAGCCATTCTGAAGGGGAACAAAGAAAACCACTCTCAACTCTTAACTTACATCATTACTATATCCAGATGTACAAAACAAGAGTTCTGGGTCACCCTTATATCAGCTTCAAATAATTGGTTTTACACTGAAAAACATACAGAAAACAAGACGAATGTAAGCAACCAGAATTTTTATTTTGGTTTGATTTTTTCATATATACTTTTGCTCACTTGAAGAATCTTATCAAAACTGAAGTAGGCACATAATTCAAATTGCATGCTGTGCTTCAAGTTGAAACAGCATTGAACATTTAAGTTTTCCATATATCATTTTCCCTAGGAACTTTATTTTACTGAGAAGTTTTTCAGAGAGAGCCCTCATTGAACTGAAATTGAGATTTCCTTGCTAATGTCTCTTTTCCCACTCCCTTCTCCCTATCTATCAGTCACAGCAATCTGCTTTGCCTTTATGAGAAAAAAAAGTATATTTTAACCGAAATCTACTGCTTTGTCTGAAGCACTAGAAACCCATGTGTACTTTGAAAAGATAAATCTAAGACCTGAGAAAAAGATATTTCAAAAGAATATTAAATATATGAGTAAAAAATATTCACAGCTAGCCTGATGAAATCCCAATCAAGGCATATAGTCAACAGTCTATACTAGCTGGAAAGACACATTACAGAAATATCACACATGCCTAGTTATAATTGATAAGTGTATTCAAATCCTATTCCAGCATCTTTATTAAAATATGGAGCTCTCAGTATCCCTCCTGTACAGCTACAGCAGGAATGCTTCTCCAAGCCTGCATATGGTGGCAGCTTCTAGACACCCCAGTAGGTGTTTACCTGACTCTAACCAGTGCAAGCATCTTCAGTATTTCAGTTTAATGATCTTCAACCAACATTCTGCTTCTGCTTTAGAATCAGTTTTGATATTTCTCTAACTCAATGGACTTTAGTTCAAAAGCAAAATTGTCCTCCTGACCATATGCATGTGGTGGCAGAAACAAATGTTCAAATAACAGATATTTTTGAAAGAACAGACCTATATAGAAAACATTTATGTCCTATCAAGCCCTAAAACTGTTAGAATATCTATGAAACTTCATGTGCTAAGAAAGAATAAGACAGGGAAGTCCTCTTTTCAAACATGATTTTGACCTATTAAGAGCCTTTCTCAAAATAATTATTTTCCTATGGATATCTGTCTTGCGAAAGAATTCTCTTTCATTGTACAGGGAAGAGGGCAATTAAAATAATAAAACTAAAGTTCTAATCAAATACTGTCATTCTTGAGCTTTATGAGGAACTAAAGTCAGAACCTTCCTGTTTTACTTTTTCTTCTGAAGGTTATTTTTTTAACCCAAGCTGCATACCAAGAGCATAACACTAATATGTGGTGTGTTATTACACATTCAGCAGTGCTTTCCTAGTATAAATAAGGCTAGGACTTGCTGACATTTAGAGAAGAAACACTAGTGAAACCTATTGGGACAGACAGGAACTCCAAATAATAATTACTCAAAGGCATAACACACTTCTCAGTCTGGACAAAAAGTTTGGAATACAGACCTTTAGCAAGCAACACATTATTAGTAATCTGCTAGTCAGTCTTCTCTTGCCCTCGATTACTGAACTGGAAGAGCAAATATTGATCTGTAGTCAGAGCAGGTGAGATATATTCTCAAGAAAGAAGAAATTATCTCAGATATAAAGCTGATATTCATTATTTATATGTATTTTAGGTGTCAAAAAAAGATAGCATCCACTGCATTTAATTAAAATATAGAATCACAGAATCAATTAGGTTCAAGTGCCAATTCCAGTTGTTCCTTAAACACCTCCGGGGACATGACTCCACCACCTCCCTGGGTAGTCCATTCCAATATGTAATCACCTTTTCTGTGAAGAAATAATTTCTACTCTCCAACCTCAGCCTCCCCTGGTGCATCTCAAGACTATGTCTTCTTGTCCTATCCCTAGTTACCTGGAGAAGAGACCAACACCCAGCCGGCTGCCACCTCCTTTCAGGCAGTTGCAGAGAGTCCTAAGGTCACCCCTGAGCTTCCTCTTTGCCAAGCTGAACATTTCCTATCTTCAACACACTCACTGCTGCAAACACATGAAGGTTCCCGAATCACTTGCAAACAATGACAGAAATAAGTGCTTAAAGACTTCGATCTGTCTTGATGCTCACATATTGAGAACAAATTATAGAAACATCAAGACCTTCACAGAATGAATTTGAGTGGATACTTTCTTCCTTAGCTATTCTTCCAACTGGCAATGCCAAAGAAAAACTATTTTAATGTGTTCTTACTTCTCATTCTCCCTCTTGACTTTTATCATTTGGGCTCTCATTGCAGTTCAACTGCCAAGTTTTTGCCTTGCCTTTGTAAAGCCTGTGAACATTGTTGTTATTCCATGGTAATGGGGTGTTAATTTTCAAATGCAGCTTCTCTGATGCCATAGCCACTGGTTATAGATTGCTTCAGGGACTCTTTGGATGCATATGCCTTTATCGAGTTAATGTCACCATTAGTTCTGAATGCCTCTTTAAGTGCCTTCTTGTGTTCTATTCAGCGTATTACAGATTCTTATTGTTGTCTTCTTTTGGGCAATTTTACTTAAATGCTTTGTTTGTTTGCAGTCTCCCTGATTTGTAAAGGAGTTTTTCCCTCAATTTTCCTTCAAAGTGGATTCCAGTTGTGTGATTAGGTGGAGTACAAAGTGGTTTTCCATCACTTCAGACAGTTTTATACTTGCTTAATGAAGTTAAGAGTTTCTGTTTCTAGGGATATGACTTGCCTTATTTAGTGGGGGTTTAGTCATGCACAGTATTCAATGACTTTGTTGGTGGAATTTTTAGAATTCCCTCTGTGTGTTTGGTGTTTCTAGTAATATTATTCATTTATGACCAACTGCAGCTGTGTGATTTCATGGTTAATGTTTGCAGAAAATTCTGTTATCAATAACTTTTTAAAAGCTGATGTACTTTATTTTTGAATAGTATTAGGCTACAGAATTCACAGAGTCCCCCATAACAAATTTTGCTTTGATTTAATTTACCTGTGTATGCATGAGTAAATATAATTTTATGGAATAGTATGTCTGACTAGAAAGGCTATGTTTCTCCTATTACACTCTATTCCCTAGTTAAGGATCACTTTATATGTTTTAGTGCCCTCCTAGCAAACCTGGATCCATTATGTTAGACTCTGTGCTCTAGATCTCTGGGTTTGCTGATCCTTGAACTGAGTGAGTCAAGATATTATAACTCCATCCTTCAAGAAGGAAAATATAACAATTTCAGCAACTGAATACTAAACTTTCCTTCTGGATGCATTAGTGGATGGAGGATTAAATTTAGAAGGATATTTAAAAAAACAAATGACTATTAGTACTCCCACTGCAGACTACTTACTGCAGTTTAAATTATTAGAATTTTGGAAAATGAAGTTTTCATAGAGTCCAATGCATTACAGAGGAAAATGGCCTAGTTTCACTGTGTGGCCTCCTAAAGAAGAGGGTTTGATTCATATCCACAGGGTGGATGCTTCTGACATGGTCACCACCATTCTTCTGCCACAAAGTTAAACCAGATCAGGCCCCTCTGCGACAACGGGATTTTGGTGCTCTAAAAGCTGTTTATTTTTTTATCTGTTTTATCTTAGCCCAGCTAAATGTATTAGTCTTCCAAAGGCAAAAATACAGTGAAGATAAAGTAAGATAGTTTTGCTTTGAGGCTAACTTCAAGTACTACACCAGCTGATGTATCGTATCACCTAAGGTAAAAGCACAGCATTTACTGCTTTTTCTTCTTTAAAGTCATGAAGCCATGAGACTTGATAGCTGTGGAGATAAATTGTTTCAGTTCTGAAATACTTCAGACAGAAAAGTCTCCCATAGCTACATTTTAAGGATTATTTCCAGGGAAAAAGGAATTTGTCTTGGTTTATGTTTCTTCATGGCTTATAAACAAGCCTGAAGAGTTTTGTTTACATTAAAGGGATGATTAGTGGAGTCCCCAGTGTCAGAGACTGATTTAAAAAAAAATAGAATGTTTAAGAAAAAAAGCATAATTTTAATTTTCAATTCCATATTGCGAGTCTTTGGCTGTAATAGGATCATATTTTAAAGCCTTTCTCAGTGACTGTCAAAACAAGAAACTCCCTGAGGGAAAAGAAAAGGCTGTAAACATGGAATCGCTGCTGTGGGGCTTCCAAGTAGGCAGCTCAAGAGACTTCCCCATGAATGGGATAATTGCATTATGGGAAGAATTGCTTGAAAGAAGCTTTGAAACCTGCATCTGGAACACAAAACAGATTTTACCTGCTCAGATTCAAGAGTTTCAATATTAGATGTCTAAAAGGCAGGACAGGACATCTTTACTGCTCTTCTAGTTTACTCAGAAGAGAGTAAAAAACATCTCCAGGAGATAGCTCATGTCACTCCAAAAAACCATTGTTTCAGACAGGTCAGATGAATCATCCTTCTACCTTTTATCTGCTGGCTATTAGGGAAAAATAGATTTATTTTCACCCTTAAAAAACCCACAAGAATCTAACCATCTTAATTAATACCATGTGATGAATCCTGAGATCCTTGATGAACTTGTTTATGATCTTGGTAACATATCCATGAACCATGCCTGGAAGGGAGGAATTATGAAGTGTATTAATGTGTGCATCTGAGAATAAAATATTTCATGTTTAAAAAACCTTTTGTAATTCTTGAAACAAGAGAGTGCAATTGTTGTGAAGACTGAACACTGCTCAATTTGTGTAAGTATCATTTATGTTCTTGGGCACTCCGACTTGCAGGTATAAAATTCTGTGATCACTCAATGCTTTGGAATCAGGTACTGTAACTGAAAATACTTATTTCTGCAAAGAAGTCACTAATTGTTAAACTTCCTTGGCAGTCTTTGAAAGGCTAGTTAAGATTAGACTGTTTTTTGAATTTTCAGCCTTTTATTCATGAAAAATTTGGAAGACATTTTAGCAAAGTGTTGAAAGGTACTTATTCACTTCTAGCAGTCAGAATACATCCAGTAGTTCAACCTTTATGCCGGTTTGTTTCACATAGTTTTGGAGATTTATGCTATCAGAACCCCGAAAATTAATTATCTATAAGGTTTGATTGAGTAATGGGGTCCTATCAATAGCAATATTCCCCTTGATTCAGGAACTAGTATCATAGTAACTCATGAGCAGCTATATTTCGACATTACTGTAATATCTTTTAATAATTCTACTGCTCATTGTCTTCACAAAAATCCTTGATTTGAATCTTTCTGGTTTAAGAAGTGTTACTGAAGATGAATAGACATCTTGGCATAAACTTCCAGTAATGAAAGATGCCATTCTGTAGAACGTTGAGTTCTCTTAAAGAAACACTCATTGAAATCTCACAGCATCATATATAATAGGATAAAAAACTGAAACGCCTGTCTAAATTAAAATGTTGGAGCAACGTTGGAAACATATGAAAACACTATAAAGAGAAGCGTATACTACAGGGAACAACAGCTCAAAAAGATCAATCAAGTAGAACATTAACTTTGTCTTACTCTTCATTAATATGTATATGGGTGCCTTACAAATGTCTGGTATTTTCCAGCTTTTTTTGAGTGCCAAAGGTGAAAGCAGCAATCCTACTGTGAGAAGTTCAAATCTGCCTAAATGATGTGAATGCCCTTTTTTACATCAATGTGAATAAAAACAGGTTATTCAAATGCCAGTGGTTTCATATCTTTAGGTGAAGTCTGGGCAAAGTGAAGGATTTTTCAAGGTGTGTTGACCCTCTGCATTCACCTTGGGATGTGAAATGTACATTGGAGATACAAAGCCAAACTAGGGGGAATTTCTAGGCTCGTCATTCTTACTGAGGCTGTTGCAAGAAGTGAGAGCTCTGCTGTAACAGCAATAGCCATTATTCACAGTCTCTAACCTTTTCCTCAGGATCTATTCTATTCTCCAGAGCATTCCTGTGCTCTGGAGTAAACCGGGTACCATTTGAAAGATTTTGTTACCCTTGACAGCTATCTGGGTACCTACTTATCTTTCTTGTGTCTACACAAGTTGATCTTGCTGAAAAGTAATTACAAAATCTTTATTGTTGTAGGAGGAAGAAGTAAAGAGTCTTTGCAAAAGCAAGGGAGTTGGAAAAGAAGAAAGGCTACAGCAGTTGATAGGCGTATAAATAAATGTATATATAGTTATTTAGAAATTTTACAAAGAAACAAAGGAGAAAGTAGGTTATTAAGTGCAAATGGCAGGGTATAAGATAGGCAGACGGGGGTGATAAAAGATTCTTTGAGGAAAGAGAAGCAGTGTCTTTGGCAAGAAATCAGTATGCTAATGCTCCACAAAGAGAAATCAGTATAATGGAATAATTCTGAATAAGGAAATGACTCAGATCAGGTTTCATTGAGTCATAGAAAAGAATATGGTGATGAACATTGACAAAAAGTTGTCCACACTTCTCACCTACTTCCAAGTTTATCCTGGATAAGTATAAATATAAAAAACTCTTTTCTTTAACTTACTTTGATGTCATAATCATGACTCACCACAAAAAAAGTTAATGTCCTATTACCTATCATATGTATTTGAAATTTATTACTTTCTTCCAAATAATGACTCTCAGAATACTTTCTAAGTATCTTTTAATTGCAAGTTCTTAAATATTCCTCCTCTGTCTTAGGACAGCCTTATGTTTGCCTGTCTAGGTAAAGAGATTTTGACAATTGATTTTGTATAAACTATCCATGTGATTTTTTTATGTGCTGATTATTAGTATTTTCCCTAGCTACTTTTCAAACACTTGCATGGTTTGAACAAAAAGCATATTGTTTTTTGCCACAAGTTTTTCTGTTCTGTAATTCATTGAAGCTTTAATAGGTTTTCACTGTTTATTTATGGGCTAACTAAAGTAATGTGAATACGAAAGACTGTTAATCACAATTACATTTTATGCATCTTTATCTTGTTGGAGGTCTTGATTATTCCTTCAGAGAGAAATGCTAATTATAAATGATGGAGATTCCTCTTTAGTTTTCAGAATATATCAATGAAAAAAGCATTGCACCAAACAATTTTTCTGATTATTCTTAAGAATCCTCATGGTCCAGTGCATCAATCCATTTTTGCAAAGCATGTGTTGCAGAAGTCAGTGATATTTGCATCAAAAGCCTTGCTGATTTCGTCTGGCATGACAATGTTACTTGTTTCTTTAAGTGGTTTGTTTGAAGGCATATTTTTATGAGTAAAACAAACGCTAAAGGAAGGGATATGTCCATAAAGAAGCACTTCATGTTTGTACTATCATCGTTAGAATTGCTCAACATGTTGTAATGCCACTGCTAACATAGGCAGGTTTAGACTCTGGAAAATGCAATCCATGTTTCTCTTTCATCACTAGTGATGGCTGCACCCCAGAAGACAATATGGTATTTTAGTGGTTCACATTGGTAGAACAGCTTCATGGAAAACAGAGCAAGGGTTTTGAGAAACTACAGGTGCTGTCTGACGTACTTTTTGGAGAGCTGGAAGGATTTTTCTTCCATTTGACAATGACATACATAAAAAGTGTGGCAGCACAGCTTGAAAAAAGCTAGGTCATGCCCTTGCTCTGTATTTATCTCCACACAGTTCTTGAAGCCATTAATAAAGACACCACCGACAGAATTCCTGCTGAGCAGGCAGCTGGACATTTAACATAGGGCTTAAAAGTTTTGGATATGTCTCGGCCATATCATTGGATACAGAAAGTGCAAACCCAGCTTTTCCTGGAGGAACGGAAAAACCCTTCAATCAATTAAGGAACTACTAAGAAGGCTTCTGCCATGATGGTTACATGTTTGTTTTCAAAGGACATTATTCATCACTATCACAAATCGGATCAAGTCAGTTTTAGTATTTCTTTCCTGCCAGTGACTAGCAGCATTGGACATTTTTCCATGACTCATAAATTGATGTGCTCTTTAAAGTAGGACACACTGTACACCTCTGAGTGATAATGCATATGTGATGGATCACCCTGTTAATTCATAGAATAGCTCAGCTGAGGAATCAGTAGAGTCAAACTTCACATTAACCTCACTCTGGCTTAGGAATATCAAACACCCATCAAAACAGCAGAAGCCAGAGGTTGCCTGTTATAAGTAAAGTTGTAGAGCATGTTGAGATAAAATCAATGATTTGAACCCTATTATGCTTTAACCTGTCTTTGCCACATCATTTGTAAAACGTGATTCTTCTCAACATGAGCTCCTGTCACATTACCTAGCTTGAGTTTTCAGAAAAAGACTAATAATGAAAGCATCAATATGGATGACAAGGAGGCATTTAATGATGAATATTCCATATCAGGCATGACATGTAGTTCGTCTCACCGAAATATTTCTAAAGGCATTAGAACTGATATATCCATTGCTCAAATTAGAGAATGATAATTTAGAACAAATCTGTCTCTGTCTGAACCGTGGTTTTAAGTAATATTAATTTAAATGTCTTAAGAAAGTTGTGCAACCTAAACTCAAAAGTGCAAACTGGGTTTTAAAAAGTGAGGCACAACAATCATTCACAGGCTATACAGCTTAAAAAAAAAATCCAAAATTTTTATCATATCCATTGGTAAACGCCATTAAAAAATAGTCTGTATTTTTTTGGACACGTTTATTCCATATACTTCAAAATGTCATAGTTAATGAAAGCAAATACAGCAAATTTGCAGCGAATAATCCTCAATATGTGAGAGAATTGTCCAAACAAAGCAATAAAATATAGAACCAGGGTTAAAAATTTATGCCATATTAGCAATAATTTGATAATTGGGACAAATATTCATTAGTCCGTGACTATACAGTGACTCGAAAAGTTAAATATAACTGCAACAACAAATTAATTCTTGCTGGTTTAGACTGTTAATGCCTTTTTAATTATTAATACCTTTTCGTGGAAAATAGCTTTCACATTATAGTTGACAAGGAAGCATGCAGAGATTGCAACCATAAGTAAGAGGTTTTAGAGTCTGTTTTTACAAAATATTCAAAATACTAATGATACAGCTAATTCTAAAAGGCCACAGACAAGAATTGAAATGTGAATGTTTAATTTTGTAAGAAGCTAAACTCTTTCTCTTCATTGAACTGATTTTCGACAGACTAAACATCATTAAGCATTCACTGGGCTTTCTGTGTTATGCTGCTTGACATTCTTTACGTTTATGTAATTGCTTTTCATCCTACCACAGAATAAGCTGTTTCCACTCAGAGTTGGTTCCCACTTAACCCAGAATGGACTATTCTGGTTTACTACAATATCCTTCTGCCCATGTGATATTTCAGTCTTGAGCTTTGTAACTGCTGTACAAAACTTGACTTCTCCTACCAAAGTTGCACTAGTGAGCAGTAAAAGCTAACTGCTATCCTATTTTCATATAAAGAATAGAAAAGAAAGAACATTCCTGCTTCATCTTTAAAAATTATTACTAGGATAACTTGACAGGCTTTTGCAAAGTAGACTGCCCATTCCTAGTGAGAAAAAAAAACAAAAAACAACAACTTTGCTCATGGGTTGTTTTTTTTTATGAACAAAAATAGAATGATTTTGAAGATAAATCCATGATTTAGTTACTCTAAAAAAAGGTAGCTAATCAGTAGGAAAAGTCTAAGTTTTTTCATAGAATGAGATTTTACTGTATTAGCATGATTGGACCTATTAAATTCTATTTTCATATGAAAAAATAAAGTCTCATAGCCAATTTTAAGTAAAGTTAATAATGTAATGACAAAAAATATTCCCTCCAAAAAGTACCAACTTCGTTGTAGCTGCTGACAACAGCTTCACTGCATTATTAGCAGAATTTTTTTCTCTTAAAAGAATTTAAGTAAAACCATGGTTTTACTTAAGACACTTATAGATATGGAAAGATAATATCCAATGACAGGCAAAGGATATAATGTGACTTTTTTTCAAGTGTATTTTTAAAAAGGAACACAGAATAGATTACTATTTACAAAGGATAATAAAAAGATGAATGATCAAAAATCAATGACAAAATGAAGACACTATTAAGTAAAATAATTAAAAATAAGAAAAACAAAACACAAAAAAGTAAGCAAAAACCCTATGGAAAATTCAAATGAAGAAACAGAAGAGCTAAATCCGAAAAGAAGAATGCACCCTGGGAAAAAGTGAAAACAGAAAAAAAAAACCCAAGAGTTTTAAATTAAAAAAACCCAAAAAACTTAATATGGAGTATTAAATTTAGTAGGTCCTGAATTTCAACACTTGTGCAAATCTTTCCTTCAACAAATAACAAAAAAAAGTTTCAAAAATTTTGAATGAATGATTAGAAGAAATCTTGATTTTCAATGATCATGTTCTCACAGGTATGTATGTTTTGGATATAGTGCTGGAAGGTCTTTGAATGTTTCAGAAAGTGTAAATCAGTCATTCAATTGTACCATATGCAAAAGGAACTATTAGTTTCAGATGTATGAAGTTTCATTGAAAAAATCTTTAAAAAAATCAGGGTTTTTTTTAAAGATTGAATCATTTTAACGTTGTACTAAAATATAAGAAATCACACACAAGTAAAACTGTTATTTTTAAAGCAAGTATTAGGAGTATTTTACAGACTGGTATGAGTCACAGTGCAATCTTGTCAAATGACTTATACTGAAAAAAGAAATTGCCCTTGTAAAATCTATGTGTATTTAATCACTTAAACATCTTTCTTTGGCATAAAGACGCAATGCAGGTGAAACTACACTGCTAAATTTCATAAAAGGTGGTGTGATTTTATACAGCTACTTTCAGAACAGCACAATGTCCAGGACTTGCAAATTCACAGCCTCACTAAGTAAAAAAAATAACACAGACATTTAGAGAAAAGGTGTGATATTCAAAAACACTGTTAGAACATTTTTTGCTTTATTTCTTAACCTCATTGTCTACTGTTGAAATTGTAGTAGAAAGAAAAGCTGCTATTCTGGAGTACAGCACTTAATGAGTGACAGTGGTGCTGACCTTGTTGTTCTGATTCCTTATGTTCAAATGATCTCATGTTTTACTTTAACCAAAAGCTGTTCTTCTGAGATTGAATTTCCTAACAGAGAGCCTTAAACCTGAAAACTGAGGAAATCTATCAGTTTTCAAACCTGCTTTGAAGGGTGTGCTTTGAGGACCTCAAGGTGCTGCAGTCTGCATGCATTCGACAGATAGAAGCATTTCAGCACCTTATCCCCCATACAGAAAGAGGATACGAATCCTTTCATAAAGAAAATCTATTTAAACCATGGTGATGAGCAAGCTACCAGGGAAACAATCACTCCAAAGCCTTCTTCTTCATCAATATCTTTTTCCAGAGGTAAAAAGTCCTTAATACCTGTAGATCAAGGCAGACAGCTCTTGACATTCAATCTGTCAGTGACAGTAAGGCATGTCTTGAGCTGAGTGGAAGTCAATTCCAGAAGATTTTTCAGAGTCAAACTAGCTTCTTGAAACTCAGAGGTATATATGTAAAAGAAGATGCAATGATTCAACACAGCAAGAGAAAGAAGGTGCCCATGATATTTTTAAAGTGTTACTGCCTGAAAACCAGTGCAGAGGGATACATGCAACATTATTTAAAATATCTTGGCCTGGAAACACTCAATATCCAATCTGTGAGTTTTGCTCTAGCCATGTAAATTCCTTCCTTTGAGAACACATGTGGATTCTTTTTTCCTAGTGATCATGCAAAAATCAGAAGAACTGATTTAATTATTTCCTGGTATAAACTATAAAGGACTGGTTCCTTTTGTTTTGGGGTTTTGTTTTTTTTTGATAGAGAGTACCTGTTGATACAAACACAAAGAGATTGGCAAAGAACAAAGATTGGCAAAGCCAAAAGAATTGCTCAAATTAACATTAGTTGTTAAAATTAACACCTCTACACAGATAAGCAGAATAAGGTTGAAGTCTACTGAGCTGTAGAATGTTTCAAGTAATGTAAATTTCTAAGTCCTAATAAAGAATTTCCACAGGTGACTGAGAATCAAGTCATTTTAAGGATTAATGGAATTCCTCACAGAAAATTTCTGACAAATTCAAGACTGCATTACATAATCTCTGTCAAACGTGTACATAAATAATTACTTTGTGTCAAGTATTTGTAATGTCTACTTACCACACCGGAGTCAGTGCAGTCACGTCAGGGACAAATCAGGTCTTGAGAATATATCCAATTTGTCAGTGCTAGGGTGAATTCCTGGTTTAGAGTATTTGTATTAGGCTAAAATGTATTCCATCACTCATAAACCAGTCTTGAGCACATACCCAATTTATCAGTGCTAGGGCAAGTTCTAGGATTATAGCACTTATGTTAAACCTAAAATGTACCTCATCACTCAGACTAGACATATTCTCAAGGCAGAATTCATCCTTCATAGAACTTCATCAACATCACTGGGTTTACTGACCATGTAGCTTGCCCAATGGTCTTATTAATGCAAATTTTAATAATCAATTGTCTTGTAACAGGTAAAGCTGAGAAAGTAACCTGTTATTTGCTCAAACTAATGTTGAACGACATTACTTACGTAGAATCAACTACTGTACTCATCCACAATCAGAGTGACATAATTGATTTAAAATAACTCCAGTTAATAGCTTTAATCAAATAACTCAAATAGTCTTTCAGAATACTTTCCACCATGAATCCCATCCTAGACATGAAAAATTAAATTGATTATAATTTTTTATTTCAATTAAATGTAAATATTTATTTTATTAATATGCTTGTAAAAAAATAAGAGTAACAATCAAAAGCTAAGAATAATTCAGGCCACGCTCAATATAGCTCAGCTATTTTCCTAGCAAAGAGCAAGGCAAGCAAACTAATGAATGAATTATCCCTTAAATAACTGGATTTTCTCAGATTAAACAGTATAGCAGTTCTCTAAGTTTAGAAACACTTGAAAGTCGCCTTCTTGGCATGCTTTATTTAGCATAACCAACAGGTTAACATGGAAGCACCTTCCTGTTGGTTTGGGTTTCTTTGCTTTATCAGTGCTTTTATCAGAACTGTGACCTAGTAGCCAGCCTCCCAGACTGACGCAACAGGCACAGCACTCCCTTACATGGGCTGAGCTACATTTTCATCCCAGGTAGGGAGTGTTATTCTGGGAGAAAATGCCTCCTGTTGTAGCAACCACCAGCCTCTACTCATTGAACATCAGCTCAGATCAGCCTGCCTTCCTTCCTTCCTTCCTTCCTTCCTTCCTTCCTTCCTTCCTTCCTTCCTTCCTTCCTTCCCTCCGTGTGAAAAAACTATGTGAATGGAGGCAAGCCTTACATGTGAAACATATAGAGGCTTAACTCAAGGATAGTTTTTTTCTTACAAACTGTAACTGTGTTTATTTATTTTTTCATTCTTACCAGAAATACATGTGTTATAATAGATAAGCACATTTCAAGAATGCAAGTTTGGAGATAATTAAAGGCATATCTTGAAGTCGCAAATATCATATCCCATAGATTTCTCCAAAAGTAAAATTTGAGATGCATAACAAACAAGCCTTGATTGCAGTGAATAAACAAATAATTGTAATTAAAGTCTGAGACACTGCAATTATTTTGAGCTATGCAAAGAGGGAGTAAAATAATGTAAAAATTAAAATATGGCTGAGAAAATTTAATGAGAGGTTTCTCAGTCATGTAAGAGACTATTATGCAAAAGCAGAAATAAGACAGTGAAGAATCACATACTCAAAACTCAAAAGAGTCAACTCAAAAGACTGTTTTTAAGAAATTAAGTCTGGAACAAAAGGGAAAGGAAAAAGCTAGGAACACTTGAAATAAAATTTAATGTTAACTGGGGAGAGTCAAAATGTGTAGGTATAAAGACTATATTGTAATTAGCAGATTATTTACCTTTTTGGTTTACATATCTGTGAGTGCCCAAGTCCAAAGGTGAAATGAAACAATAAATTACAATCCGGAGAAATCTGTCAGTTTTCAGTTGTGTTAATCAATTCAACAGTGTAAGTGGGTTACTTGGATAACCTAGGTACATTAAAATACCACCCTGTGTCTTCCCATATAACTTATTTCTCACATCCCAGACCCTGAGAACCAGGATAACTGGTTATTGTTGAGCAGTGCCTGAAGCATCAAGGCTGTCTCAATGAGTTATTTCCACAAAATGCAGTCATGTAAATAAAATATATCAACACTAAAGTAATTAATTTCGGTTTCCCCAAAAAATATTCACAATCAGCATGTTTTCCTCTATATTTTGAAAAGTACTAGAGATTACTAATATCTAGAGCAAAATGAAAATCACTTGTAAAAAAGATGAGACATTTCTGATGAAAAGCCCATGAGATTCAGTGTTTGCGAATTAACATGGAAGCCAGAAGCTAACATTTTATGCTGCTGGAAAACCCCAGGGGCAAAAAGAATATAGTAATTCTTCTTCATTTTAAGTTAAATATATAACCTGAGGGTAACAAGCAGGGACTACTGCTTGCCTGAGGTAAAAAAAAAAAAACAACCCAAACAACCAACATGCTAATGTTGTCTCACCAATCACAAGACAGTATTGAAAATATCACTGTAAGCTGAAGAAGAAGGTGGGATTCTCGCTGTGGAATTTCTTGTCCTATTCTTTATAAATGCATCAGGGAGAAGTAGATAGAAAGCCTGGGAATTTTGAGTTAGTAGATATAAGGAATTTCATTTCTACAGAAAAATGTGTGAAGCTGAGTCCGAAAAAACCTTAGTGGAAAATGGAGAGGAAAAACTGTATTGTAAAAGAATTCAGACCTATTAAGTATAACCGATTTTTTCTTTTTCAGTCTCTGCTGAAAATCACTAAAATCACTAAAAGAAGGAAAGGTAAAAAAAACAAAGTCCATCGACCTTTTTAAATTGTTTGCATTTAAACTACTCAGCAGTTACAGGTAGCCTGAAACTTCCTCCATTGCCATAAAGGCAATATGTAAATATACATGCTGAAATTTAGTCTCGCTTTTTAACATACAGTAATTTGCATGAAATAACTTAGAAAGCAGTTCACTCAGAAGTCTTCTCAATAAGATAGAAGGAAATTTTCACCACCAAATGGAAGTATTGCAAGTGAATAAAAGGATTATGATTTCTCAGCTGTGTCACCTTCATCCACAAAATGAAGCATGTATGTCTACACACCAAGGGTCTTTGTGCATATATGTACTTATATAGAACTGCCTTTAGAAGGATTTCGGTCGCATTCAATTTTTTTTTCTGGATGTATAAACTTAGCAATGTTCTTTTGGGTTGATTTTTCGCTCTTTTTTTTTGGCTTTGAATTGAGCTTTTCATGGAAAATCTTTCCTTTTTCATTTAGAATTACTTAAGTAGTTATTAAAGGGAACCATCAACTCAAACCCTTTGCACTGCACCCAATTAGATACTAAGATTAATTTGTCTGAAAACTCCAATGGATTCCTACGTGAAAACTCCAATGGATTTCTGATTTATTACTCCAAGTCTAGCAAACCATTAAACACAAGTTAGTCAACATCACTGCCCTTATAAATGCCGCCAATTAAAAGTACTTTACGTTAACAGAATATTTCATGATTTTTAAAAATTACATGGAAGTGTAGGTACAGTAGGTTTTAGGTAAACAACTTTTATATTAAAAGAACATTGTTTTTATTACCTAAAAATATCATATAAGTTATTATACTCTCTATATTACATACTGCATTCTATATCCTTTATAATGTATTCCCATAACTGGAAAGGTGTACTGTGGAAAAAAACAGGAAGGTTTTCAGCAGAGATTCAAGGGTTAATTTGTTATAAGACTTAGTAACAGAGGCAATGAAATATTTTTTAAAATAAAACACTTTTTTTTCCTGCTGAAGCAAGTTGTTTGTACTAAGGTATTTCTTCAAGGTCACAGAAGTAAAAGCTTCCTTTTTTGAGCCTTCATATATTTAAAAAGCCTAAGAAATTCCCTAAAGGAAATAATTACTTTGATAAACAACCTTTATTGAATATAGTTGGAGGAGTATTTCTTCAGGGTATACTGCATTTGAGGTATTTTTCAATAGAATTAATTAAAGCCCTGTTCCAGCCACATTTCTTTATTTTCTAAGCAAGTCATTTGCTGTCCAGCACAAAATCAAATTGAGTGTAAAACTGAATCAATTTGTCTGACAATGAAATCATGAAAACTCGTAATTAATTGAAAAGCTTTAGTTTTATTTAAGTAAAGAACACCATGGCCATGCCGTACTAAATTTGCTAGGTAGCACGTGTCTGGAAACCTTGCCTTATAGTTGAGCTAAATCATAATGAAAAAGATTTTTTATTATCTCTGGACACTGTTTGGAAATATTTGTGCCATTTTCCTGCATTCAGGGGCAGAGCTATCAGCATTTTAGGCACAGTTTTGAGAGTCAGATCCTTGCGTCCACATTAAGTGCAGCTTATCTGCAAACATGTGAAGGCCATCATCATGCCAGAAAAGAAAATTCACATAATCCTATGAAGAACCTGTCTCTAAATAGTGGAGCTATTCCAGCCTGGGAACCTTTTGACTTCATTGTAAATGTAGTTCACTCTGTGTGTGTGTGTGTGTTTCTATTGTTGTTTATATGACCAAATGTATGTATATGTATAGACATACAAATTTTAATTAATATGAAAATAATTTAAATTCATGTGTACAGACGTTAAAAAGGTATTTAGCATTTATAAATATATGTATTTTCATATATTTTTTAATTTAAATATAGGCAAACCAAGGGGGCCATAGTAATTGATACAACAGATTAATCATTTGTAAATTTAAAGACAGTAATCTAAAAATAGAGAAAGTCTATGACATCTCGAAACATGTTGAAACCTTCAACATCCAATGTAATTTGTGTGTACCAACACTGTCTATAAATGCAGTCATCTGTATCGGTTTTGCACTGCCTGGTTTTCGGTAGCAGAGGACCACTGAGATGACTCCTGTGAGAATCTGCTGGAAGCTTCCACCATGTCCAGCAGAGTCAATCTCTGATGGCTCTGAAGATGGACATGCTGCTGGCCAAAACTGGGCCA
>VZRF01012030.1:698607-771823 GCA_013396875.1 Vireo altiloquus | reverse complement strand
CAGTTGAGTGACAGTTGAAAGTGAGATTGTGATTGGCTGGAGGGAGGTGTGGACGGAGAGATGATTGGCTGGTGGGAGGCGAGGATAGCAGCTGGGCTCTCCCGCGGGCCAATGGACGCACTCTTGCTGGTGAGTTGTGCTAAGTCTCGGTTTGGTTTGTGTTAGAAGGGCTAGAAATGAAAGGTATAAAAAGGCTGCAATTCCTGCAATAAAAGGATGTCCTTCGGACTCATAAGGGGGTTCGTGTCGCTTTGTTCCCCACTGCTACAATTATCCTGCTCTGATTCTGTTAGCAATAAATTCCCTTTGTAACTTTTAAGCCTGGTTTGCCCTTGAAGTGTTTTCTCCCAGTCCTCACCTCAAGTCATATTCATTAACTTCTTTTTCTCTCCTGTGCCCAGCGGTGGCAGGGAAGGGTGAGCGAGTGGCTCTCGTGGGTGCTTGGTGCTGGGCCAGTGTCAAACTACAACATCATCATATTAAAAAATTCTTACAAATTTTCTCCTGAAGACTGGTTATTAACAAATGTGGAGCAAATCTGGCTGCATCATAGCAGTCTTACTGCTATGATTTGGTTTGTGCTGCCATGGAGCCTGTACATCAGTGTCATAAAATTTGAGATAGATTTTCTGCAAAAAATCAGAAAGATTGTCTATAAGTTTTTTAGTATAGTGCCTAAAAGACAGGATATACACAAGTGCTTGCAGTTAAATGGAAAAAATAAGTAAATACTAAAAATCAAGGTGATAAGAAAGAGAAAAAAAAAGGTAGTTTTAGAGAAATGAAAAAGTGCTGGATAAAAACATTCAGCGTAAACTGTTACAATCTGATATTAATACTACAATCCATTTTGCTAAAGTAAGAAGCAGGATTGAAATAAATCTTGATCGCTTTTATTGGATCTTGCAACAAATGTTCTAATCTCATGCTCTAAAGTTTTTTGTAAATATATGCAGATATTATTTCTTCTTCTGTCATGAAAACATTTGCCATATAATTTTGCAAAATGTTTCTAGTCTCTGAATTGCAGGATTTTGATCAGGATTAGATGTAAACTGATGAGGAGGGAATATTTGAGCTGATTTTTTGGAGGGAGAGTGCTGTTGAAGGAGCGAATCTGTTTTGTTGTCTTAGGATAAGGAGACCAAGCAGGATATAGAAGAATGTGGAACCACGGGGCAATATTGAAAAGCTTTACCGTGCAAAAGAGGTAGGAGGGACAGATAAATACAATATGAAATTTGGGAAAAGAAACAAGGACTTGAAAGATATGAGAAAACCCTGCTTGACAGAGAACACAGGCTGGGAATGTGAATGCCAGTCCAACATTGTAAAATGGTATTTTCAAACAACCCTGGGATGAACAACTTGAAGTTGCACGTGTTCAAACTCAGGCTGGATGAGGCTTTGAGAAGCCCTGTCTAGTGGAAGATGTCTCTGCCCACGGAAGCAGGGGTTTGGAGTAGATGACCTTTAAAAGTCACTTCCAACATGAAACAATTCTGTGGTTCTGTAAATTGTCTAGAATTGCTGAGGTGGGTAGAAGAGAGAGGGTGAGAGAAATTAAGAGGAAGCACAGCTAAGTAGCATCAGCCTGGAAGAGATTGACGGGGGGAATTGTGAATGAAGGGAAATTGGTTTCTGCTTTTTTAAAAGTAAAATCCATAATTCCTTATTCTGGTTCTTTTTGTATATAGTAGGAAACGCAAGTAATGTGTGCCTCAGGAATTATTAATCCTTATCACATCATTCATTGGATATGGTATGGAGTTGTGGGATATTGTTTAATCCAATAGCTCAGGGATCTAGAAGATCTAGGGGCTCTGGTGATAGTTTAAGGACTTAAATTATCGGGTTTCAGTCTTTTATTTTTTAATAATATTTCCTTAGCTAGGGAACCACATTAGCATGTGCAACCTTATTTTCATTTATTCACAATATTTTTAAAGATACGACATTTTTATGGTTGAAACATTATGCACTTGAAAGTTGGAAAATGTCTGACTGTGAGTTCCTATGCTTTGTATGACTTGACCTCCCTTCCACCTTTTTAAGAGTATGGTTTCCAATTAATCACAGTGACAGCTCAGGCTCTTGTGCTTTCAAAGCAAAGTTTGAAGATATAAAAAATAGAAGCAACCATGACCTAAGTTTTAGGGCATGTACACTGTATATCTAAAGCCTTAAAGCTAGTACTTTATAGAACAATGCAAAATACTACAGGTAAAAGAAGGGAGAATAATTAGAAATGTAGAAAATGCAGTTCTTTTAATTAACAACACAAAGCAGTCAGTAACCTCTCTCTCCTCTGCAATGCTGCTACCAGATTTGCATGCTTGACTACAGTAAGAGAATAGCTGCCACGGCTTGGAGGGCAAGGAAAGTGGCTACGGTGGTAATGGCAGAGATTGCATTCAATCCTCAGAACTAATTGAGGGCTGCGTTCAGTAATGGATTTGCTGTATTTCCATACCCACAGCTTTTGTTTCATTAAGACAGCCAGAGTTTAAATCTTTTGTAATCTGATGAGAGAGAAATGTTAGCTCTCGTTTCAAGAAAATGCTTCATCATGCACTAATTTTGAGTATGCTATGAAGTTCCCTGAATTCAAATACCTGCAGTGTGGAAATGAGTCTTAATAAAAGAACAGATGAGAATGAAGGTATTTTTTCACATATTTCAAGGACAATCAGACAGTTATTCCAAGTAATAAAATTCACCAACATTTTCACAGGAAATGTGTTGCCATTCCTTACTTGTGGTGGAATTAACCTCCTTTTATTTTAGATTTATAATCTCAGCTTTTAGTGGATATGATTCAAAAATACCTTTCTAGCCAGCAGAGAAAAACACCTCCAGGGAGAAACTGGTCTGGAAAAATTGTGTAAATTACATCTTTCTCTCTCAGGTGCATAAAAGGGAGCTCAGATTTTTGCCCTCCATAGGACACCTACACCTCAGGTTGCTAAAATGTGGTGACACAAACCCCATTTTTGAAGTCCAGAAAGAAGTAGTCCCCAGTGATACATCTGGGCTCTAGATATGGACTCTCTAAATTGACATCAAATTGTCACATCTGAACCTGTAAATCTGGTTCATTGATCATTAAACTGTTTATCAAAAATTTAGTTAAGATTATAAACTGAGTATGCAGTATCACAAAAGCCTGAATTTTTACCTATTGAACAATACCTGTGTGGGAAAACTTAATGTCTGTCTGAAATACAGTGAAATATAGATAATCCCAACTGCTGTCAGAGTTCCAGACTTTGGTCAAGACATGCACTGTGCCACTGCTGAGCCATGCGTTACAAATTAAAAAGAGCCTGTTATTACTGCTCTGGTCGCATGAAGCCACTATCAGCAGATAATAGCTCTGTAGCACTGTATAAGCTGTGAAAATGACTCCCTAACTAGATCTCAAAGTAAGCAGAGGGAGAAAGGGGGCATTTACAGGTAAAACTGGTAGTATGAAAAATGCGTGTGTGGTGTTCTTTTTTTTTTTTCCTTGTTATGCACCTATGAGGTGAAAAAATAATAAAAAAAATCTTTTATGTTAATGATATACATAATGACTCACTGAGGACAATTGCACATGGATGGCTTGAAAGGCCCAGATGTTGAAATCAACCTTGTGTGCCTGTTTTGTTTCTTGTTGTAATAACTTGAATTCATAGCTCAGAATTAAATTTTAGGATCTATTATAAGACATGAAACACGCAAATAGCAAAAACAATTCAAATCAAAAACAGGTTTGTGTTTAATGTAGCTTTTAGAGTTATTGCACTAATTCCCTCACTTTACTATTAAATGGCTATTAAAAAAAGAAGAGCTTTAAACCTCTATTCATAGAAAAGCAAACAATCAACTGTGTATCTGTGTGGATATAACCTATAGTTAGTGACAGCATTGAAAAAACATGCTGCATTAAGTGCTTTATTCATTGTATTATTATTTTTTGTAAGTCAGGAATCAGGCATATGGAACACTACAGGAATCTGTGAAAGCATGACAGCTTCTGTTAAATTAAAACAGTCAATGATCTCAGTTTAATATGAGAGATGAGAGATGACATAAAAGGCAAAGAAGAAAATAGAAGTAATAATTGAATTAATAGCCACAAAGAGACATACAGGGTGGTTATTATCTAAAACTACCCAGAAAGCATATCCAGAAGACTTCATTCTTTTAAAAAATTTAATTCAATAATGCCAGTCATCGGACGTGAAAAAATTAGCTTGGCAGGTTATACTAACAAGTATCAAAATCTGAAGAATATACACATACAGCTGGTTGCATTTCTGAATCACTTATTTCTTGAGTATCTGTAAGAAGTAAGTCCAGTGCCGTTTTCCCTAACATACCTGTATTAATGGATTGACCGCATTGTCATCAAATTTGCAGATGACACCAAGCTGAGTGGTGTGGTTGACACACCTGGAGGACGGAATGCTATGCAGAGGAACCTGGACAAGCTCAAGAGGTGGACCCATGATATTCATGACGTTCAACAAAACCAAGCACAAGCATCTGCACCTGGGTCAGGGCAACCCCTGGTATCAACACAGGCTGAGGGATGAACAGACTGAGAGCAGCTCCGATGAGAAGGACTTGGGGATGCTGGTGGGTGAGAGGTTGGACATGAGCCAGAAGTGTGCTCTCAGCCTAGAGAGCCAAAAATGTCCTGGGGCTGCATCCAAAGCAGCGTGGCCAACAGAGGAAGGGAGGGGATCCTGCCCCTCTGCTCTGCTCTGGTGAGACCCCACCTGGAGTGCTGCATCCAGCTCTGGGGTCCCAGCACAGGGAGGATTTGTAATGACTCCAGAGTAGGGCCACCAAGATGATTAGAGAGAGGTAGCACCTCTTCCGAGAGAAAAGGCAAAGAGAATTGAATTTTTTCTACCTGGAAAGGAGAGGGTGAACTATTAGGGCACACTAATTGTGGCCTTCCAGCATCTGAAGGGAGTGTGCAAGAAAGACGGAGACTACTGACAAGAGCATGTAGTGACAGGACAAGAGGGAATGGCTTCACATGGAAAGAGAGTAGGTTTAGATTAGATATTCGGAAAAAAATCTTTACAGTGAGGGGTATGAGACACTGGAACAGGTTGCCCAGGGTAGTTATTGATGCCCCATCCCTGGAAATGTTCAAGGCCAGGCTGGATGGAGTTCTGAGCAACCTGGTCTAGTGAGGTGTCCCTGTCCATGGCAGGTTGGAACAAGCTTATCTTTAAGCTCGCTTCCATCCAAGCCATTCTATAAGTCTCCTAATTAAGTTCTCCTGCTTTTTTTTTTTTTTTTCTTTATTATTCACCTGAGTTCACCTCTCCTCAAAGCAATTAAAGTTCTTTTGAAATGCAGCTCTAAAAATTCATTCAAGAATCTGGAAGTTATTTATGAGTAGTCTCCTGAAGAAAAAATCTTTTCTGGAAATTTCTGTGAAGACAGTTTGCATTTATTCTCTTTTCATTTATAAGCAGTTTTACATTGAAATATAATAGAATATCTTGAGTTGCAAATGACCCAAAATGATCATCAAATTCCAGCTCCTGACTGGACAGGGCATCCCCAAGAGTCACACTGTGTGCCTCAGAGCACTGTTCAAATGCTTGAACTCTGTCAGGCTGGTACTGTAATCACTTTCCTGGGGAACCTTTTCCAATGCCCCAACACCTCTGGGTGAGGAACCTTTTCCTAATATCTAATATGTAACCCAAACCTCCTCTGACACAGCTTCATACCATTCCCTTGTGTCAGGTCACCAGAGAGATGTTCTTGGATCTGCTTAGACTTTACAACTCTGAAAAAGGAGTTTATAACCACAATTATCTGAAATCCAGAAGTTTGGGACTGAGCAGTGAAGGATGATATTTTCATGTTGATCTAGAAAAGTGAAAATAGTATTTGAACGTGTAGACTTCTCATCATTATTAGTTACCACAATTATTTTTCCTTTAATACCATCAATGTTCCATATTTCATTGTTAACATATTCTTACTTTTAGCAATCATACCATTGTTACCTGGGTTGCATGCTTTTGACAGGTCTCCCAACTTCATTGTTTTTGACGACTATATTTAAAACTTGCATTTTGGTTGTTTGACATTTGAGTATTCTCCCAGGGAAAGAAATGTTTTCAAACTGTGTGTGACCAAAACTTCAGGGAGTCTTTATAAAACTCAGATATGCATTTATTAAATTTGAAGAGAATGTGGTATCAAAGTATCTAATTGATTGACGGGGACAGAGACTAAGTCAGATGCAATAATAGTCATTTACTTATAAGCAATTAAAATATTGTCAGTCAGGGCAGTACTGCTTTGTATTGCTCTGCTTTGTTAAAATCACTTATTTCTGATAAAGCAGCTATAAGGATTAAAAAAACCCCAGACAACAAAGAGAAGTTTGTGATGAACACTTAAGAATGAAAAGACAACTAAATGCTCCTTATTAATTACTGTATTAATTCCGACTTCTATTGAATTTTTAAGAAGCATCCCCATTGGGATAAACACTCAATGCAAGTAATTAAAACAGTTATTGAGCTAGAGGAGTTTTCTTGGGAAGATTTAGGAGGCAGAGGTTCTTGTGACATGCTTGGGAATATGCTTGTTGTACAAGACTTCAGCAGAGCTGGCATGTTCAGACATGTTCAGTTGGAATTTTTTCCTTGAAAACCCAGACACATGATCTTCTACCATTTTTATATCAAATCTTAATATTTATTAAAGGAATGATCACAGGAATAATTATAAGATTCATAGAAACAGGCATAAGCTGTCTATCCCTATCAATTTTGTACTACATTTTCTTCCTGAAGGTACATAAAAGCAGGATGATTAAATCAAAACCATGGATTCACAGAGTCACTTGATTCTATCAGCTGCAGAACTCAAAACACAGCCTGCCTGGTTTATACTGCTTAAACAGGATTGAGATGAATGTAGATAACAATGGGGCCTGTGAATATACAAATAAATTTGGAGAAAATGATAACACTTTAAATGTGTGTCAGGAAACAAACTTCTACTAATCTCATAAAAAAGTGCATTAAAGACTAGTGCTGAAGTGCTTCTTACTGGTAAGAAGGTTAGAGAGTCAAAATAGTCAGAGAAGAGAAAAGAAAAACAGTGATTAATTAAAAATAAAACCTTAACCCATAAGCCATAATAGCTGAAAAATAATTGCTTTTTTGTCAGTTGACCCAAATGGAGTTCCTTGAAAATCTGTATGTTGCACAATCTAAATTTCTTCCTTTTTTGTGAGACTGCCCATACTAATTTATTTTTAAATTTTATTTTAATAAAATCTCTGTAACATTCATTCCATCAGGATTCAAAATTATATTCCCTTGAAATTTTATAATTTATAATGTTGCAATTTTCGGTAGAAACCTTTGAATTTGCACTTCAATTAGAAACTTAAAAAATGGAATATTGGATTAATTTTTTCCAAGAGGAATATTTTTTGTTTCTTTTAACTTCTAAATGAGCAGCTATTTCTCACTGAATTATTGAGAAAAAAGAAATTTCTTATTTTGAAAAAATATGTATTGTAAACAAAATTGAAACATAAGCATGCAAAGGCAGTTTTGACATTAAAGTGATTATTAAGTGTTCAGTATTAAAAAAACAGCTTAATAGAAGTAAAATGGGGATTTATTGTCTGCATACTAATTTTTATCTTCAATAATGTAGCCTTCTGAAATCAGAAGAACCAAGATCAGATGAACAGTCCTCCAAAAAAGTAGTAGCTGTCTGTACTGAATTTATTTGGATGAAATTTCTAAAAAGCATCCTAATAAGAATTTCTCCATGTACAATACTTCTTTTCTTGTGCATTGAGGACTGATCATTTAATATAATTGCAGAAAAGAATAAGAGCCTAACTAATGAGTTCCCACTTGCTCTTTGAAGGGCAACATAGCACTTGATCTAACAGCCCTTTAAATGGTGGGATTGAAAATGCTGGTACCAGCATTATTAGAGGTTATCATGCTTTTGGTCAAGAAAAGAATACTAAAAATAAGAAAAATTGGTAGATGAAATATAATTAGAGAAAGCGAAATGGTGAAATAACAGTGAAGTAGAGCTTCCTCTGGTCGGGAACGGCATAGCAATTGTGCATTCAGGCTGGATTTTGAAGGTCATGTGCCTATGGAAGGTTAGTACTGCAGCTGGGGTAAATTTTTGGCTACTGAGCCACCACTCCTAAGAGAAAAAAAATTCTCCAATTCAAAAGGGCATGCAAACACCATAATGCAGCAGCAGCTGTAACTCAACAGTCCCAGGACTTCAGTGGGTTTCAATCCTTGATGAGATTTTTCTGTCTAAATATTTCTTCTGAGCACTAAGTAGAAATGAGTATTGCTTTCTGGTCCTTTCTCTTTTAAATAGCCTATTGCTATCAAGAATGTATGTCATTTTGTCATAAGACGTGCTCATCTTATGTGACACTTAGACACAGCTCCTTAAGGCAAATATAAAGTTCACAGTTATGGTCTCACCTGATCTTAGTCTAGCAAAGGCAAAGCACTCCCCTGTAACAAACAATTCTCTAAATTTAATAGGTATCCTTGACCTAGATAATTATTATTTTAATCTTCACCATAATGTAAATTTTCGACTAAAAGTCCATTATGTGTTTAAAATGTTCTTCACCAACACGATGAAATTAAAATGAAATTTTCATTTTTCAGACTTTCACATGCTAATTCACATATCCCCAGAACCATGGACAGCCTGTCATGTAGATCAACAATAGACCCAGGATAGTGATCCCCTTTACCTCATCTCCTTATCATTTTTCTCTTTCTTCCCTCCTTCTCTTCGTCTTCGTCTTCGTCTTCTTCGTCTTCTTCTTCTTCTTCTTCTTCTTCTTCTTCTTCTTCTTCTTCGTCTTCTTCATCTTCTTCTTCTTCTTCTTCTTCTTCCAATTTTTCTGGCTTTATTGTATTTTTGGCTATCTAAATTGAGCTTCTCAAAACTAGCTGGACTTTTTTTATTGCAGGGATCAGATATGTAACTGAAATTAAATACACTGAGGTTCAGAATGATTGACAGGAAAACATGAACTGTTTTCTCCAGGATTTCACAACACCCTATCATACTTTGAAACGTAAATGATAAACTTTTGCATCCAAAGATTGGTTTGATGTGACAGATATTCTGAGACAGCTAATGGTCTAGAAAAGGAATGACACATAAATTCACATATTCTATCTCCTTAGAAACCTTTTTTTCCCTCTGTATGTAAGAAAATAATGAGTATCAGTACATGTAAATAACCTAGAGTTTTGGGAGCAAGGATTACACTCCAGTTCCTGTTACACTGAGATGTTACTGATTCAGTTTGGTGATAGGCACCTGAGGTGGTAGAAAAGGAGATGGAAAGGATTACATCATAATGATCAAATTGCATGGCTGCCATCAGCCTAGGATTTGGAGGTGGTGGAGGCTAAACACATTAGAAAAAAACACATTCGGAAGGAAAAAAATCAGTACATTATTGGCAGTGAGGTCCACTGCTGATTACAGCAACATGGTGCATGTTGGATGCAGGTTCTGGAAGTCCTAATTGTCTGAATGAAGAAAACTGAGTGTTACAGAGTATCTGTGTAAACAGTAAATATCTCTTACTGGCTAATATTGTGTCCTGACCTGGACAAACCAAGTCAGACTGATGAACAAGTTGGGAAGAATTTGGTTTGTTTTCTTGTGTAGCTTTTGTCTGATGTAAATCATCCTTAGTCTTTCTGACCCAGCTATGCAGTAGACACTTGGTAATTCTCTTACATGGTAGAGGATTGGGCAGTATGGATTAGGCAATGGGTAATGAAAGCAGAGTCTTCCCCATAAGATTCTTCCATGAAGTTGGTCTTTTTAGGATTATGAAATATTATTTTTAACAAAACATAAAACAAGGGGAAAAAAATCAAGCCAACCTCTTATCCAAATCCTTCTAAAAAGACAAGAATATTTACTTTAGAAAAAAATCCCAAATCTGGGCAACTACTTTTTCTTAAAAAGCCTTCCTAGAATCTCAAGATTTTCAAGTTTTGCTGTATTGAGACATAGGTTCTTTTGCAAAACTGGTAATCTT
The DNA here is from genome assembly GCA_013396875.1 of Vireo altiloquus. Classification (NCBI taxonomy): domain Eukaryota; kingdom Metazoa; phylum Chordata; class Aves; order Passeriformes; family Vireonidae; genus Vireo; species Vireo altiloquus. Next base: position 761,721 of record VZRF01012030.1, on the reverse strand, counting down.
AAAATGCTTTGTGCCAAATATAGTAGGATTGGGGGGCGGGAAGGATGGTTAAAGTTTAATGCATTATCATAATATTAGTCAATTCCTGTTGGTATTAACATTAATGGTAATGTTAATGAACCAGGCCTTCTATGGAAATCCATGCATATGTCTATTTGATTTGAGATAAATGTTACTATTGACAGGAAAATTACTCAGTTTTATATTTACTTTTTAAGTCCATAGCTAAACAGGGAGGATCTGGCTAATCCTTTTCTTTTGTTTACTTTGTTTTTCCTTCCCCTCCTCCCATGTTTTAATGAGAAATACTTCAAATTAACTCAGGAGACTCTAACTGGAGTGTATTTTGCTCTGGGAAGGTTAATGTTAGGAGGGCATTTTGTCTTGCTCAGTTAAGAAAATGTCATTTGGCATGAGAGATTAGAAAATTTTCATCAGCACATTCTAAAGAAAAGGGCCACTCTATGTCAATGATGGATTATTCTTCCAAAGCCAGGCAGAGTTCATTAGTTCTTGTGCCTTCAGGGCCCCATTCCAGGTTTTAGCTCTCACGTGACAATACAAATTAGGGATACACAGGGTTGTAATGACATATTTAGTCCTTGCTGTGCACAATAGCCATGTATCTGCAGCAAGTGGCAGAGTGTTTGTCACTTGAGGAGGCTTTGAGATGCACAGAAGGCATCCCACAGCGAAGCCACTTGACTGAACTAACAGCACTGTTACTACTACTAACAGTGACTGTATTGCTCTAATGCATGTTTGATCCATTCAAACACAGTCTCCCATTAAGATGTAAGGCAGTTTTAATTTTTCATTGAAGTGTTTATTAAATATACTTGGCCAAGTTCGCTGATGATTTACCTGTGCTTTTTCTGCTGCAGTTTGCTTCTTTGTTGGGTCGATTTTTTTTCTCGTGGGGTGGGATTTTTTGGAGGGCGGGTTGTTTGTTTTTCTTTTTGGATTAGTTATGTTTTAAGGGAGTCCAGCTCTTTTTGCAGTTTTACTTAAGAAAAAAATAAGACACTTGGAGGTTTAATGGTGCATAATATACTTAGCCTTTGCCAGGCTTTTCAATGTTTATGTACATATTTACTTTTAAGAATTGATTGTAGAGTCACTTTTAACATAACCTTTTCATAGGTTATGGCAGGGCCACCTTATACAAGTAATGCTATTGATCCCATCAATTCTTAAGATACAGTTTGAATACATCAAAGTGGCTCTTAAAACAAAGTCTTTGTCAAATTTTCTACTTTAATCCACTGTGGAGTTTTATCTCATTTGTAGAGAAATGCAATTTCTTGTTCTCCAGCTATGATTTTTTTGAGCTATGTTCATTTTTACCAATCCATGTATTAAAAAAAATCAACAACTTAAAAAGGAATGCAAGGCCACTTACTTTTCAACAGCAACATAATTTTAAAGAGCTTAAAAATGTGGTTGATGGAGTTAACTAATATATAAACTATTTCTTAAACCTTCAATTCAAAGACATTGATTTTGAGGTGAATTGGCACCTATATGAACCCATGCAAGCAAAGTTATTTGGCTCAGAAGTATTTAATCAACTAAATTTGCTGTTGCAAAAATCGACCAAAACCCAATAAAAAAGCTAGTTATGAGAACTGGGAAGGAAGAACTGATGTTTTTCTCTCACTACTTTCATCTGTCTTGAAAATTACCAAAACAAATTTAAAAGACTCTTCCTAATTTATATTCCCTGCTTTCAGTCTTGGAGTAAAGTTTATTCCCATGACTTCCTTTGATATTGTGAAAACGAAAAATATTTCTAAACAAAAAATGATATTTGAAGTCCCAGGCACTGGAAGTATATATTTTAGCTGAAAATTTTAAGATTATATAACAGGAAGGGTAAACTTTCTAACATAAAGAGCACTGTGCTAAAATTATTGTATACAAGTTAGTAGTAAAATAGGAAACAAATAAAATAGAGAAACTATGGAAAGGTGTTATTTTAAAGGAAAATTACAAACTATGTACGTATATTATTATGTCATGTCTGTCAGAGTATAAAGCATCCAGTTACTTAAAATGTCTCTTTCATAATGCTAATAATTGGTGTCTCAGTTTATTTGCAGTTTAAATAGTTGATTATTTTTCCTGCATCCTGCTCATTATTTTGTGTAAAAGTACAATTTTCTAAAATATAAATAATTTCTGTGCTTCAGTGGCTATCCATACATCTCTAGGAAATCTTTTAACATCAACAAATACTAAATCTTCTGTTGTGAGAGTAAAATAATAATACAAAGCAACTATCACTGCTTTATAAAAATTTAAAAAAAAAAACAAAAACCTTCAGGTATAGTCCTTCCCTATGATCTTTCTAGATAGCCTTGGTCCTAGACTTTCTCCTTGAAACTCCTTTCTCCTTGCATTTTTCACAGATATTCTCCTATAACTTTTCTTTCAGCCCTCAATCAAATAAAACTCTCTACAACTTGGAAGTATCAAGTTCCTAAATTTAATCCGCCAACTCCCACTTCTTAAATTAAAGTTTTCAATTTCTTTGTAAATCAGCCTCTCCTAGTTTTTGAATCAAGCACTGAAAATGGATATATAGAACTGCAGTTGATGTTGTAGCCGCAGCCCATAAAATCATTCCAAATTTTAGCCAGATGAAAACATTCCCAGCAAAGAAAAGCATGCAGGAAGAAGACCCAGGTACTTAATATGATTGTTAACTGTGTTTTCAATCTCCCAACAGGTTTGATACTGGCACAGTTGTAATGAAAAATTAATAAATAAAATCAATCATCATATGTACATTATTTTGTTTTATTTTTCCTACATTCATCAGCTTAAATTTGAAATCCAAATTCAGAACACAGGATAAATAGAAAGAAAAAGAAAGAAAGAAAGAAAGAAAGAGAAAGAATCAAGGTGTGTCAAGAAAAGTGCAATATGTACCAGAAGAATGTGACAATGATTCTCTCAGATCAAACTCCATGATGTCTCACAAGATAGCCATGGCAAAACATCCTAAGTGCACAAATTGCTACTTTAACAGAGCTTACTCAGAGCTAATCTGACAGGCTGGGTACACACAGGAACATTAGTACTTTCTCTGTGATGCTGTATCTGTGCCATCTCTTACTGACATGTTTTTATTGAGTGACATAAAATTATTAGTAGGATTGCAATAATTCAGTTTCTTGCTTCCTTATGCTTTACCTTTTGTTGCCTTGAATTGTTCTGACTTGGCGTGCCGTGACCCATATTTGCTTGCATGCAGCATCTGGGACATTGTTACTTTCCACAGGAAATACACTCTTCTTCTTTGATGCTTCTGGTGTCTCTTTGAAGACTAAATTTCATATGAATAAAGTGGTGGTGGGGACAGTTAAGACCGTTATTTAATTCTTCTCAATTACTTTTAGTTTCTACCTGGTTCTAATTAACTAAAACATTGAACTTCCTTTTTTTTTGAAATGAAAAATGTAGGAGTTGATTAAAATTCTCATAATCAGGATATTAATCCAGATGAAAATTATAATTGCTTGTAATTGTATCTTATTTATGCACAACTAGTGCAGTGAGAATTTGGTCTTGGTCTAAAATCAGGAATATGTCCTGATTTCTTCTGCAGCTGATGAAAAAATCAAAATTCCTTAGGTAAATGTTCTATAATAAAAGGCTATATCCCTAATTGCACATGATTTAAAATAATTTAAGGTGTCTCATTCACATTTCAATCTATTAATGTTTTTTGCATCACTTCTCAGCCCAGCATCTCCCAGTCTATTATCACTTGCTACCATGATAGCGTTTTCACCTGCAATTTGTGTCTGTAAATAGGTTTGTCCTGTGATGTCCCCTAGCTACACTGCTACAGTGTAGCTACAGAAGAAAAACAGTTTCAAGGTTTTGTTGCTTCATCAATAATACAAAATCCCATACTACATAGTTTATCTCTAGTGGAATAATTTCGTTTTCTGAAATAATGGAATTTAGTTCATTGTTTACTTCCTGATTCAGCAGATCTCTGAACTCTACAGCTGCTTGAATTACCTTGCCAGTGGGAACAGGCAGAAGACTTTACAGTCAACTTAAATTTAAGAGTGGGGACATCATTAAAGAGCTATCTAGGACTCCTGATTCCACAGAACCAGATGTTTCCTTCAGATATTTGCTCTTCAAATTGTGCTAGACAGAAACTAACATAGAGAAAAAGATGATCTTCAACACATATGAGTGCTGGGCAAGAGTTAAGAACCTGATGTTTGTAGGGGGGGACCTAATGCGGCATTTAACCTTATGCCCTTTTGTGCCCTTTGACATTGGCAAATGTCCAGAATAAGTATTGACCAGAATAAGTATTTTGCCAAGTAATTCCCTTTCCCTTCTTAAAAGTTGGGAGAGAGAAACTAATGACAGATGATTTTTTTTTGCTCTGTCTCTTAGTGGTTATTTCTGTGTCGTTGCCAACACAGAGAAAAATCTAGGTTTCTGTGTTCAGCATGCCAAGTTTATGATCACTTCAAGTAAAATCAGGCACTAATTCCTTGATATTCTTAAAGACAGTTCTAATTTTCTTTTAAAAAGGCACTATATATTTAAAATAGCATTTCTTCATAGTAATAGTAGTATTTTCAAGCAATGAGAAACATTTTTCATCTTGCAGAATATAGCAATATTTTCTTCCTTGTAAACTGCTGTAATTATAGTGGTGCCATGGTGACTCAGCTGCAGTAGTATTTCTATAAGATGTGTCTTTCAGAAAATTTTCCTTCTTGCCAAGTTTATGAGGTGTGGAAGATGTAGAGGTATCATGCACTGAAGAACATGACACTGAAGTACATGCACATATATATATATATGTGTGTGTGTGTGTGTGTGTCTAAAGGAAAAGCAACATGAGAGCAGAGTATGAATTTTGACCAAGGAACTAAAATATGTATTGCTCTAGGGAAAAAAAGGAAAATAACTTCTTCAGGAAAACATGCATTTAGAATCCAGAATATGCATGCATGTATACAGGAGAAAAAAAAAATCGTCTTTGAAGAAAATTCAAACTCTTCTGCCCTAATGATACACTTACGCCTTTAAAATTGTTTTTACGGTTTAATTTGGGAGAAAACTGAGGATTTTACTTTTTTAAAAAAATTAAAATAATAATGTGATGAAGAAGCATTTCTGCCACTACAAAGTCATACACGACTGATAAGATACTGTATTAGTAATTCAGAGAGCTCTTTTCAAAAAGCCCTACTGTAATAGAAATTGAACTTTTATCTCTGGTAACCCAAGTGAGTAACCAACTATCATGTATAATGAACACACAGACTAGCACTGCTGGAACTTTCACAATTTGTACCAAATGATTAAACTGTACATTGGACTAGATAATCATTACAAGGGACATAATTTAGTCTTGCAGTTTGATACTCAAGGGAATAAAAAACCTGACTGTTTTTTGACTGTTTTAAAAAAACTGAACTGACTGTTCAGTTGCTTGTCAGACTGCAAGATTAAGGCATAAACACTTATGTAGAAAGAACACTGACATTATGGTCAGGGCATAATGGAGATTCTACTTTAAATTTCTGTTCCAAATTTTGTTTCACATACAGTTTTTTAGGTTATATATTTCTCTTTTTGGGTGAAGTTGTGGATAGCTAATGAATACTTGAACAGAATATTTTCACAGAAGTGAAAATATGCATGCTATATGCTAAGGAAAATGTTTTGCAGTAAGTAAGGGCTCCTGACTGTCTTTATGTTAAGGAAAATGTTCTGCAGTAAGTAAGGGCTCCTGACTGTCTTTACTTTAGATGTATATATGTACAGAAAACAAGTCCATGAATGAGATATTGTCCTTAGCACAGCAGAAAAAGGGCTGTCAGATTATTCTGCAGCATGAAAATATAAGATCCATATGTATTCTGTTTAGAGGGTCTTTTTTCTCTAATGTTGCAAACACAAGGACAGCAAGTTCACCCCTTACAATAAAATAGGGTAGGCCTCCACCTTTTTTTTTTTCTGAGAAAAATAGAAGAAAATATTTTGATGGCTTTCTGTCATTTCAGTGCTCCCTTTTGACTGAGGGAAAAATCCCACAGTCAAGGAAAAAACTTTTATATGAGCTTTGTTTCAACAGATAAGTGCAGCACTCCACAAATGTGAGGTCTGGGGCACTATTATCTACTTTTACTCTTTCCAGATGGTTAAAAATAATATTATTTTCTATGGTTCTGATGCTGTGTCAAAGAAAAATTTCTACCTAAATTTTGTGGGTTTCTTTGTTTAAAGTCATTAATAATTATGACGATTTTTACTTTCATAGTAAAAAAAAAAAAAGGAGATTAACTTTTAACTACTACTTTCTTGCCCTTTCTTTTGACTTTCCTGGCAGGCATTAAAAAAGGAAAATAAAGTTCTGACCATAGGCACAAATTTTATAAAATAACATTCTATAATAAAATCATCATCATCATCACATAATAATCATTATTATTAGAATCATTGTTATTACTACTATTGATGAAAGGAACAAGGTTGTAGTTTCCTACCTGCTTATCCCATTATAACTCAAACCCTTTCTTTTTTAAAACAAAATTATTAGTCTCTTGTTCTTTGTATTCACAGCACACACACTTCCAAGTGATTATAAAGCTATCGTTAGCTGTATGATTTAAAATATAGTAACAGAAAAACACTGGAACTCAGAGTGTTTTGTGCATGTGTTACAGAGAAGCAAATGACATTGGATATAGCCCTCACAGTATCACCCTCACAATAATGGAATTGACTGATTGCTTATTGTCATGCCCTCGACTGCACATAGAATGTAATTATCTACACAAAGCTTCTGGGATTTGAAGGTGCAAGCAGAATAAACAATTTTTTTTTTTTATAGGAACAAGTCATAGAACTGACTGACGAAAAGTTTTAGCTCCCAGGCTTAACATTCACTTTCTAAAAGAAGTGAGACCAAATAACTGCACCTTGCTCTCTCACCTAAATAACAGGGTAAGAGGCAAGGAAAAGTTTCTGTAACAAAACCCACCAGATATCTGCTGGCAATGCATTACAGCAGAAGGGAAAATGTCTCGGAGTTTGTTGAAGTGTGTGGACAATAATTTTGTGACACAGCTGCTGAAGAAGCCGATTAGGCACAATTCCCCTCTGGACCTACTGTCTGTGATCGGAGAAGGACTGATGGGTGATATGATGGTTGGAATGCTGTGCCATCTTGGGCACAGCAATCATGAAATTACAGTTTTTGATTCTCGTAGCAGCAAGCAGGTGGGTCAGCAGAACTGTCACCTTGGACTTCCAGAGGGCAGACCTTGGGCAGACTGGTTGAGAGAGTCCCTTGGGAGGCAGTCCCAAAAGGGAAAGGAGAGCAGGAAGGCTGGATGTGCCTTAAGAAGGGACAGGCCTTCCCCATGTGCCTGAAGACAAGCCCGTGGAGAAGAAGACCAGCCTGGCAAAACAGAGACCTAAGGTTGTAACATTCTATTTTAGATTATTGAAGAGTTTATTTTGAAATTAACTCTACCATGGTACAATATAATTCAATTATGTGGTCTAATTTTTCTTTTTTTAATACAATCTGCAAAAACAAATATGATGATGATGATTCTTGGAGAAATCAGTAAATAGTGAAAACACACATTCAAGACATATCTTAAAATCCTCAAATATTGTGATATTCTGAATACCCTTTGAGAAAGCAAACCATGGCCTTCTTTTAGTAGTCTACAAAAACTTTTGCTTTCGTTAAGAGATGACTGCTCACTTTTAGGTTTATATCTGAGCAATTTGAAATCCAAGACGTGTTAAATCACACACTTTTAACTGTATTTAATAAGATATTCCAAGTAATCAGTACTACAATTTAGCAGGTATATATTCATTACCAGGTACACAGTACGTCTCAGATGGCTTACTCAGTCCCATAAGTTTTGAAAACCATTTTAAAAGCAAAATTTAATTTAAAAATAATTATACGATACGGACATAACAAAAATATTTATTTCAGACAGTAATCATCGTAGAGTTATATAATGGTTTGGGTGGAAGGCACACTAAAGATCACTTAGTTCCAATCCCCTGCCATGGGCATGGGTGCCTTCCATTAGACCAGGCCACTCAGTGCCCAATCCATGCTGGCCTTGGACTCTTCCAGGGATGGGGCGTCCACAGCTTTTCTGGGCGATGTATTCCAGTGCTTTATCACCCTCACAGAAGGGAATTAATTCCTCTCTGTGAGGAATTAATATCTTCCTCTCTGGTTGGTTTGTGTAGTGACTGGACCAGAGAGTTACCTTTGATGCCCTCCTGTTGCAGCTGGGTGCTGGGGTGATATGATGCTGCTACCTTCTGAGAGCATCTCTGCAGGGAAGAGCTGCTTGGCAAAGCTACACACAAACACACCAGATAGCTACAAATATGAGTCAACGGCAAGGAGCCAGGAAGCATTCTTTTATGGGGTTCCACGTGGTGGTTTATTGCTGCCACTCACACAAAGGGGTCCAGGAACAAGAGCCAAGTGCAATGGAGGTCCGGGTTTAAGTACAGGGAGCGATAGGGGTGGGGAGAGAGCATCAGAACCAATGGTTTGGGGGCAGGGGTAGTACACAGGCAGGATCAGGGTATGGAAGGCAATGGGGAAATGGGAGGGGGTGTCTGAGGAACAGGGAGCTAGTGGGGAAGGGGGAACATTCTGGAACAGTGATGGGGGGGCCAACGGGGCCCACCAGGGAAACAGAATTGGGGTACGTTAAGGTAACAGAACAGGGTATCCCTGAGGAAAGCCTCTTCTGTCTCCCTAGCCTAGAAAGTACTTCCTAGAAACCAACCCTCCAAAGAATTCCTACACAATCCAGGAGCCCCCTGGATTTCTTTTCAGTCCAGCCAGCTGTATTGCTTTGGCAGCAGACATCCAGTTGGTTGAAATGCCCTGTTAGGTTGAGCAGTTGGTCCCTGAAGGACTGCACTCACTGAAAGGGACTATGCTCAAGCAGTTTGTTAAAAACTGCAGCCCATGGGAAGGACTTAGCTGGAAAAGTTGTTGAAGGACTGTCTTTCATGAGAAGGACCCCATGCTGGGGCAGGGGAAGAATGTGACAAGACCTCCCACTGAAGAGGAAGGCACAGCAGAGTCAATGTGTGACCTGACTGCAAACCCCATTCCCCATCTGCCTGCACTGCTGGAGGGAAGAAGGTTAGGAATTCAGGAGTGAAGTTGAGCCTGAGAAGAAGGGAAGCATGGGGGAAGATGTTTATTTAAGATTCAGTTCTATTTCTCATCCTACTCTGACTTGATTTGTAGTATATTAAATTATTTTTCCTCAAGTCAGGTCTGTTTCGTCTATGATTGTAAAGTGACCTCTACCTGTCCTGATGTCGGCCCATGAGCCTTTCATTATATTTTCTCTCCCTGTCCAGCTGAGGAGGGGAGTGATAGAGCAGCTTTGGTGGGCATATGATGTTCAGCCAGCATCAACCCACCACAGAACCAAAGATCAAAGTTGCATGTAATGTCAAAATTCTCCCAGTGACTTAGTCCTTAGTCAAGATAGCTGGAGGATTGAAGAAGAGAAAAGCTGACATGCAGAATGATGACATTACACCAAAAACTATGAAATAATCCAGCAGTTTTTTACTCTAAATGCAAATTTCTTGATACAGTCTTATTAAACAGCCTTATTGAAGGTGTCAGTCCTAAGCAAAAATGAGATCTGCATAAGCAATCAATAATTAAAAGCATGTGCTTTCTGTGCCTTTCATAAAAAAATATAAAAATAAAATTATAAAATAACAGAAGATTTAATTTCGATAATTAATGACATGTGTATGTGTTTCTTTGGTCTCTAACTTATTTGGTCATGAGTATTTTCCTCTATGGACCAAGATGGCTTACTTTAAATGAAGTTAATTTTGATCTGCTGCAATTACTTTCTACAGAAATTGTTAAAATGAGAGGATTTGTGATACTTGAATTTAAAAAGAAAGAACACAAAGCAAGAAAAGCCTGGCTTTTACTGGCTAGAGGTTACTGAAATTCATAAGAATAATGTACCAAATATAGCAAGGTAAAATTACAGGGGGTGAAAAAAATTCACATGTAGAAAACTGAACGTAAATGCCACATTGCACATGGCAGCATTATTCAGTTCCACAGGATACTGACACTATGTTTGGGAAATTTGAAAAATAGAGATTCCAAAATATATTTAAGCTACATCTTTTCTCATTCCTCTTCTCTCCTTGCATTCTCATCTATGTGCATATTCCTTAGTATTTCAAATTAATGGTAGGTGTACATCAGAATGCAAATTTCCTCAGTTGAACTTAGAATTAAAAAGAAAACTTGAATTTTAGAACTTCCTGTAAGTTTGAATCATATTCCCTTTATTCCAATGAGGACTGATTTCTATTAAAATTCCAGCCCATTTTAGTCTTTGTAATGAGCCTAAAATAGCTGCCAGCTTGCAGTGCTGGAATTAATGATAATCGAATGGAACACAAAATGTATTTCCATATTTTGTATTGCTTAAATGATTTCATCTCAGATGTAGTATGATTCTTTTTAGAGATGACTACTTCTATTTAATATCTTTTCCAATTTTAATTTGAATTTCATATTGTTCCTGACTGTTTAATGAATATTTTGGGACATGGCCATAGTGTTGTTAATTATACCAGAGACTGAGTATAATTAATTCTTTTGGACCCAAAGTCAGCTACTTAATCGATTTCTGATGAAACTGAAGATTAAACACAGATACTTCACTTCCTCCTTCATTCATTTTAATTTTTCCCTCTTTGAATTCCATCAGATTACTTTGGGAAGTCATTTCTGGCAAATCAATTTGTGGACCCATTTGGTGTATTATCCAGATGTTAATAGATGGATGATCCACTCTGGCCAGTCACCTTCCTATTAATTTTTTTTTTTTTTTTAGTTTTTAAAGAAAACGTTTTGATTCATTTCAGTAGATTTAGTAGCTTTATTTTAAATTCATATTTAAATGATTCTTTGCTGCCTATTAACAGAATAGGAAGGGATCCTCAACAGAGTTCTCTGTAGACCAGACAATTCACAAAGTGAAAGCACTGTACTGATGTAGAAGACATTCCCCATATTAGTGAGGCATTAACTCATGTTGCTAAATTTTATTTCAGGGAATGGCCTGTAAGGGCTCAAATGAAAAAGAAAAAAATACATTAGTATGTCCAGGAGTTGCTTTCACATTTTCTCCCCCTTCCATGCTATGGTATATTTTAATTTTTGATAGTGGGAAAATCCCGAAGGGCTAGAAAGATAATAAAAAAAAGGGCAATTAAAAAATTTAAAGTAGAAGGAGGACTTTCAGTCAATGAGGGAAACCTTGAGCATTTTTCATTTATTACTCTATTATTACTGTAACAGATAGTTCTAATTTGCTACTTGCATACTGCAATGGCTCATGATCCAAATGTACTCTTGCACTGTATTCAATATCCTAAGACAGCTTTTAGTGCTGTTAATTTATAAGCAAACTAGAAAAAAGCACGTGTACCAGGTGATTTGTTATCTATAATTTCTAGAAAACTAGGGCCAACAATAAAATATTTAACAAAGGCTGCATACATAAATTAATTATTTTTGGACAAGATGTGTAAACATATAATTCAAACCTCTCAGCACTTGAGCACTTTATATGTTAAATTTATACTAAATGCATTACTGAATAAAAGCCTTGGCATTAATTCAGAAATATTTTCTGTTTCTCAGACGAAGATCAGATGTGCATTTTCGTTACCAGGAATTGTAGTGTTTAACATTCAAACAGAAACTTTGTCAATCTGTACAAACAAAGACTTCACCAGATTAAAAGCTATTCAGTTTCTAATAAATGTTCTTTGGTATAATTTTGGCAAACTTTCTGCATATTTACAGCTGTCAGTGGTTAATGTGAAATTTTGTTCCCACAGAACGTAATTTTGCATTTTACATGAAGTGAAATGTTAGTAGTTTATCGTAATATTAAGACTTTCTAGGTTCAGCCTTTTTTTAAAGGAAATGTGAGTAAGTATTAAACAATCATTAAAATGTAAGAGGAAAAAACTTCAAAATTTTGCATCTACATTATAGAACTGCATAGTGCTAGGTAAGGAAAGTATTTGGTCTCAAAATTATGACATGAAGAGAAGCCTAATGAGAGTAATGAGGGATGTTTGTACTCATGAATACCTCCACTTATAATGAAAAAAGTTTCTCTTCAAGACTTACTCTAGGAGATCATAAAGACAACTATCAATTGTTCTAGGATCAAAATGGCTTACTCTAAATAGTTGTCTAAACTATCTGAATCTGGGAAGATTAAAGTGTTAGAATATAGAATGCTTCTTTACAACCTTCTTATCCCTGAGGCCTAAACAATGTGTGAATAGGTGATGAGGTCTTCAGACTCATGAAAATCTACACATTAATTCTGTATGTGTTATAAAAGAGAAATTTAGTCCTGTCTCTAGAAAAACATGTGTACTTCCGTAGTGTTTGGATGGTTTGACTGGACACTGCTATGGCAATTGTATTTATGAAATATTAGTTGAAAATTAGATTAGATTTTTTTAATTAATAAAATGTCAGGGAGATAATTTTAAGTAATCCACGTAATTTTATGGCCTGTATTCTTTCCTTTTCAATGGCAAAAATTCCTGTTCATGTTTGTGTTACCTGTGGAGATTTTGAGAATCAGGGAGTCAGAGTTTAAGTGCTGTTAAATTCACATCTGTAATGACATTTAAAGCTAGGAGATCAGAGAAGTGAATTTTAATGATGCTTTTGTTTTGCAGCTATTCTCACATTACCCGGCTACAAATGGACAGTTGATTGTATGCATAGAGTTACTGAATGTGAGATAAACAGCAGAATATGACACTAATTACATTTTCCCCTTGCTTCTCCTTTCCACAGTTTCACCCCAAGCCTGTGTACTTTGGTCATGTTATATTGATACCTGAACTCTAATGGACATCTGAGCATATTATTAATTCAGAAGTACCTAATTAATATTCAGTGGAATAGAGTGTCTTTTTCTATTCCTATTCTTGGCTTTTAATATGTGTTTACCTAGATAAATTAGATGGAAATAGTAGGAGGTTCTGCTGAGTTGCGGGTGTTCCCTTTTTAATGAAAGAAGCAAATTCAATTAGACTACTTATCATATAATCAAAACTGATTTTTTACTTTACGTAGAAAATTTCAACAGATAATATAATTTTTTTTATTTACACCTTTCATAAGAGAAGCAGAAGAAATCACCATTAATTCTAGCAAATCAAATCAAAAGACAGTAAATAATCTGCTGCAGTAAACTTGCCACAATGCAGACTGCAATAAAGCAATACTGTTAAGGCTCATAATCAAAGGATAACCCTCTGTCCTGGCACTTTGTCTTTCCACTGCTGCATTTCCTTAATTTATCTTTCTAAAAGTAATTATAGCTATGCTGCTGCTGCTGCTGATGATGACGATGATGGCAGCAGTGATAAGAGTAACAGCTGATGTGGTAGAAGTTACTGCAAGCAAAATTAGCTTCATTCATTTAAAAAATAATCTGATCTGTCCAACTGCTGAATATTGCTAAATGAAGCTGTTGGTTACAGTATGTGCCAAAAGACTAAAAACAAAAGCATTGCAAAATTCTGTGTTAAAAATGCTTAGAAGGACTCCAGATTTTCCAGCTACTTCTGTTGCCTCCTGGCAGCTTCAGACTTTGGTACGTTGAAGGTCAGTGCTATGAACCTGAATATGTGTAAGGAACCTTAATTTTCCTCTCTGGCTTGTTTTAATTTTACAGATGCTAAATATAGTCAAAAACCTATCTAAAAATCAAACTGTATACTCTGTCTTTACTTAACTTTTTGTTTCTTCCCTGCAAAGAAATCGTGATTATTTAATGAGATTGTTGTACTATTGATAAGCATTTAATACCAAAGGGAACTGTTTCAAGGTTTCTGTCTTAATTTTGAATTTTTTTCGTAGGATGGTCTTAAATATGCCAAAAAGATTATGATCATATTTTCTCATGTAAAACTATGGTTCAAGCTGTCTAACAAAATGATCCTTTGGATAAGAAGGGGGGAAAAAAAACCAAAGAAACTCGAACAACAACACACTAGGAGAAAAACCAGTCAAGCCAAACCAGAATCTAGACATAAAAAAACATTCTCAAAGGAGTAAAAATGTGGAGCTCTGAAGCTTATTTTCATAAACCACGATTTGTTAGCTACACACAGCTGTTTCTTGAAATTTATCAAAAGCAGACTGCCAAAATAGCAGGATTGGTATTACTACTAGCAGTGCTATTAATAATAATCATTTTGCCAACTCTAGCTTTACCAGTCCTTCACTTTCATTTTCGGTCTTTTAGCAAGAATTCATTCCTATGCTTAGTTCTTTACCAACATCACTCTACTTTTTTCACCCTAATTAGAATCCTTATTCACCTGTTGGAGGCTGAAGTTTCAAAGATGAAGGTTTCTTGTGAAGAAGCACTTTCACTAAAAGGTTAAGTTGAAGTAGCATCACTATGTTATATATGTTATTAAGCATAATGTTATAAGACAGCTCCTCGCTTCAAAGAGAAGAAATTGCCTAAATAAGCAGTACCTTCTCTCAGAATTACTGAGGGATTCAAACTATAACTGGGGAGAAACCCAGAAACCCTTTTATGGACATAACCTAGAAGTCACTGGTCCCAAATTCTCTGAACTGGTGAGTTTCTTGACTGCCTTTATTTTTGGGGACTCTTTGGGGTAGATTACTTCCAGAATTTATTTCAGTGCAAAACTCTCCTTCACAGGGATAGAAACTGAGTCCCACTAAAAGATGAAATTATAGCCTGGAGAGGAGAGCAATGCCCTGGGGGCAGCTGTCTCTCCAGGCTGGATTGCAAAATGAGTCAGATGGTAATTATATAAAACACCACAATGAGTTGCTTCAAATAAAACTATTACAAAATTTCTGAAAGGGAAGCTCTGAGCACTGAGTCACAACAGTTTAAAGATACCATATTCAAAGATGAGGAAATTTAGGCTAGTCCTTAGTTTTCTGTTACATGTATTCCATATTAATGTGTAATTTTGGGGGGACAGCGAACTCTTTACACTCATTTCGTACAAAATCTGGCAGTGCTAGGATGGCTTTATAAATCTGGCAGGGTTAAGTGCTGGCTATGTCTCATCCAGCCATTATCATCCAAGAAAATCCTTACAAAACAGACAGAATGAACTTGTATTTCACCGAGAAACATGTTTACAAGCTGGAAGAGACTCATTGGCAAAACATTTTTTATAAAATGTATCCTTTATTTGAACTCATTTTAAAACTAGCTGCTATTCAAAGCTTAAAATATTGTACTGACCATGTCCATTTCATACAGAAAACTTAACCAAAAATCTGTCTCCCATCCTAATCTAAATTTTAAGAAAAATATTTAATGAAAGAAGGCAGGACAGTGATTATAAAAGAATCCATTTCCATATGATATATGAATGTTTGCATTTAATTTTTATGAGAATAAATATTGAACAGCTGATGCTTTACAAAATTAATTGTCTGATGCTGGATAGATCACCTAATATCATTATGGAAATTTCTGAGTGATATACTTGCAATTGTCATGCATATTGCAATAAGACAGTGCAGTGGGAACTCTTATTTGCCATGGCAACCATTAATTGGATATGCAGGAGGTGGTGTTTTGCTTTAAATAAATCTGACTGGGTCAGCAATTGAATGTTTCAAATACATGGTTTATATTTTACACAATTTTTCACATTTTTTTCTTGGGTTTGAATTAATTTTTTCTTCTTATCTATGTGTTTCTCAGAAACAAATGGGATAAAATTGAGTGGAACTCTGGGACATTTTATTTTATGACTATTTTTGTGAAAGCACATTTTGTATTTCTAAGTCTGACAAATAAAAGCTGATTGTAATTACATTTGTGTTCCTGCCATGTGTTCTCAGGCCTCTTTCTCCATTGTTTCTTTCTCACGTGACTATTATTATGGATCAAATAGCTGCTTTGCATAAATCATTTCCATAAAAATGTACATTCACTTTTTGATTTACAGGGAGTTTGACATAGGAGACATTCTTTTTGCATATCACACTGGGATTTTGCAAAAAATACGTTGGAAAGTATATATGAAAAATTAACTTCCAAAGAAATGAATCCTAAGCACACACTCAAAGAGAAATTATTAAAATCTGAGGACAATAGATATTTCAAGGCAGGAAAGAGTGAAGTGCAAAGAAGAGGGTCTTTGAGTTATACATTCCATGACATATTCACCAAGAATTTGTTTAGTAAGGGTATGACCATTTCTATGTTAAACTCTGAAGGCATTTATAAATCTGATTAATTTTATACTAGTGAAGAGTTGTGCCTAAGTCAAGGAAGAGACCATAGTATTCAAGATCATATTATTTTCTTTGCTTACGTGTGGAGGTTTCCTATGACATTGTAACATTATTATTCCCTAATATATTGATATGAATATATTAATATTTTCCTGATTTAGGGAAGCATCTGGATTCAATACAGGACAAAACATCTCCCTAATACTAGTCAATGATGATATTGATGCTTCATATTTAGCCCACATGACTTCATCCTGGAACCCAAGGACTTTGTCAGACTCCTAGGCATGCCATCGCTCACAGGCCTGAACCCAGTCCCAGAGCAGAATTTGGAGCACAATGTGTGCTATGTACTGGGTACTCTGTGTGGATCAATACATGAGTTCTCTAGGCTGAGGAAGACTTATTTACAACCACCTGCAGTCTTTGTTCGAAAGATGTTGTGTAAGTGGCACAGTTTGTGGTTTTGTTTTGGATTTTTTCTGTTTATTTGTTTTCCTAAGTAAAACTATTATCATGTAATTTTTTAATATGTATAATTTGATAAGTAGATAAGTCTCCCAAAAGTGAATTTTATGCCATTCCTTACCTGACAGAACCCAGCAGAGTGGAACACAGACCATCATATTTTCTCTTTTTCTGTGGAAACCACAACACCATATTCCAATCAATAGACTGCTATATAGGAGGTATATTTCCTTCTTATGCAAAGTAGTATTGAATCTGTATATAGCCATAATGTTCTGGCTATATACAGATGGTCTTTTGGACTGGGCGTCTCAGAAGATGCAGGGTATGAAACTTGTATTAGGCATTTGAATTCTTTTTTCCTTAAACTGACTTGAGTGTATGTGAATTTATGTGTTTTCCAGATTCTTTCCAGAGTCACTGCCATAATATTTTTATGTTATGAGAAAGATGATCCCTTTAGCTGTATGATATTTTGTTAAAAATATTTTCTTTTTTTTTCATAGATAGTCGTTTTTGAGTCAAGCAAAATGCTTAAGTGAATTTAGTCTCGATGCAGCAGAAACTGTTGCTGGCAGTTTTGTTCTAAGCATAATAAGGACATATTAATTTTAATTGAAGTTATCATTAAGATGTTTTGAGCTGAAATGCTGATGCAGAGCTACAATGGTCAAAAAGTCATGATGATGACACAAAAATTTCTGGTTTTAAGATAACCTGTCATGCAAGCCGTTATAAGAGAATCCATCTAAAAATGTAAACATAACCTTCTAAATTATTCCATCATATTAACCCTTAATTATCCCTTCTTGTTCATGATAACAAAAATAATATTAAGGAGAGATATGGAATGAGTGACCAGGTTTAATTAAACAAGGAAATTGCTGATAAATAAAACATTTCATATTACCATTTTCAGCCAATGGAACAAATATTTATATTGAATTTACTGTAAGCTCTTCTATTCCTAAGAAATTCTGCATGTTTGAATGTTTTTGGTTTTTTTCCTTTAAAGTTTCTTTATTTTTTTTCTTCTTTTTTGAGGTATTATAAAATACATGGCCCAATCTGTGTTACAATGGATACCTACAAATCAACAGTTTCAAAAGTAGTGTACTTTTGTTTGCCTGGCTTACCTATAAACAATCAGATCATAAGCAACAGTTCAGCATAATTGTACTCTAACACACAGCAAAGGACCTCCGAGCTTTACCCAAAAGACCTTAACCAGTATGGCATCATTTTACATATTTATTTGGCCTGAACAGTGTCATTTAATAATGCTGTAATATGAGATGAGGTCTTACTATTATCCTAGAGAGGACTCCCATGTAAATGAAGAGTCCTCTCGATCTCTTGATTTGTTCTTAAATTTTAAATATTCAGGAAGGTTACAGATATATAATTGCCTAGTTTTCAGTAAATACTTTTTCTTCCCTCTGGGAGAAAAAAAGAAAAGGAAGAAAAACAGCAAAGAAAGAAAGAAGTTTTTGTTATATTGTTATTTTGGGTTGTTTTAATGCAATATTTAAACAAAAATACCTTTAATTTATCTGTCAGCTCTTTTTTCTGTGTGAAATGCAGCAACTCTTTGGGGGGGTTACTGTTGTCATCCAGGCAGCAATCATTGCACAGAATGTGACATTACTTGTTTAGAATTCAATTATATTTTCTTTCATGTCAAACAACATTAAATGATCATTTGAATTTTGGTCCTTTGACATCAGTAATTGTTACAATTTATGGCAGATGACTCCTCAGATGTCAGAAGTTTGGGCCAATGGAGAAAAATCTTTTTATTTTTCGTGTAGATAACAACTGACAATCAAGATGATTCAGAAATGCCTATTACAGTGGAAATAGTCTTTATTCATTTAATTTCTGCATAAAGAGCTAGTCAGAAGTTTGGTTGTGCACTCCAAAAATTTCAAAAGACAGACATTTTCATGACATGTAAATTGGTGGCTGGTTTTCTTCACTCAGGAACCCCTGACAATCCTTCTTGTCTTTCTTCCTCTTTCACCGGGTTCTTGGTCACATCTGCATCACACTTCCAAAGACAAGGACATTCACACTGAATGCCTCTCTTTCATCAGGTTAATTTGTTGGTGTTGACATTCTCACCCATTGTCTAGTATGAGCTGATGCATAGCTGATAGAGCTCTTTGAGAGTTGTCTAACATGTGGCAGAAGGGAAAAGATGGTAAGGGAATCAATGCACTGGCCCCATAGCTGAATGAAGGTGTGAAAATTTATTTAAAAATGAAATGTAGATAACAGGTCAAATTTCCATCTAGTATTTCGGACATTTTATAGAGCTGCTGGTCAAGTGTTCTTCCCTTTTATTTTCCTTTTCCTTCTTTTTTTCCCTTCCTTTACCTATCTGAAATGAGAACTACTTTATGATACAGATCTTGCTACAGTCATGTTTGCCTACCTTATTTCTGGGTTAACGATCTACGCAGGATGGATTTCAATGATTTTTAGAAAATATAGCTGTTCAAATTCAGAAAGGTTAGTTATTAGCTGCTGTAATTTATTAAGGGGATTATACTTGTGGTCTTTCATCCACACTTATTTAACTCAGTTTCTACAGAGTTTTTACAAGTTAATTGGTTTTGACCCAGTTCTCCCAGAAGTGTAGATTTTTGAATTCAGTAAAATGAGTTAGAGAACCTATCACCTTTCAACAGAAAATAGGTGTCTGTTCCTTGACCCTTTTGAAATCTCTTCCTCAATAACTTAACATGATTTTTAAAAAGAAATTTCTCTTTCACAAGATGTAGCGTTAAAATTATCACTATCTTTGGTACATTTCTTGTTTCATATAATCTCCTTTTCAGAGCTGCTTTTTCTTAGTCATTAGCCTCCTCAATTTGTGTATCTCTAGGACATTTTGCAAAACCTATATTTTTTCATAAGTATTAAGAGAAAAAAAAAAAAGAAGAAAAGCTGGAGTTCTGTTTTATTTTTCTTTGCATGGAGGTTAGTAATGCATACTTGCAGCCCAGATAGCCAAATGCATCTTGGGCTGCATCAAAAGCAACAGGACCAGCAGGTTCAGGGGAGTGATCCTGCCTCTCTTTGCTGGCCTCGTGAGACCCTGTCTGGAGGGCTGCACTCAGCTCTGGGGGTCCTGGCCTAAGGAGGACACAGGCCTATTGGAGTGAGTCCAGATGAGGATCAGAGATGATTGTTGGAGACCAGCAAAGCTACACAGCTTTGCCTGTTCTTCTGGGGACCAAATTTATCCCCAGAGCCCCACAAGAAGGCTTTGCCGTCGAAATGAGCCCTTGGGAGGAACTGCCCCCACTCCTGGGTGATCAGCAAACACCAAAGAAATGAGAAGCTGAATGTTTGATGTGCTACAGAAAAATGGGTCTGTAGTTTTAGGAATTGCCTCATATATTACTATGGGACCAAGATGGAGATTTTAGGGAGTCAGTCCCTTGTCCTTCTCCTTCTTCCCTTTTCTCCTTCTTCTTCCCTTTTCTGTGACCTCAGTTCCTATCAGGTAGCAATTGATAGAGAGAATTTAGTTTAGAAGAGACCTGTTAATAATAGTGATAGTTATTGGATTTAGAAACAAAATAATGTACGTAGAGTCTTTCTATTTGATGATAAACCTTATATAAACCCTCTGTACCGTGTATCTACGGCCATTTTTGGCACCTGGAATCAGTGGTGACACTGTGTTCCTGAACCTTTGATAACTTTAGAAGAAACAACCTGAAGCAGCCCTGAAGTCGTTTGTTATTTTGTCCTGAAATGAGAGATTGAGAAGAAAAGCAGCCTGCGCACGAACCACCTTTGTGGGGCCCTACCAGGGCGTCCACAATGATCAGAGGGCTGGAGCACTGCTCCTACAAACACAGGCTGATAAAGCAGGGCTTGTTCAGTCTGGAGGAGAGAATTTTCCAGAAGACCTTAGAGGAGCTTTCCAGTACATCAAGGGGGATACAGAGAGCTGCAGAAGGACTTTTTATAAGAGCATGTAGTGACAGGACAAGGGAGAATGGATTCAAACTAAAAGAGAGTAGATTTAATTCCTAGATATTAGGAAGTAATTCCCTTCTGTGAGGAGTAAGAAGGAAATGCACAGCCAGTGGAAGTAAGGATATGTGAACCAGGAAAAGAACAGGAATACAGTTTGAATGTGTAGGTATGAGATATGGAAAGCTAAGGCAACATTGGAAAGGGACTTGTTAAGGGATGTGAAGAATAATAAGAAAGGAATCTCTAAATTTAAGGGTCAGAAACAAAAAGCCCAAGGAAAATCCAAGTAGAATGAAAGCATAAGCTCACACCATGAGTGAGAAGGGAGAACTGGTAATTACAGATACGGAGAAGGCTGAGGTAGTCATTGAGTTCTTCACCTTAGTCTTCTCTGGCAGTCAGGTTTCCCATGTCTCTCGAGTACCTGAACCTCTAGGTGGGAGTTGGGGGAGCAAAGTTCCTTTCCCTGTAAGCTAGCATGTTTGGGACCCCTTGATGAAAGTGAATAGTCACAAGTCATGGGATCTGATGACATGCATTCCAGGGTTCTGAGGGAGCTGGCTGATGTTGCTCAGACACTCTCCATTACATTTGAAAAGTCATGGCAGTCACGCAAAGTCCCTGGTGACTGGAAAAAAGGAAACATCACTCTGAATTTTACAGAGGGCATAAAGGAAGACCCAGGGAACTACAGATCAGGAAGCCTCATCTTTTTGCTTGGGAACGTCATGGAGCAGATCCTTATAGAAGAAACGTTAAGGCCCACACAAGACAAGCAGGTCATCCGAGGCAGCCAGCATGGTTTCACTAAAAGCAGATTGTTCCTGACCAAACTGGTGGGCTTCTATGATGGACTGACTTCATTGGTCCAAAAGGGAAAATTGACTGATGTCTTCTACCTAGGTTTCTACAAGGCCTTTGCCTCAGTTCCCCTTGACCCTAATGTGGAAGGAGCAGCAGAGACAATGTGTGACACACAACCCCCATTTCTGTCCCTTGGTGTCGCTGGGGGTGAGCACACAGAGAAATTACCAGTGAAGCTGAGCCCTGGAAGAAGAGAGATGTGGAGGGAAAGTGTTTATTTAAGATTTTTCTCTATTTTTCATTACCTATCTCTGATTTGACTGGTAATATAGTAAATTATTTTTCCCCAAGCCGAGTCTTTTTTACCCATGACCATAACTGATGAGTGATCTCTCCCAGTATTTATCTCAACCCATGAGACTGTCATATATTTTCTCTTCTTTTCCAGCTGAGGAGGGAAGAGATAGAACAACTTAGATAGGCACCTGATGTTCAGCCAGGGTCAACCCATCACAAGGCATCAGGAAACTACATCCACAAGTCTGCTCTCAAAAGGAAAGTATTCTCTGCTATGCCATTGCAGTGGTTCTGTGCAAGGACTTTTCCATCCAAATCTAATGCATTATTCATTGCAACATTTGAGAAACATTCCCTGATTAAAGATAGTGCCTGCAACACTAAACAATAAGACAAACTTACTGGACCTCTGGAAATCTTTTAAAAATGCTTATTCCACAGAAATTTAATTAGATTGATTAGGATTATTGAGCTGTGCATGTGATATTCCCCTAGAGGCTGTTCCTTCTCGTGAGTTTTCTGCAATAATTAAACTGTAGTAGGACACTCAACTGTAACTTTTAATGGTCACCCTTGCTAAGCAACTACTAGAAAGGGAAAGTGGAAGATATACCTTCTGAAAGCCACACAAGCAGAGAAACACATTCTTTAAAACAAAGAGATGACTCGGGATAAGATAAAAGATGCACTGATTTTTGAAATATTGGAATCTTCTGTAACAAATAAATATGCTCTGCAGAGGTTAATTAGTTATCCAGTCTGTCCTTGGGGAAGACTTATTTGAATTTTTTAATGAATGTCACAAAACAAAACAAAAAAAAAACCAAACAAACAAATAAACAAAAAACTCACCCTTTCCTCATTATGTTTATGCATTTAAGTAGCTTAAAAAAAATAATAGATTCAAAATCAAATAAACCATGCTCAGATCCAGAGATCTAAAAATGTATCAAGAAATATTTCTGGTATGTCTCAAAACAACTTTAGACCACAGATTTTTTTTCAATTATGTCTGGTTTAGGGTTTACAAAGACAGTTGTCTTAATAATTCAGCATTCAGTTGCGTTCAGGTCTATATGATTCTAAGAATATACAGCTCTCTTCAGATGTGGTGTGAGGCTCACTGGTAGTCCTTCTAAGGGTGATTGAGATATATATGTGTTGTGTACAGAGTCATTAAATTGACACAACTACCAGATGATTAGTACACTTCATTACTACCAGTCCATATCAGAATTGGTTGCATGGCTTAGGTAGTAGCTCCTTCTAATTTCCAAAGGGCATCTTTTTGAGGGAAGTCTAAATGATGAAGACCTGGCCCCATTTAGTGCATTAGCAAAACTGACAAGGTTGTTTGTCAGTCTACACTTAGAATTCCTAAATTGGAAGCATCAACCATAGTAGCAGACTTTCCCACTTGTATAGAATAAAAAGCAAGAAGTATTACTCGAGAATGCTTACACTAAGATATACAGATTTCAATTAAATATTCTTAGCATATTCCTTTGGCTTGATCTATATAGATCCCCCTTTCTTTTTGTAAGCATATTTGAACATTAACACAATATACATTCTCTCATTATTCTAATTTTACTTCAATAATATTATTGAAAGAATTTAATAGAATGAAAGAATTCTTTTCATTACATTATTATTAATCACATGAAATAAATCTATCAATAGAATAATAAAATATGTTGTTGCCTAATCAACAACCTAAAGCAGGAAGGCAGAAATTTCACACTATCTTACATCCTACTTTCAGGTGCTTCAGCAGTGTACATCCCTTTTAATACATGGCAGTTAATATGTGCCACTTAACCTCTTCCATTTCAGGCTTCTTTCAAAACTAGATAAAAGTAGGCACATTTTCATACACCCGATTCTGGATGAAGAGAAAATCAACACATCTCAGATTTTAACTGTGGAGCAAATAGTCCAGTACAAGCCAGTAAGGCCCAGAAAATTATTTCCTAACTTTAGATGTAATATTTCCCAAATCCTATTTAACCACATGTTTGAAATGTTTTTAATGCAACATAACAGAATTTTCAGTGGGTTGTTATTCTGATGTAATAGAGGACTTACAAATGTAGTATGCAGCTCCAGAGTCTGAAGTAATCACAGCAAAAATGCTTTGTTGGCTTATTTCCTGTTCATCTTGAACAGAAAAGCAGAGCTGTGAAATACACCTGCATTTTTTTTTTCACCCCTAATATATAATTTGAATGGTCATGTTAAAATATAAATTATCAGATAGAGTGAATTTAAAGAATAGTCAGCTTTATACATTGCAAAACATATACAACAATCAATAAGGAAGCATGTAGACAATATTTTCATTGTACCAGCTCTTTTTCTTTTGAGGAGATTGGTCAATATTTGCTTAATTGCTTTTATCTTTCTCTTTAATAATGTATGTCTACATTTTAATGAGCAGTATGTCCACAAGTTCATATCAATAAAGCGGCCATAATCTATAACTAAACCAGACACATTTACTACAAGTAGAGTTGGAAGCCCAGAAACATTTCAGGCAGCCTAGATACCAGGTGCCTAGAGGAGTATTTCACAGTGCCATAATTGGCTGGTTATCTAATGCCAACCAAATTTTTAAAGCCCCTTAGATACTTGTTGGACTTGTGTGGACAAGTGTGAATGGGTGTGTTGAGGAGGTGTTCATGTACTTCAAAGGCTTTAATATAGGGTTCTGTCTGGACCACATCCACATGTAGCTGGAAGAATTTGTAGGTATTGTTCCTGCCCTCCTGGATAATTCTAGACTTTTTTAATAATCTGTTTGTGTTAATGGGATCAAAAGGGAAAGACTGATAAGGAGCCTATTAGTTATGGATTTCGGAATTCTAGACAAGCCTGATAACAGCATACCTTCCTAGATCATCCCAGGTATACCAGTCTCCCCAGGGTTTAGCAAGACATTGACTTATGGGTGTGATGTGTTATGCGTATCCTGACCCTGAAATCCTTCTATGTTATTATAATATGCAAAATACATATTGTTTAGTCCTACTTGGTGTGGGAGCCGGGGGCATTCCACAACCTCAGATTTTCCCTTTATTAATAGGCAATGGGCCCTCCATTTCAAAGGCAGTTAACCTTTTAACCACCAGGGGACAAGTATAAAGGTATAAGGTCATTTCCAAAGTTGGAGTTCACATAAATTGATTGACTGAACTGTGAGTGTTGCAAAAAGTATTAGGCTCTGCTCTGCTAATATAGGGAGAGCCACACAAATCCCCTGGTGTGTCTAATTCCAAAGATGTGTAAACCCCAAAACTAATGCCCATGTAGTGTTTGTGGAGTTATGACTTGCATTCCCTGAAGCTGGCTTCCTGGTCTTAGGGGTGGGCACACAGAGCCTCAGGTATAAAAAGGACAACACTTATGTATCAAAGTACAATTATTCCTACAAACAAAACAACAAAACATAATGTTGTATAAATTATGTGAAGAGTTTCTTCTTCTTCCTTTTGGTTTTAGATTTTCACCTTTAGAAGGTCAGGATAGAAACTATTTAGTCTTTTTACTCTTCACTGACCAGCAATTGGTCAATGTTTGTTCAATTCAAATAACTCAACAACCTTTGTCTTAATCACAAATATGAGGTATTATACTGCTTCTTGGTTGTTATGGTTTGCCATATTTAAATACAATATATTCATGTTAAAGAAGATTTGTGGTATTCTTAGCATTGTTCTCTGCGATTGTCTTAATCCCATAAAGTAACAGTTCCTTCTGTAGTCTGATTGTAATTATCTCTACTTTTTGGAGTCTGATGTTTAAAAAGCCATTGTCTTCTCCCCCATCACCCTGTCCTGATCGTACTCAGCAGAGGAAAGTGCAACCTGTCCTTTTCTCCAAAAGTCCCACTTGATCTGATCACTATATTTTCAAAGTAATACAATTGCCTTTTTCCAAAAAATGGGAAAAAAAAGACAAAGTTGGCATCCACTGGATCCTGTGTCAATGAGTTTCACATTTAATGAAACAAAAATCCCTTCTGCTTGCTCTGATCCCATGATCTAATTTTACTAGAAGTCTCTGAGTTTATTATGAATAAAAGAGTGAAGTGGTTGTTTCTTAATCATTTTCATTAAGTTCACCAAGACTTTTGGATCTCTTTCATATACCTCCTAAAGTCATATCATCTCTATCATATGGGTCTTTATTATTTATCTATGTTGTCCTTGTCTGTGCTTTGACATTAAGGGGAAGGACGTAAAAAGGAAGGAGTTCAGAACCACATTCATATTCAAAGTGTGAAGGCACCGATTAAACACAGATGAAGGAGAAATAAATTACAATGGCTGATGATTAGGCAGACAGTATGAGAAGAAAATTTATGTGGGGAAAAACATTGAGGAGCATTTATGCTGTGGACTACCCAACCATTAAATGTTCTATCCTTAATGCTATGAAAATTCAAACACAGAAAAAACTGGAAGATTTCTAACATTTCTTAAATGAGAATAAAATTACTTAAGAAATTCTTTCCAGTTTTGAGACATCATCCCTAATCTTATTTAAATATCTTAGTTACTTACCTGCTGTTTAGCTTAACTCTTCTGTCCTCTTCTTTTTATAAACTGACAAAAAACCTACCCAAAAAATAACATAACATAACAAAAATCCTACACTTTTAACTAGAAACATTCCAGAATTTGCACTTAGTATTGTAATGCATTATATCAACATCTGGTTAATATAAGAAAGTTGACCTCAGGGATTTATTTTTCCCTCCAGGTTATATCTAGGATGAACTGTATGGTTAAATGCTTCCTTATATCCAGAATGATACACAGTTTTTTGAACCAGAGCAGAGCCAGGTGCTATACACTATAACCATGAGCTTGCTGATGTGGATTTTGTTATTCTACAGGGCTCGGGACCAAAATTTTTCATTCAATTGTTCTGCATCAACAAGATTTCAATAGAGCTCAGCATATTGTCACTCCCACTGCAATGCTTATGGCCAAACTTAGAAATAAACACAACAGCTACTGAATTGAGGCCTTTCAAAAATCTGGCAAATAGTAACATCCTGAAAAGCTGAAAATTACAGCTGATGACTTTGCAGTTGCTTTATTTTAGATTTTTTTTGTTTGCAATGAAATGAAAAATATTATTTTCTCCTATATTCTCTTTTTGTTTAGCCAAATAGGTGCTTCTCATATTGCCTCTCCATTTCTAAAAGGGAGTGATAAGTAGGATAAGTACTTATATATATGTACACATATTAATATCTTCAAATCTAGAACAGCTTAGCCTACAGATTAAATTTAATAAAATTTAAATGTTCACATGTATTGTGAGTTGAGCTGTTCACATACATTTTAAATGCTTCCGAGTGCTCCTTTCTGAAGAGTGCTTATTATATGGAATAACTTGCTCAGATTTCATATTTCTTTGATGGTTAAATTCTGGTATAAGCAGACTGTGATAGACACTGATGCTTCTCCATCCACACTGCAGAAAAACAAGTGGTATCAGTACTTGGGTTTATAGACCAAGCATGTGATAGCTTTAGCAGATATGTTCACAATCAGAATTTCTCTATATCATGTTTATAGACATGCGATAATAATACTTCCGTACCCAACAGTATGATGTGGGGGAAGGGTATATTAGAGATGTCATGATGCTCAGATGCAGGTTAAATCACTGTGAGAGTTCTTCCATTTCAGGTGGCCCCATACTAGGTAATTTTTTATATGTAGGTATGTATGGGTATGCTTATTTACACCTATATACAAAATAAATTAAATGTATCCCAGCTCAATACCAAGTATCAATGCTAACTGAACGCAGAATGGACCACATCTCGGTCGGAAAATTGTCTTGGGCAAAAAATTTCAGGCAGCCCAAGGAATACAGACTATCAGGAGTGTATTCTCTTAGTACTATCTAAACACAAGCTACAGTTACAAACTTTTGAAAAATTCAAAGATATATCAGATAATTATACAGTCCTTATAAATTAAAGTTATCTAATAACAACAGAGTTGTTTAAATGTTAAAGGTTTCACTTACAGCTGCTCTCCCATTATATATGCTCCTGATTTGATGCAAAGGAAAAAGTGAAATGGCCTGATCTACGAAAACTTTGTCTGAAGAAAGGAAGATTTACAGAAAGCTTGAAGCCATAATAAAAAAAGAGATGAGATCCTATCGATGTCTTGAATTCTCAGCTGTCACTTAGAACATAAGCAAATTGAAATAATTTTTTTAAAAGTTATATATTAGTCAGGCATTGCTTTCATTTCACCTTGTTTCAGATATAAAAATTAATTTATTGTCTTGCACTACATTTTTGGCTCTTCAGAGATCTATACATGTTATGTAATATATATTCTTTATTTCCAATGAAAGCATTTAGGATGCATAGTGTTAAGGAAGGAGATGTTAATATATATGAGGAAATGAAAGTTTAGGTTAAAAATGAAATGTGAATTTACATTCCCATTATATTAATAGTATTTTTGTTTTACATAATTTTCTTTTTTTTATACATATTTTTCTTTCCTTTCTTTCTTTTAAATTAAAAATAGGTTTTCAGTTTTAAAAACCCACATAAAATAAATTATTTTTCCTTTTAATTTTCATTCTTCGGAATAAAAAAAAAAATTAGTATTATATATTCACAAAAGTAGAATTTTCCAGTTACCACTAAGGCTCAAACTTTATTTCTCAGGATCATGCTGGGATGTTTCTAAAGCTGTTTTGGACACCTGCTTGTAGATGATCTAAATATCTGATTTCTCCCATACGTTATAGTACTAATGTAAATAATATTTTTTTTAAAAATACATTTTCAGAAGTTTCCACAACAAAAATGATACAATTGTCTTGTGGAGTGCTAAAGATTTGTTCCTCTTTCTTGTACGAATTTTTCTAAATAGGGAATGGCAAATTTCATCTGGTCAGCATATCACTGGCCAATAACTACTTCTAGCTGTGTTTTGGTCACTTGTTTATTGATTCAATTTTTAAAACTAGTTTTTATAGACATTTTTATTTCCTTTTGAAAATATTAAGGCTCATTTTGCTGTTTGTCCCTTTTCACCACAGAGCAAACACAGCTGCAAGAATTGCAACCCCTTCTAATCTTCTTAGTTAGCTACTTAGGCAGGTGCACAGAAAACACTTTTTTGCAAGATGATTCCCTCCCCCATTTCCCATATTTTCATGTCCCACCATTCACTAGTACTTTCTAGCCTGCTATAGATCACTGAACTTCAAATGATCAGGAAATGGCTTAAATCTTCAGATGTTTTAAACATGAAATACTCTTTTCTTCATTAGAAAAAAAAGACATTTTGAAACTTACTACAAAAACTTAGAGAAATCCATAATCTCATGGGTGTTTTTTGTTTCCCTGAATACTGGGAGATCAGACTGCAAATCCTCTTTTCAACATTTTTAAGCAAAATGGAAATGAAGCATTCCAGCAGCAACCTCAAGAGAAAACTTACTTCATGACAACATGAAATAAGACAAAGAGAAGCTCTGGCTCTGCAGTTTACCTTTCCTACTGTCCCTGGCCCCTGCCCATTATTAATGGCAGACTGGTGATTTCCCAATCAGAAGTAGTTCTCACCAGCCTAATTTATTCAACACAGCTATTATCTTTGTGGGGTTTTTTTGTTTGTTTGTTTTTTGTTTTTTTTTGTTTTTGTTTTTTTTTAACTTTTCCAGTGCAAATACAGTACTGTGATACATGCTGGTCACTGGGGGCACTGATTTCCTCTCTTTTTATTGAATCTTTCTAACTGTACACCAAAAAATATTTTTATGTGAAACAGAACTCTGGAAATCTCAAATAAAATACTTTTGAAGTTTCATATATCATATCAATGGTTGTTTTTCTAACAAATATGTGCTGCTAGGACTTAAAACTTTGCCAGCACAGATATACTCCTAAAACCCATACTCCTAAACTACTAATAAACCCATATTTTTAATGTGGGTAAGAGAAATCAGAAAGTACCAGCTGTTTGAGTGAGACTTTTGTCATCCATGTTGCTTCTAAATTGAAAACCAAACACGAATACACTTTTATTTTGATGAACGAAGTATTTATCTGTGCTGACAGCCATTGTTGCATTCCATCCATAAACAAATGGAATTTACCGTATATAGGCTGAGATGTTAAGTATAAACAGAAAAAAAATCAGAGTGTTCCTAGCAGAAAGCTTGACTGATCATTAAATACAGAGATTATCAGGCATCACCATGAAGGAATGGTTCCTATTTTGAAGTCTCAGGATCCATTTCCTTACATTTAATAGATTTATTCATTGTCATTTTGGAGCATCTTGAAAACGATTCCATCAACATGATTTTCATGCAGTTTTGATCAAAAAAAAAAGTATATCAAGCCATGAAATTGCTGCTGACAAAGAAACTTCCATCATCTCATAACATATTAGAATACAAGCTCAACAAAAGAAGACAAATAAAAGAAGATTGAAGGAACAGCTGTGTTTGGAGATCCAGGTTTCTTTTCCCCTTTCTGCTTGTACAGTAAAATAGTACAGAATTAAAATTTTGAAATAAACTTTTTTTTCCTCATCATTAACTCTAGTAATTCAAAGCAAATGAGAAAGGTACCACTGTGCAGAAGCAAATTTAAATCAAAGGCCTGAGATGCTTGACAAGGTATCTCTCTGGAAAAAGAAGCTACTCTGATATGCTAATATTGTAATGAACTACTCACAAGACCTTTGTCACTCAGGACACTAACTTTAATTTTTGCTGAGTAAATGATTTTTAACAATTGCGATTTCTTTTTATTTATTTTTCTTACTAAATTGGGAGTGTGAAAGCAGGGTTCATTATTTTGTTTCTTTTTGGCAAGCAAAGATGAAATCTACATTATCCCAAGTGGACTCCCTAGTACTATAAACTGTTTACTAAGGCAAAAATTGAACTTGTCTTGCAGAAAAACTAATACAACTCTTTTCTGAATCTTGTTTACTGCTCCACAGATTATCCAGTTATATTGAAACTATATCAATAGATACTGGAAGTAGCACAATTAAAATTGTCAGTGTACTCTTCTATAACAGTACTGGTTATACACCACTGCATTTTTCTTCTATTAGTTATGATAAGTTTACAGAAGAACTATTTTTCCCTGATTCGAGTCTCAGTTCAGTATGACAATTCCTAATGCAAAAGTCTGCTGAGATTGTGTACCCTGACTGATCCATGAGAGTGCAAAAGCGGTACGAAGGACAATTTACAAGTCTCAGGGAAACAGGAATTCCAGAAGGCAAACTACCATCTTAGCTACTAAGAATAATGCCATGCCATGGTCAGAGGAGGCAGAAGAAATGTCAGAACAATCAGATGTGACTAGAGTAGGCAGCTATTCCAGCAGACTTTAGAACTGATGGAGTGACACTTGCAAGCAAAATTTATGTAGGGTATGCTCCTCCTCCTAATCAGAGTCAAACTTGAGCCCAACTATAGTCTAACTTAGGAACTTCTACACATCTGAAATATGAGCATAGCCAGATGATCCTTGTGACCTGATTGCAAACATAGCTTGGCAACAGTATTTTTATTCCAGCCCTTATCTGTATATATCAGCTCTCATTGTTTTGAATCCCAATTCAGCTCTGCTCAGAACCAGAGTGTTAACACCAGCTCCTTTGCAGGAACTGCAGCTTAAACCAAATCTGAGCGTGGCCTCATGTTATATGCTGACACCAGACCTGTAATTAGGGAAATATCATCTTTTAGACTCTGAAGTTGGCTTGCATCACAGTATTTCTCATAGTACAGCAATTATCCAGAGCTTCCCGACAGTTTATAATCTTTACTGTAATGGAGACCTACTAATAAATCATATGTGCAGTTCTCATTTTCTTAAGGTAAAATGTGATTGTTAGCATATTCCTGAACAATTAAGGTTCTAATTTTCCTAATCTAGAAAGGGAAATATGAAAGCCTACATTCCCTAGATATAACAGTAAAGATGTCTGTCATGTTATCTTTATCTGGCTCTCATATCAGCATAAAGCAATCTAATGTCTAACACACTGACAGAAAACCAAAAACTTCTAAAACAATTTTCAAAATATTCTTTTTGTACAAGTTCACCCATAGAAGATATACAATAAAAGCACATTTTGTTTGATAAGTATCTTCCAAGTAAAAAGAGATTTAATCAATGAAACAGATAGTAGCTAAGCAAGCTGCAAATGATGCTCACGTCAAATTAAAGTTTAGGGCTTGACGTGCTTCAGTGACCTCAGACCTGGGGGAGGAAGTTAACATACCTTGGGAAAAAGGATGTACCAGTGATAACGGCAGAATTTACGAGCCACAAGGACACCTTGCAGGACTCCCAAGATAAGGAATAAATTAATAAAACCAACTCAGCAACTGTGCTGAAATCAGCTCCAGGTGGGTAAAAGGTAATCCTGACAGGGGGATCTCTGACCACTGAGCCACAGACAACCGACCCGAGAAACCCACTGACCCAAAAGAAAGAAAATGAGCATGAAGACTAATTAGGATGAGAAGTGAGAGAATCATTAACCTACAGAAGATAGAATACTAACTAAGGAGACAACTATGTAACCAGTAGCCAATGAACACTAATCCCTTTGTTTGCTAAATGTATAAATAGTTAAAAGCTTGATGATTGGTGTACATGACAGGTGAAGAGTTCCCCCATGTACCTCAGCACTGAATAAAGTAATGTTGGTTTTCTAACCTAACTTTCTAACTTGGGTAGTATATTTCCTGAGTTTTCAGTGGCAAACCTTGGAGAAGGAAGGAAGAGCTGCAGCACACCAATCTGGCACTGCTAGCAGCCACCCCATCAGCATCACCACCTCTGCCTTCCTGGGGCAGACAGAGCTCTCTCACCCGGGACAGGTGGCTTGCACACCTCTCCTCGGTATCTGGCGTGGGACGACCTGTCCCAGGGGAATGGATGTGATCTTATGGGGTCAGAGGGAGCAGGGTGGGTACAGGCAGAGCCACAGCACCATACATCCTACAGGAGGGTCTGCAGGCAGGTGTCCAAGCCCTTCCCAAAGAGAATGTGCACATCTATAACCCACACGGCCTGGGTCTGCATATGAGGAGCACACAGAGCTGTGCAGCATTATACCTTTGAGGAATTACTTAGAGACTGCTAAGAAATCAGTAGGCATTTGTTAGCATTTCATAATGACTGGTCTTCTGATTTATCCATTCTGCCAGTGATATTGATCCTGGATGTATCATTCAACATTTGCAAGTTAATCACATGTCATTAGCAAACCAATAAACCCTTTCAGATATGATTTGGTTAAAACTACATGAACTGAGCGGTTTTGCTTTGTGATAGCAGCTGTCTTCATTACAATTAGGCATTCTGAGATAATATCAGAAAAGATTGTCTCTAAAATACTGGAGTGTTTCTGCTGGAGCATAGGAAATCCTCAAGGACAGAAGTAAGGTTTGCAGCAAAATGACCTGTGGATATCTGGATAGAAGTGTAGACACAGTAAACAGCACAGTACTCACACTGTTTTGCAGAACTTAATCAGCAAGTACTTTACTCCTGAGAAGGGTGTTTATAAAACGCTTTGTTAAAAAAAAAGTCCCCACAAATATTCAGTGCCATTCTTCTTTTTGTTTCTACGGAACTGCTACTACTTAAGTTACATTAGTGACAAATGAATATGTGACAGTGCTTTAAATTAATTCCTTCTCGATTGCAAGGTTATCTATAATTTACAGCGGGATCTCTGCAGTTATGGACTCCAGACTGCACCATCTAATGACCTTTCTGGTTTAGCATGCAATGTTTTTACACTACCGGTTGGGTTTTAGTTTTGTTTTGCTTGTTTTTTTAATGGCAGTGAGAGAGAAACCCACTTATATTCATTGCAAACAAGGACCCTGGAGCTGTATCCTTTTCTCCCAGAAGGTAGCTGGCATTTTATTGCAATAAATAGCTAAAGATAGCATCTATAAAATGCATGAATTATATATGGATTTGTATTTCATATTTTCTAAATCCAACTAGGCTTTAAAATTGCTTTACAGAAGTAATTTTCTTTTGGTTGTACCCAAAAAACCTCCTGATAACTTCCTTTGAGTGCTGAGGGCAGAGTAGGACACAGCTATGTTAAGTCAGTTATATTCAGAGTTACTGTTCCATGTAAGTAGAAATGTTCCACACAAAAAAACCCCACAGCAACTGTAAAATAAAGGATTAGTCTACCATTAACTCTGAACCTGTTGGTTTGTTTTTATTCATAATTCATGACTTCTTATATTTTACTTCCTTTTGTACATTTTGTGCCATGGCAAGAAATTTAAAAATAAGACTTTTTCTAATAACCCCGGAGAGAAAAGGAAAAGGAAAATTGCTTACTAGCCTTATAATAATCAGTGTCTCTCTTGGCATGATATTTCTTTAATCTTCTAGTGAGACAAGCAGGATTTAAAATAATTTAAACTGAAAAGATGTCATCTAGAAATCACTGCAGGTGGAAAAAGAATACTTGCAGCAAGCATTAGAGAAGTGAAATGGCAGTTAATAGCTAAGTTATTTTCTAATTGATTTCTTTCTAATAAAGATGGTTAAGACCAAAGAGAAAAAAACTAACACCATTTTATCACACAATATGACACATGACTAGTAGCTGTGGCCAACCAGTGGAAACAATGGATTTTTTATCAGCCAAAAAAACCAAACAAAAAAAAAATACAAAATGCTCTTTTAAATCAGATAGCTTTTTTTTTACCTATCAAAAAAGAAGGAGAAAAAAATATAAAAAATCAGAAATCCAAAATTTAAGCCAGAAGGTAATTAAAAATATACATTTTAAAGTAAAATGCTAATACTTGCTTTCTCCTTTGTTTCTTTTCAAACTTTAAATGTACTCAAATCTGGTGCCTACAAACCTTTGCTTATTTTGAACTGCATTGATTTAGTAAATCGAGTGCCAAAAATGTTCCATTTAACTCTGATATTTTTGTTTGCATATTCTGTTATAGAAAAAAAAAAAAAATCAAATCCCTGAGAGTGGACTCAATCAATTAGATTTTACCAATCAGATAATTCAGAACACTGAACAGATTTTAGCTAACAAATTTGTAGAAGTTCATGCTGAAATAAGGGGCTAAGAAAAAAAAAAACAACAATACTTTTCGTCATCTTTTATCTAATTTGACTCAGGAGGTGTTTCTTTGGAAAGAGCCCTGTTTAACTGGACAACATAAAAGCAGCTTCAAGTGGTCAGAACTAAAAATCCACCAAAGCCAGCACCCTGTTTTCAGCAATAGCTACAAAGAGATACGGAAAGAAGATGCAAAGTATGCAAGAAATGGAAGAGATAGATGACATTGTTCTTGAGGACCTGCCTATCTTCTAAGACTTGTAGCTCTGAAAATTCTTAAGCCTGTCATAATTTCTATGCAACCTTCAGTGGATTCTATTTCATAAATTAATTTCATCTTCCTTTGTCAGAACATGGAATTTTAGC
Organism: Vireo altiloquus; assembly: GCA_013396875.1. Lineage (NCBI taxonomy): Eukaryota > Metazoa > Chordata > Aves > Passeriformes > Vireonidae > Vireo > Vireo altiloquus. The sequence goes on along the minus strand of VZRF01012030.1, from coordinate 726,246 downwards.
AGCCACGCTTTCTGTGGGCAAAGGATTCAAAAAAAGTGGCTACAGTTTCTTGCTTTGACAGATTGTGGTTACTAACACTGACAAGTTACTCGCAATAAATTCAAATCAGATGAATATAATTTTTGAAAACCAAAAGGATTCAGAGTATGGCTACAAATTGACAGAGGTGAAATTTAGGCTGAATATTAGAAAGAATTTGTTTACTGTGAGGGTGGTGAGACACTAGAACAGGTCACCCAAGGAGGCTGAGGTTGTCCCAACCCTGGCAGTGGTCAAAGCCAGGTTAGATGAGGCCTTGACCTAGTGGGAGGTATCCCTGCCCATCACAGGGTGGATTTGGAGTAGATGATCTTTAAGGTCCACTCCAACCTCTTGACGTTCTATAATTCTGTGATAATTCACATTTACTTAGACCCACTGGTATATGAGCTATAATGGAAAATCCCATTGACTACATTTATCTGACTTTGCCTTCCATTGAGTTGGTCTCATACAATTTAACCCTACACAGTGTTGTTGTGTAGTGTGGTCAGATTTTATCCTTGAATAACCCTAAAATTAGGAAAATACAAATGGTGAATTGAGCACAAGAAATTCTGTGATTTGTCCAAATCCTCATAGTAAGTGCTGATTGCAATTAATGATGAGTTTCCTGAGGTTTATCTAATGTTCTTATCATTGGAATACTTTTTCTGTGGAAGGACAACAAGAACTTCCATGTTTTTATTTATTCCAGCTTTTTTTTAGGATCCTGCTATGATGTAAAAAAATCTGCTTTTTCTTCAACTTGTAAGAGCTATTAGACTTTTGTCGATCTCATAAGTTTTCTGTCTAAGATTAGAACAGGTTGAGGCCTTGGGAATGTTGTCTTTCTGCTTGCAGAGATACATTCACTCACATCCTCCTAATTTGTCTTCATAAAAGTATCTTCTCCAAGGCATGTTGTTCCCTTTCCTATTTTCTAATATTTTGCCCTTCCAAACATTCTAAAGAAGAGAGCATTAGTTCAACCTTTTACATAAATCCTCACAATATTTCTTTATATTTTTCAAGTCCATGTCCTTTCTCTTCTTGCAGACAGACCTAGCAAAAGCCATTTGTCTTTTTTGACACTAATATTCTCTTTTATATAAAAAACCCCCATGGCTGCAGTATGAAAAACAAAAGTTACTTGCACAAATGAATAGGCTCCAAGAAACAATTTCACAGCTAAATAAGAAGTCACATTACTAGGATTTTATGGCTTTCCTTTAACACAGCTCTATTTTTAAATATCAGAGCTAAGTGAAAGGTACCAGTAGAGTCAGTCTCCTTCTGTTCCTTGCATGAGTGGTTTGATGTCTGAGCTCCACTATAGCATATATTTCTCAAAAATGGAGTCCACTGAGGCAGCTGTTTTGATATATAGGCTTCCATTCCTCTGCTTTTGCTTTACAGAGCACATGCAAATAAACAGTGTCCTGAGCAGCTGCCCTTGACACAGGGAGCTGCAGGGCATGGCAGACTGCAGACACAGGTCTAGCAGCACATCAGAGCTCACACCCTTCACTGTGGATCAGAACACTGGTCCACTTCCTAGGTGCAGCTGCCAGCCTGGGAGAAGCTATTTATATTGGAGGTCAGTATTTATTTTATTTTGAGGTCAGTATTAAGAAGCTGGAGGTATTCTAATTACAAATCATCTTGCATAGCCTTCTTTGCAAATTGGCAGCACTTTCCCTGCTGTAAGGCCTGTTATTCTTTTATTGATTTAATGAAGTTGCATGCTTTATTTATACAACCCACTTCCTGAATGTGTGCTCATCTATAATGGTAATTTGAGGTTAATAGAACCTGTATGTTAGTGTTGGTTCAACTCAGCCAATTGCTATTACTCTTTTGAGGTAATAATTTATTCAGAAAAGCAATATTCAGCTCTACTACCTGAGGAGCTAAAGTACCTCTTCAGACACTGATTCAGGGGATTTTCAAATTCACCCATCCTAATTCAGAGGGCAGAAAGAGAAAATTAGAATTTGAAAGGCTGGCATTGCAATTTTTAGTAAGAGTTTAATTTAGACTGAAAAAACCCCCGCAGGGTGAAATTCATAAAAATTGGGGGTTAGGGGTTAGCTGGAACCAGGTAACATCAGGGAGTGAAAGGTGGTCCTACTAGAGAGGACACAATTAGATGTGTGGCATATCATTATAAAGACAGGAAAAGCAAAGCAAAGTTTGAGATGTCACTAGTAAAATATGAAAGATAACAAGAATTTGCTCTGCAAGTGCAATTAGTTAACAAGGGACTGAGGAAAGGATAACTCTGTTGCTCAATATAGGAAAAGAATGACAAAGGAATGGTATTAGGAAATTACTGCCTTTTCTGTTTAAGTCCTCAGGAACAGATCAGCTGAGACTAAATGACTGCTAGAAAGCTTCAACTGATGAGGAAACAAAAAGTACTTCCTTGTGACCTTATATTTTTAGATAAAATAGCAGAGTCAACAAATTACTTATCTTGGCTTTCCTAAAGATTGCAATGGAAATGCATGACAATCTGATAAACATGAAACAGAGAAAACTACAACAGTGTGGGTGGTTAGAAAAGATAATCCCAAAGAGGAATTATCAATAACTTGTGGTTATAATGGGAGGATTTATTGATTGCTGTTCCACATGGCATAGAGGATGGAAGAGAATGTACATTATTGAATTTAGTAATAAAAGAGAAGATCTGGGAGGGACTGGAGGACAGGATTCAAGTTTTCAATAAGCCCAAATTTGTGAAAGATTTGATAAAAAAAATAAGCAAGGGAAATAAAAAGTGCTGCGCCTGTGCAGGAACAACTAACTACAGAAATGTAAGAGGAGGATGGACAGCAAAGAGGAATAAGAATAATTGTTTATAATGTATCACTAATTGAAGAAGAGACAATAAATTCACATACTTACTAAAGAAGGCATGTGCCATATTGGGATGTATTAATACCAATTCAGAAAACTGTGTTTAGTCTTGGCCATTGTACTTCAGAAAACATGTAAGTCAGTGTGAGAAAGTCTAGAAGAGAGCAGTAATGTTAATCACAAGGTTTAAGAATGTGCTTGACCTATAAAGAAAAGTTGAAATAATTTGGTCTGGTTTGCCTTTCATTTAGACTTAGAATTACCTGGCAATTCTTTGAAGAATGTCCATTCTGATCAAATAATGATTAATGGGCTTATATTGGAAGGTAGATGTCAGTTAGATTTTAAATATTTTTATGGCAAGGAGCCTGAAATGCTTTTTACACCTCCCTTGTGGATTCCTTATTCATCAAGCCTTTTTTGAATTTGATTTATTTTATTCTGGAAAAGAATTTTTTTTTTTTTTAAGTGCCTTCAAGATTATATTTAGCTTTAGTGTAGTCCTAGAAATGTAGCTTGTTATTGAGAAGCTGGAGTCAGCAACAAAAGGGGCTGGGAAGCCATAGCTGCTTGTATCAGGCCAAGATATCTTATCTGGGAGGTTGCCACATGAAACGATGAGTAAAAATAAAAGGGGTGAAAATGTTGAAAGAGTTACAGTTTTAGTGAAAGTGATATGAAACAGTGAAACAGCATGGAGGGATATAAGGAAAACAATCGAAATACTGAGTTTGCTTCTTACAGTTCCTTGAGCTTGGTACTACTGACATGCAAATTATGCCACAGAAATACCAACCATAGTCAGATACAAGATTAAAATACTGAATTTATTGCTCACACAAATGACTGGCAGATGAAATGGAAGTATGTAAGTACACGAGCTTCACGCTGTCATGCCCAAACAGAACATAAGCAGAAGAACAGAGCAATAATAAATATGCTGTAGAGCTTCATGTTAGTCCAAATGTCAGATTATTCTGAAAATTTTTAGATCACAGCAGAAACTTAGATGTTCAACATTGGTGGTTTAGATTTGCATCAGATAAAATAGTATAAAGAAAGTCTAACACTATTTTCAGACCCTGCTTATTAGACCTAGTTTTGGGGATTTTTTACATCTAAATGTCTAAGCATCTAAACAATTTAGAAAGGCCTACATTTTACCTAAAAAATACAATGATGCTTCTGTTAGATTTCAACAAGTGCAGGGTTCATAACACCTTCAGAAAAATACTCATTTCAGCCTTACCTGAAAAGAGCTGGATTTTATTCATTACAGCTAGAGTACTTCTTGGAAGGAAATGCCATTTAACTAAAAAAAAAAAAAAAAGAGTGAGGGTTTTTACATGTCATAAAAATTATTGTAGAACTGTATATGCAAGGCTAGAAAATTATATTTCATTCAGACATCATTCAATAGATGGTTTCACTTCCTTTTTACCTCTCCCCTTCTTTATGCTACGCATTGGACAACTACATTTGATGCAAGTGCCTGAAGGATAAATCCAAGGGTGAACCTCAAATCACAGTGCAGTTCTAACTGGAGCACATTACATTGCTGCTCTCAGGAATGTCTACATTGTCAGATGTGCATTTAATTGAAAAACAGTCTTGTTCTCTTCAATCTTGATCTGTTGATCTCAACGGACTTTATTCTTAATAAATAATTCTCATTTTTTAGAGTAGCACTGCACACAGAAAAGGCAATGGGAATGAAAGAAATTTGTTCCACTTACAGTCACCCAATTTCCTGAGATTTTATTCCACCTTGGGAAATTCATTTTCAGAATTTAAATGAGTGCTTGTAGTACAGGACATAGAACTGGAAAGTTAGTTTTGTATGTTTGCCATAGCTACATATTTTTAAATTATTTGTAAATCATTCTAGAGATTAAAAAAAAAAAGGTTTTATGTTAAAAGGCATAATATCGAACAGCTGGTAGAGAGCATAGTGCTCTTTAGAAAATCAAACAATGTATCTGTATAGAAAGTAGAGAACCATGGCTCTTCTTCCTCTGAAGAGTAAAGGGCAGTTTTGTCTTAAAAACGGAAAATTAGAAAATTTAGAATCATTATTTCCTTTTCAGAATATTTTTATTTCTTGTATGTTAGAAGATATTCTAGCCTATATAAAGAAGAGTGTCATAAATGTATTGTATTGAAATTTCCTTGTTTGTGGGAGTTTAGCCTCTGCTCCTGGAACTGATTAAAGTGGTTTTGATATTTTTGTCTTTGACTTGCATGATCCATCTCACTCTGCCAGATTCCCTTTTGGAAATGAAGTTCCTGTTGCAATTGCATTTTCTTTTACATTCATCAGTAAAGATAATTGCAGCTTCTGTTACTAAATCAGTCGCCAGAGAGATCAAGTTGTCCTTATTCAGAGTCTTAGAGTCGAGAAAACACTATTCGTTATTAACTCTATCTTGAACCCTTCTATTTTATCCTCCACTATGGGCAAACTGAAGCAGCTTATATCATGGAACATTTTATGAGTCATACAAGCAATTAAATGAAAATATGGTCTTTTTGCTTTATAAATCTGTTCGAGCAAGCACGATATCACGATTCATGGACAATATTTTCTGATTTTATGCGTGGAAAATATGCAGTATCCCAATTTATCTGCCTATGTGATTAGTTTCTTTCTTCCTTGAGTTTCTCAGTTAGACTTGACTCCTCACCTATATTAAATTTAGGGGCTATTATATGCTAAATAAATAAACTCTTACAAAAGCTTAGATATAAATCTACGTCTTACATGTAAAATCTCTACTATTTGGTTATGATAGTTTGAATATATTAATTTATCAATGTATTTTAATTTTAGTCTGCTCTTATTTAACATCTCTCAATGAACATTTCTCACAAAATTGAATGCTAAAACCGGAAGTATAGATTTTGCTCATATAAGTCTGTGAAAAATACTCATACAGAGAACATCAGAAGAAGTTTAATATTTAAGGGATAAGCAGGGTATAATTATGGAATCATTTAGGACGAAATTGCAAAAACTACCCCTACATATACAATATTGTGCTTTAATTATTTTGGAATTAGAGAAATTTGAGTTCTCCTCTGTTTATTTATTAGCATAGCTGTGAAGGTGGGTGGTTTTTGGTTTTGGTAGGAACAGGATTTGACTATTGCATTATGTATGTAAATAACAATCAAGGAAAATCCCCAACTCCGGTTCATGAAATGAATGTTAAAGAAAAACGATTTGGAAGGCAAGAGAATCTCCTGCTCTGTGTAGGCATAGCATGAATATGGTCTGAAAACCGTCCCTTCAGGTTTGTACCTCATCTTCCCATCAAAATGTTCAAATATTGAGCCAGACATGTTTTGTTCCAGACACCTGTGTTTCAGTTAGTATTCACTGAAGCTTAAAAGAACTCTTAAGACTGTACGTCTAGATCTATTTCTTTGTTTCCAAAAAAAAAAAAAAAGAAGCAAGCCCCATGCTGACTTGCAACATGTCCTGCCTCAGGCTTTGATTCCAGAGCCTCTATCCCCTGCTCCTCATTTCCTCAGTGCTGTGTGGTTCATATAAGCTAGGTTGCTCTGCATATTTCTCAGTTTCTCACAGTTTGATCTTCAACAAATACTGGATCACAGCTTTCCCTTCTCTCCGTCCATATTTTCATGGAAACACAAAAAGAGTGCCTATAAAGGCATGTGAAAAGGACTTCTGCTTTTTGTCCTCATTTTCAGGTGAAACCTTTTAACGTCATAAAAGTGTGGAAGAAAATAAAATTTCATCCCTGGAAACCCAAAAATGACCAGGATATCTAAAAGCAAAGGATGCAAAAGAGGGAAGGGAAGGGCTTCTGTTCCCTTTCCTCACTATTAAGATTCCTGCAGAAATTAAGATATTAGTAAAATTTTCATGTTTATTTTACATTTTGTGCCTCAAAGTCTCTTTTGTACCTCAAAGTAGGGTACTTTCTAGACAGCAGATATTAAACATGCACCTATTTAATTTCTAGGTATAAAATGAGAGGCTAGAGAAGGTGATTATTTTAAATAGGAAAGTATGAGATCACTACATCTGCAGAAAATTTTTTACTAGAGAGTAGTTGTTTTGACTTCCCATGCGAAAGAGGAGAAGCATAGTATCCACAGGTATAAAATATAGCAGATCCCTTCCTTCCAGGATCCAGGATTCATCTGGTTCACTATCAGCACATCAACAATATTGTTCAAATTACTGTGAGAAACTAGATATTAAAGTCATCGCCCTTTAGAGAAATCTGAAGGGATGTTTGTTCACTGGAACAATCTAATTGCTTTAAAAAGATGTAGTACTTTGAGAAAATATCCAAGCTGTCTTAGAAAGGATACCATGTGTAGAGTACATTCCTTCCAATTATCTCTAAACTAGCCCAAAGCACACCAGAAATCAGTCTTGGAAGGTGGAAAATACAGAAAACAACAGTAAGGAAGAAAGAGACAAAACCACCCAAAGAAACTAAGAGATTAAAATGCAAGACAAGTTAAAAAACCCTGAACCACCACCACCACCACCCCCAAAATCCCAAAACAACAAAATCTCACAAAAAAAATCCCAAAGAAAACCACAACTCAAATAAAAATTTAAGAAGATTTGTGTCATCCTGTCAACAACAGCAGCAAAAGATTTTTTTTTTTTTAATGCGAATGAGAGAAAGTCCAAGAGTACTTGGTACCTTGATACAAAGAAAGGAAATACAAATGAAAGGGCAACTTCTGTGTTCTGATGTAATCTGGAGGTTTGCAGTGTGGTATCATGCTTTAGGAAAGAATTCTGTAATATAACCACCAAATATTAATCTCAAATTTAGTTTAAAAACCCTTGCTGAACATCCATACTACTGTGTCTGTAGTCTTTTTAATAAATTTCTGAGTATTCTGCCAAGCTTCTGTGGTTTCTTGGTTTATGACATTGAGCAGTTCAACCCATTACCATGTGCTTCAATTTTTTGCATTTCAGACACAGCAGTCTCTTCTCTCTTGAGAAATGGCTTAACTGCTTTTGGGTGCAGTTTTATAATAAATAAAAGTAGCACTTAACCAGTAACCCACTTTAGAAAAGTATTATCCCTCCATCAGAATGAGCTTCCTACAGATAGGCAGGGCTTAGAAAGGCTCATTCAGCAAACAGAAGACCAATTATTTTAGAAACATATGAGAAAACCTCTCTTTGTCTATCTCTGTCTCATCTCATGTAGATTGTCTTTCTATGTGCTTTGATTTTCTCTTCTGCAATTGCTGAAGTACAGCTCTGTGGAGCTGTAGGGTTGCTAAGGAAACCTCCCAGTCTGACCATTCAAGAGACTCTCTGTCACTCACACTCCCAAGGCCAGAGAATTTCACTGCTGGGACTGAAATTCTTCCCATGGGTGACTCCAGTGCCCCCCTTGACTCCCCACACACCTCACTCTCACACAGTCAGGCCAGGTTTCCTTACCAGACCGACCCCATATTTCCCATGTCAGAGCCTCAAATGTCTCATTCCATAAAGCAATTTATTCACAGTGCAGTAACACAGAAACAGCCCCAGCTGGTGCCTCTGAGGAGGGATCCCCAGCAAAGAAACCCCTTGGCTTTTATAGCCACACATCTAACCACTCCCAAATCTCCTTCTTCCTCTGAGCCTTCACTCCTGCTGTGTCCCTCAGTGTCCATTCACCTGGCTGGCACCACTCTCTTTGTGTCCTTTGTTAATAAAGGGTTGAAAGTTCTTTGTTGGCCTCTTTGTTGGTCTGAGCTCCCACCCAGAGCTCAATCTGCATCTCAGAGTGCAGTTTGGAAACTCAGCTGCCTGCTCCAGGTGTGTTCCTCAAGAGTGTTGATTAAGAATTTCCCATGCTAGCCAACCCAAGGAATTGATCATTAGGATAAAGTAAAAATGTATATTATTTTAGAATGGCAATAGTGCTTCTTAATAAATAACTACATTATGACACTTGAATGCCAAGCAAAAAATTGGACAGGAAAATAGTTTCTTCTTCTTTTCAAACCTCTACACTGAAACTATTCCTGTAATCAAGTAGTAGGAAACTCAGGTGGCTGGAAAATTAGTTTCCATGACCACCAAGGAAGCATGGTGACACCCAATCCTGGACCACAAGAGAAAAACAAACAAAAAATGACCAGGGTCCGTCTTGAGAGTTTGGCCAGAAAGAAACATGTTGCACAGAAGACAAACGTCTTTTACAAGGCAAAGATATCAAGATATTCCATCAAAAATTGTTCGCTGAAGGTCACTAGTTTCATGCCCTTAACATTTATAAAACAATAACCATTGAATTCTACACAAAGATAATCCAAAATATCTCCAATGCAGAAAAGAAAGATTTTAAGTCCAAATCTGGATAGAAATGAGAGAGGTTTTTGACAGGAAAGAGATAAGTAAAATATGTTTCCCCAGTTCAAGGATCACTGAAAATATGTTGCCTCCTTCTTGTTTTAGGATGAGGTGAATTATGACAGCATTCCTCACATCTTTAGTCAATCTGCTTTTTTTTTTTAAGGAAGTCACTCCATTACAGCTTCAGTCAAAAACAATTTTCAATGTCTTTTGTTTTTCCAGAATAAAATCAATGATTGTGAAAATCAACTTCCCCTTGTATCTTTTTCATATGTTTAATTAAGCTCCTTGAAAGTCCTGAGCTAAAGCTGATTGCTTCTAACTGCATTTTAAGACATAACTATTAAAAGTATCTTTCTTAAGTTATATGTATTTAAATAGAAGACAAACCAAAGCTGTCATAACAAAACAAAGCAACACAATTGTTTTCCAACATAGTAAATTATTTTGGTGATTTTCTTTTCTTTTTTACCAGCATGTAGCATCATTTTTATAACAAAAATAGAAAATAAAGGAAAAAAGGTGGTGGAGAAAGCACTCGAACTTCTTTAATGTAATCAGGGAGAACGAATTTTTGGTTTTGTTCCAGATTCCATTTAAAACATTGGCTTTTTATGTCCTTCTAAGACAGTGGTCAGTAGAAGGATGTTGACATGACTACAAATGGGTACATGTGAACACTTGTATTTCACAGATTTCACCCTTATACCTTTATTAGTGTGAAGGTGCCTATTGGACCACCCCTGACAAACAAAGTGTAAAGAGACATCCTGATTTGCAAGGAGTAGGGGGAAACCTTAGGGAGAGAAGGAAAGGATGCAGCACACCAGGCTGGGCAGTGCCTGCAGCCCACCTCCCCCTGCACCAGGCAGGGCCCTCTCCCATGGGATGGGCTCACTGTTTGCAGGTGTTCCTTAATAATCTCTGGTCTTGTGCTTTATCTGTCATACCCCTGGCGTTGATCCTGCACACATACTTCACTGGCTCTCAATTAATAAAGTGCCATTGCAGAATCAATAAACTGTTTAAGTCCTGATTTTGTTTCAACTAAGTAAATGGAGCAGTTTATCTCCCAGAACACTTAGTTGTTTAGTTTTGATTTGTGTTTTTGCTATTATGTCCAGGATTTTCAATCAGAGATATCATTTGGCTAGACATTAAAAAAAGCAGTGGAATAAACGTTATCACTTTTCAAGTGTTTAAGACTTTCAGAATTTCTTAAATTGCTTTGCAATTTCCAAAATACTTCTTTATTCACATTAATGTGACCAACAGATGTTAAAACCTGAAAACTTTCTTTTCTATGCTCATTTGATGTTATTCAGATCATTAACTATGCATTATCGTATTTTCCATTTTTCAGCTGAGTTATCAATAGTTTAAGCATATTAGAATTTTATAAATATTTTTAAGAATAATTTCTACGTAAAATTTAAATTCTTTATTAACTCTATTGAAACTCAGTAAACACCTCAGAACCTATCTTAACTTTAATGTTGCATTCAGAACTTAGATCACATGCATTTCCTTAAGTCTGCATTGACTACATCAATTATGTCAATGATTACATCAATTGAGAAAGTAAGTTTAATCAAGAGACTAGCCTAGCCAAGATTACTCACAAATGTTTAGAGTAAGCTGCATGACTGCAGGTTCATTCTACAGAAGAATATTTTTTTTTTTAACAGACTGGTAATGGGGTAAAATATACTTTTACACATTTCCTTGGAGAACAAATTGTAGCCATGTCAATATATGTCGTTGCTTAGTATAATGTAATTTTCTATTTCTTTTTCTATCTGTGTGTTTGCACTAAGAAGCCCTGACCAAGACCACTCCATTTTAGTTGAAATATTAAAAACATAAAGCTAACATAATGCCTACCTCCAGGAGTCCCTCTAAGCAGTCCATGTCTTTAAGAAACAAACATTTAAATCTATTATTCTGAATGATAATTCAGAATTATATCATTCTTTCACACATTCATTATATTATTATCAGTGGATATACCTTGAACTCTTTTCATCCCAAATCAGGAAAAATATAACAAAGAAAATTTAATTACATGCAATAATAGTCGCACACTGTATTATTTATAATTCAATTATTGATTCAAAGGCTTAAATTACAAGCATTCATCCACTACTCTGGACATCTCTCCTATAAATTACACATCACAGCATGCAACAGTTGATCTTAAATACATGTGTCTTTTCTTACACCTTCCTGTCTTATTTTACACCCATGAAATTGTAATGCTGGCACTGCACCACCACTTCCTAGAAAATTGTAACACCTGTCCTCCAGGTTACAAACACTGAAGTGCAATGATGAAAGAAGCAACCCCACACTCAGTTTCTTAGCATTTGGTTAATTCTTAGTCTTTTTGTTCATATGTGTTTCCATGAACTGCAATCAAAAAAAACCCCACATTTTTTATCAGCATCCTCTCTATATTTGATTTCATAAGGATTTGTTATGCCTGCCTCAAAAGAAGAACAAAAATACTCAGGTAGCAAAGCCAGAGTTTCCTCTGTGATTGTGGAAGTTATATAAGATATTTGCCATAGTAACACCACAGCTTCCTATTCCACCACACTCCCTGTCCCAGCCCTAGATTTTCACATCCACTTCACGCTGCCCTCAAATATATACATAGTTGCATAATGAAAATTATATGGATTCAATATTCTTGTCTTGTAGTTGCTCTGCTAAAATTATTTTCACACTAGGATCCTCATTCTGTAGTTATCTGGATGAGGTTAACCACGCATTTCTTCCCAAACCATCAAATTCAGGAGAGGGGGAAAAAGATTATTTTAACCTTATCTCCTCCATAGTGTATGTAGAGTTTCGTTGATGTAATCCAATCATGTTACCCTGGAAATCAAGACTTAGATTTGACAGATGTTTCGTGATCTGTTTTTCCACAGTTGAAGCAACAAAATATTAAAAAAATCAATTAACTCTCAATACTAACCACAGCCCCATCAACCACAGTCTTATTAAACAAAGATGTTGAAAAAAAATTCCTCCAGAAATACAAAAGAAAATATAATAATGATTTAAAAATTCCATGAAATTCAGTTTTTCACAGTTATTCTAATAACAACTATTAAAAATTGCCTGAAAAAACCACCACGGATGTATAAACTCTCATTCTTTGAGAAATAAATCTCTAAAACAGTGTTTCTCAGAATATGAACTGTACCTCTTTGAGATACGGGAAGAACTTTGTTAACATACAAGGGGAGGGAGAGTTTATGTGGGTGCAGCATGCTGGGTGAAACACAGCAAAGTTTCAAGGCCAAAACTCTTCCTGCCTCTGCTGAACATAAGCCTGGAATTAGTCACTTACATATTGGCAGAATCTACCTAATATTCTGTGTGGGGTGCAGGTGCCCAGGTGCTGGCAGTGGGAGCAGCTGGGCTGTCTGTGAGGAGGCTCTTGGGCTGCCCCACCCTGGGCAGAGCTGTTTCCAGAAGGCTCCAACCCACCCTCCACAGGGCACGGCTGAGCCACGCAGCCCAGTGGGCAGCTCCTCCTGGAAAGGGAATTTAAGAAAGGTCGACATGGAACACAGGACAGCACGGAGTGACAAAGGAAAAAAATTACTCTGAGAAACACTCCTGCAGATACCCAGGCCAGAACAAAACAAGGGGAGAGGTACCTCATGAGTGGTACGGAGATTACCTTGCCAGCCATGGTTCAGGCAACCTGTCCATCAGCAGTCCATGTAGGATGTGGTGGATCAGAGATCCATCTGCAGCCTGTGGAGGACTCCATTTGGCAGCAAGTGGACATGTCCTAAAGGAAGCTTCAGCCTGGGGAGGTCACATACAGAACAGGTTCCTGACAGAGGTTGTGGCCGGTGGAGACCAGCCACACTGGAGCAGGTTGTGAAAGTCCATATCCCATGGGAGGGACACCTCGCTGAAGTGGGGAAGGAGGGTGAGGAGGAGGAACAAGTGGCAGGGAGAAGCTGCTCTGGACTGATCAGGACCTCCATTGCCCTTACTTCTGCACTACTCAGGGACTGGAGGAGACACGAGAGTCAGAAATGGAGGACTGAGGTTGAGCCTTGGAAGAAGGGAGTTGGGGGGAAGCATTTCACGGGCTGACATTGTTTCTCACAATCCTACTGTTTTTAATTAACAATAAACTGCATTGATGGTCTTCTCCAAATCAATAAGTCTGCTTTTTCTGTGGTGGTGATTGGTAAGTGGTCTCCCTGTCTCTGTCTATACCTGCAAGTTTTCTGTGTTACCTTCTGTCCTGTTGAGGAGAGAGTGAGTGAGTACCTGGCTGGAAATTTGGCAGTGAGCCATCCTTAACCAAACACATGGTCTTACATCTTTTGTCTGGATAAGGAAACAAAATTCACTCCCTCACTTGTGTTCTGTGTAGATTTGGAAGCAGAAGCTGTCTTTTCACAGAGATCCTCCAAGAATATGAAGAGTGATCTCTGTAAATTTCATCTTGCATTCAGCAGAAAAAAAGGAGTTGGTATATTTTACATTTTAAAATTTTTAATTGATAAACATTGGATTTTATCTCTGTTATCTAATCTATTAAAACTGTATATATTTTGTCTAACAAGCACAGGCCACATATGTATTTGATATATACAGAGCATCTTATGTAAAAGTCTTACTCACATGTGAACTTTACAAGACAGAAGAAAGAAAATATCAACATAAGATGATTGAGGAGGGATTGAGCATGGATCTAGTTTAAGAAATGAAAACAAGCAATATGACTGCCTCCATGAACAAACAGCAGATTCAGAACCTCAGAAAGAGCTGGAAACTTTTCTACTGCACCATGGATATCTCAGAACAACAGAAAATTTCCACCTCAACAGAAAACATGAAACAGATTCCTGTATGATTTTATTTACTTCACAATATTTAGTATAATATTCTGGACAATATACATGATGAATAACATAATGTTTTCAAGTTAATGTTGTGAAACATAGTGAATCAGCTTCCAAGGCATTGAGGCAGAAGGTGTATTTCTGTTAACAGCAGAAATGGGTATTAACTGAAGATGAATAAAGGGAAGGATTCATTTGAAACTAAAATGATAAACCAAAATCAATAGTAAAATGTATTCACATATTTTCCTCATTGTGTATTGATTATAAAATTCAAGCTCTTGCTGCTCAACACAAATTAACTTCCATTTAGAAATGTAAAATAAATACAGAAAATAAGGGTATTGAAAAGAAAATTTTCAATGATAAGTGTAGCTCTTACATAGTTTTTTCAAAAGAGTTTGTTAGACCAGCTGCACACTGGATTACAAAATCTGAAATAAAAGCTGAGAAAATCATATCCAGATATGCAAGAATTTATAAACTGAAAAGAGTAACTTCATATTGAAGGATACAGTTTGAATCCCTGGATGGCACTGCAGATAAATATGTGCCCATGCAATGGGTTTGTCTCCTGTGTCTAAATCATCATAACTAATTTTTGTTAATTCACTTTCTAGAAATGCTGATACAGAACATTTTCTAGACTTTTTCAGTCTTTCAGTTAACTCGTACTATTAAGTGTGGTTTAAATTTAAGATGTATTTTTTTTTTGTGCTATTTGAGCCTGTGGCACTACAGAGATTTCACAGAAATCTAATAAAAGCATTGAACTCTTTAAAGCACAGAAGTGCTTTATAGATCACTTGTTTGGTGAAATATTTCAGGCTTTTAATTGTTGTAATTACACAGATTGTTAAAACAGATATGGGCTAAAATAAGGTGTCTAGAATGAAATCTAAGACCATGATTCATATCATGTATGCTTTGATGTACAGGGAAGAAATATCTAAGGTATTTATCTTAAGATGCCTTCACAATAAATAGAAAGGAACAGGAGCATGCATAAAGCCAGTTCTAAATGTCTTGTTCACCCTTAACTGTTTACTCAACTTTTAGATGCCCAAGATAGAGATAAAGCCTATCAAGAATGAGTTCAAAGAATATCCTCCAAAAATTAGGAATTCAGAATAAGACAGAGCTTAAAATAATGCAAAATTAGGTGGGAAAGTATATTAAATATTAAACAAATGGTGCTAAACAGTAGAAACCAGTCACTAGGAAGAAGTAACACAAATAGACTGAATCAGTGATGGGATTACAACACAGAAATTCTTTCATCAAAAGACAGTAACAACATTCACAGTAGGATAATGATGCTCAAATCTGGAAATTAAACACTAATGGCCTGCATACCTAATCTTTGACCTCTCCTAGCACCCAAGCCAAAGCTCATATTTATCTACTCTATTACCATGTGTATTCTGTGGACAGAGAGACATTGCTTTGATATTGTACAGTGCAGTGTAAGCTTTCATCTGTTCTGTATAATCACAGAGTTCTCCCTAATGATGTATTTACATAAAACATATTTCTAGCCTAATTTTAATAGTGAAGTCAAGGAAAGCTCTCAGAGAAACCATGCAAAACCTTAGAAGTTATTTTTGCTGATGATGGTAATGAATGTTTCATAATACAAATCTTGGATATTTTTGATTGTTTGGCTTTCCAAAATTGAAATGAATATGTATATGCACCTCTATTTCATGCTGTGCTGTTCTTAGCCTAATTGCATTTCTACTTTGACTTGACTTCTGTTTCTGAAGCACTTAATAAAAATGTGTGTGTATACATAGATATGTACAATTTTTGCACCAAAAGTTTTAGATAAACTGACTTTTAAGAGAAAAATATACTTGTTCCTTTACTATTCACAATTAAGAAAAATACCAACAAAAACAATCATGCAAACTGACAAATGTTAGTGGCCTGCATCAAACAAATACGAGCATTCAATTATGGGTCTATAAAATAAATATAAGGTTGATTTTGCACAGATTTCTAAACTTTGCTATTTGTTTTCAAAGAATTAAATTATTTCATTTCCATAAAAAGTTCATGAACAAAATATGAAATTTAGAATTTGATAAGAAATCAGGAAGCAGCAGATCTGTTAGTGATAGAAATTAAAGAGAGAGTTATTATCCATTTAATAGTTCAGTAGTTCTAAAGAACTCTATTTTTTAAGAGAAGATACATACATAAAAATCAAGGTTATGAATATTATCAAATATTTATGGTTGCAAATCTCTTTTGAAATAAAAAGGTAAAACCTAAAACTTATTTTGTGCATTTCAATTTTGGAATGACTAAAAAGTACGTTGGAAATCAATTAGTTTATACAAAAGAGTGAGGAATATCATTAGACCTTAAAAAAGTAAAAGAAGAGCATGCTAGAAAGACAAGACCGCAAAACAGAATTAAGGAAAAAAAGAAAAAAATCCATAAAATATTTTTAATGAATGTTGCTGATTTCTCTTATCCTGTTGTTGGAATGTTTCAAAATGGAACAATTTCTTATTGATTTAGAGAAAAAAAAAAACCAACCCAGTAACAAATTAATTGTATTAAACAAATAAATTCTTTCAAAGATTTTTTTATTTAAAAATAGTTTAAGTTTAATAGTTTAATCTTCTCTCTGTGAATGAAATTAACTACATATACGCAATCACACAAAGCCTATTGGAATTTACAAATTTATTTCTTTTCCTCCTTAGTCTTCTAGAATCATGAGTTCAAAATAGATCATTTCAATATCTATCCAAAACTATCTGTTTTTAAATTAAATTCTGCAAAACAGAATTAATTGTTTGCTTATCATTCAAAAGATGTAGCAGCTTTAACTTTGTGTGAAATCCTGTGGAGTGCTATTTATAACCTCTTAAATTTATTATTCCTGTAGACCACCAATAAACCAGGCTCTATGCAACAGGTGTTCATTGACTGTAAAATAGCGATTATTTTAAAATATTTCTCATTGCAGAGGAAAAATGCAATATTGCTAATGAACCAAACAGTTCTGTTTCTTTTCTACCTTCTTATTTTTCTTCTGATTTGAATGTCAAAGAAGTAGGAGTAGGTCATCTGGAAAAATTATTAAAATTTAAGTGTTAAGGATTGAACTTTTCATCATTTCACTGAGAAAAGGGGAGAAGAATTTTAGGCATGAAGATGCACCAGACATTAGTCTGTCCATCATAAAACTCTAGAAGTGCATTGAAGTAAAAAAAAGAAAAAGATAATGTGGCTAAAACAGAATGTGGTTTGCTGTAACTTCAGTACATACCTTCAATTAAGATTGTATAGTTGGTATTTTTTTTGCCAGTGACACAAAGACTATTCATAAATATACACACGTGTATGTGTACACACACACACACTTTTTAGTGTAGCATTCAGGTAGTTATATATTAAGTTTATGGTTAAAAAACAACCCTCTCTACATTATCACACCAACTAAATATCAGATGTCAAGACTCTACTGTTTCCTTATATAAATTACCAGGAAAAAGGTGCTTTTGAGATGACTAATTATCTCATTTCTGAGATGACTATAGGTAAAAATGATACATCAAAACAGAGAAAAACAATAGAGGAAAAAGTGTTGTCATTTTTCTTTTAAGGAACAATAAATTTCAAAATGCAAAATAATTTCATACTTAATTTAATAAGTTTTCGTTTGAGACACAGAGTACAGCCAGTGTTGTTTATGACAACAGTTAAATCACTTTTCAGATTTAGAGGGTAGTTCGCCTAGAGAAACAATCAATACTATTGGAATGAAAACATCTTCCTTTTTATAAACACAACTCATTACTAATTATTTGATACATTATTTCACCTTCTGTGAAGCTTACAGCGACTTCAGTGAGATCAGACCTTTTTGCCTATTTTCACAACTGTTTATAAGGCTTCCATTGCCTGTTACTCAGATTCACTTTGCATGATTTGAAATGGCCATTATTAAAAATATCGACACATGCATGTGTCCTGGGGTGACTTTATGATACTGTATTCCTTCTCGTCTTCCCTATGCCAGCCATGAGTTCTGTGCCATTGAAGCTAGCCCCAGGAGAGGGGGAGAGCCAGTGGAATTCCTTTGGCGCTGTCTTTAAAACAGAGATAACTCGCTGGCTTCTTCTGCCCAGCTGCTCCACTTCTGCAGCCTGTGTGCACTTTGCTTGTTAAATAAATAACTTTTTTTTCACTTTCCTCCAAAGAATTTCTTCCCAAACCTGTGGGAGAGGGGAGGCTGAAACCTGCCTTCTTTGGAGGAGACATTCCTTTCAGAGCATTTCCCTTAATTTGTCTCAAACGGGGACAACATGGTAGGAAAAACTGTTGCATCAAACTCATTTCAAAGAACCAGCCCAAAGAAATTATACTTGTTATCATTTAGCAACTATGCAAAAAATCCTTTTCTCTCATATGCATATTCAGTGATCCAAACACATGAATTGTTAATAAGTAGATAAAATGTTATAACCAAACTGTATCTTTAGTCACATCATTCTGTAACTATTCAAAATTAAGAAATATTTTAACCACTACTATCTCTCCTGAACGATCTATAAAGCTGAGTCATGATCAGAGCTCCTTAATATCACTTTTAACCACTAGTTCCTCTCACCTGTCCTTAGACATCTCTAGGTTAAGTATGCTAATAGCAATTTTAACAGAAGCTCTTTCTTTTCTATGCCATCATGTCAGATATATTTAATTTGTTAAAACACATCATATTCTTCCTCTAGGAAGCAGTCTAAAAGCCCAGATGACCACAGCAGACTAGATATTTAGATGGTTAAATATTGATGAATGAGTCCTACCTCAAAACACACTATTTTCTCAAGAGAGTTTATATGTAAGTAAAACATATCAGTAAATTCCTACTACAGAATGGCCCCAGTAGGCATTATGCCTTGTTTTGATGACATTATAGAAGCCACATATATTATAGTAGTCACAGCTAGGGGAAGCCATAACTTGAGAGAGTTCCCAGAGCTTCCCTTCCAAAGCTGTCTCCAAATCAGATGGGCACTGTGAGCGAATGTAGGGAAAGTAGTCCTGTGCTACTGTAATCTTTTCAATCCAGCTACACCTGCATTGTTGGACCTGTGGCAGGACCCCTCCCTCAAGGCTGGGACATTTGAAAGAGATAACTCAGGCCAGATTAATGGCCCCTCGAGGAGCCAGAGAGCCCAGCAGGAGGTCACCTCCAGGCTCCTGACACCTCCTGATACCTCCTTGGTATGAGGACAGATGTGGGAAGAGATAAAGGAAAATAAACACAGGTAACAAAGAGACATGGTTTTTATGTCTATAAAAGCCCACACAAATTATCACAGAGCAGAAGTCTCTAACATCCTCCTTGAGGACTGTGAGATTTCTCCTTGGAGCTAGATGCAACTTCAAGTTGATTCCTTGGGGATTGAGAGAGAGAGGATTTTGATATCTACGTCCTTTGGTATTGGAATTGGTGGTAAGAAGCATTGTTACCTAAGTTGTACTATTTCTTAGCTAGCTGTAATTTTATGGTACCTCTAACTCCGTGTCTATGTACTAGTATTGCCCTTTTGTTTTTTCCTAATAGTCTGTTTTAAGTCTTATGTCTCTTAGTTTTGTGTCTATTAATAAAGAATACATTTTATAATAGATTGAGTCAGCCATAATTAAAGAACTTGCAAATCAGACTGGATTTTTGGCGTGCTGGCAACGTCAATACAGCTACTGCCTGCTGCCAGAGGCCTGGGCAATAGCAAGGGCTGATTTAAATCAACATCATCCATTCATAACAGAACCCTCGAAGAAAAGCAGCTTCAGATATCCTCATCTTGCAGTAGCTGGTCAGCCAGAAACTTCAATAATTGAAAACATTACTGCGCTTTCTTTTTACCCTGAGCTCTAAATTTATCCCCAAATATATTTAATACAACAAACACATAAGAGACATACATAGTTTAGTCTTATCTCATTTAAACATCTGGGATTCTTCTCTAAAGAAAACATTTGAATGCTTTGGTTGTGTTGAATAGTGTATGCTATTTTGGGAGGTAAATTCGAAAAGTAGACTTTAATGTGCAGTCCCATAACATATAAATAGAGTGATACAGGAAATCCATATCTACTGATATGCACAAACAGTGAAGTTATACTATGGAGTTAATCTTTTAGTTGCTAAAACTTGGAGAAAACAGACTCAATTCACAAATCATTGCTGTAGTACTATACTATAAATAAACAAAAATTCATTTCATGGTATTTCAATTTTTATGGTATTGTACCATACAGACACAGTGCGTAGATTGCTATTACTTCTACTATAAAAATTGTAATATTACAGTGGTGACTGGTAGCGTGGATCTAGTTAAAGGTCTGCCAGTTTTTTCCATTATAAACCTCTATTTTAAAGGACTTAGAACACCAATATAAAATCCTCTTCAGATGAGTATGTTGTAAACAGCTTACACACACAGAACTACAGACACACTTAATGCACATATGTATGATTTTCAAAGGTAAATCCAAAAAAAACAAATAAAAGTGAGAAAAAAGAACAATGACCTGGATTCACTAGGAAACACATCTTGAAGCAACATTAAAAACCTGGAAATATGTAGTTAAGCTCATGCTACAAAAAATTTAGAAAAGCAATATATATTTATTTTAGTCTCTGTTGGATACTCAGAACAAGTTGGTAATGACACTGCCAGTTGTTTTAAAAACTTTTAGGGAGGCATCAGTAGATCAAGATCATCCCAAAATATTTCTCATCTGTCTTTCACCTACTCCATTAGAAAAGGGAGGTTGTGTTGATCTTTTGCACTGTATTTTTATGACATATCATAACTCTCTCAGTCTAGTCTTCTCACACTCATTTTTTTGTACATACATAATGAAATAGAGGAAGAAAGAACCAAGTGTTAAAACAATATATTTAGCAGTAATGAGATCAGAAACCAAAATTCCCTAGGGAATTCTGAACCTCTTTCTTAAAAAATGGCATTCTGAACACTATTCTGTTTAAACCATTTCGAAGCAGAAAACCTAAGCTTTTTTACTGAGTCAAAATAAAGACAAAGTAATAATTTAATATTCTTCCTGACACAAACTGCTGTAAGAATAATGACAGCACTGCAAATTTTTTCTAGCTATAGTGTTAATATATTGTCGGATTTTGTAACACACAAGGACATGGAGGCTTTTAGCCACTAAATTTCTTTAATTTATTGCAGATTGTCCCAAATACTGCAAAAAAATCACCACTAACTAGTATATTACCATAAATATCATTCTGACTACCAAGTAAACCTATGATAAATTATATATATAATATACATGCTATTAAAAATTGCTTTCAGCAACCAATAATATATTATCAATAAAGAGTATGGCAGTGAACAATCATAGAGCAACAACCAATAACAGCAACAACCAAGTAGGATCACATTATGACACATTACGGTGAGCTTACATTAGTGAAGCCAATTACCAACAATTAAAACGGTAGATATACTAATTATGGATATGGGTATGGATATATAATAACTGTATCAAGCGTATTAGGTTTCAGAAGCGATCTATCCATCCCAGAGAATAAACCAATTCCAAATAGGGGCCCAACCATCCCAAAGGGGACAGGACAAAATGAACTAACCATGATCCATGCTGCTGAGTCAAGAGTCAGTCGGTCAGGGACAGTCCACGAGCCCTCAAAATGTTTGTGTGAAGTTCACCCTTTTTATGTAAGAAAAAGTATGGACCATATGGAAAATTATCAGAGAGAAAGTCTCCATTTTGGATAAAAATTGAGTCCTTTTTATGTCATAGACACTTAAGGGGACATTATCACTTCAAGCAGTCAATGGATGATGTTAAGTTCTATTTTTCATTTGTAGCACCCAAAAGCCAATTTTCTTTTGTACATTATTATTCAATATCAACTATGTGCTTGGTATTTTCAAAGATAAACAGGAAGGTCATTTAGAAATGGAGACCACTTCCTTATATTCGTATAGTTTCAATTTTTGCTTACCAACATATACTAATTTATTTTTAATATTTGTATAAATGTAAGGCTATGATTTGTTATTGATTTTAGCTTCTTCATAATCACTGTCCTATCTTTTGCTGCACTAGTTATATTACCATTGGTGGAAGACATCTGTATTGCACAAATATAAAACACAGAGTTGAAAAAATTACTCTCTACTATGAAATAAATCATGAAGTAGACATAGAGATTTATGAAGAAAAAACATTTGGCTTTTTAAAGCCAGTGGCTGTACTTAATAAACTAAATATACTTGAAATCATATTCAAGATTTTATGAAAACACCACTGAGAAAGGAATTTTTAAACAAACAAATGAATGACAACAAACATCCCAGTAAGCAAAACCAAGACATTACATTTTAGCATAGACAATGCTCCTATGGACATATGACAAAGACCTTGAGTCCTTTTTTGCGAGCCTGTCCTAACCAAAATTATTTTGAAGAACAAGAGAAAAAAACATTGATTTGGTTACAGAGGAATTTACTTCATAATCATACCCATAATTGTAATACTAGTAATGATGAGATTTTTCAACAAGTTGCTATTTTCCTTTTCTTAATTTGAAGGAGCTGAGCAGTCATACATGAGTTGCATGTCATTTTATGTTAAGAAATGCCATAACAGCCTCCTCTGTATCCACAAGCTTAGAATGGAATTTGAAAACTTTGATTCTTCTCAGGGATTTCTCATATGACTGGTTAGTTTGGGCTTTTTTCACTTAAATCAGGCAATATTAATGGGCTTGGCTGTAGATTTCATTTGATGCAGGTGTGTGTTTGCAAAGCGTATGTGCATAAAAATAGCCACCTGTTCATTAACAGATGATTTAAATATGTTTTGGTATTTGATATCAGCTAAACAATATAATTAGAACACAGTGATGATACTGTGCCAAGGTGGTCTGAATGAAATACTGAACACATAATACTACTCTTGTTCTTCTCAACTGTGTCAACAGAGTTTATTCATAATCTAGTGATAGCTTTGGCACCTGGGCAACTATTGAACAAAAATGGATATGCAATTATGCCTGAGAGAAGTTCTTACAAGACAAGATCTTTTGTCAAGATGATAATTTTCTTACACACCTGTGATTTGTACCCTGCTTCAACCACTCTTCTGGTGATGCACATTAAGTTTTTTTCTTCATAATTCTTTATGGTGTTATTTGTTTTGTTTTTTCCAATCAGCTTTGTATATATATATGAATACATTTAAAACCTTAATTTGCAAATGATACATCTTTTATTTACAATTAAGCCCCTTTCCACATATTATCTCTTAACATTGTAATTGATAGCAATGGGCTCTGGATTTATTTCACGCATATTTCAGTGTTTCTCTTTATGATTTTCAAGGGAAAAATTACCCTTTAGTTTGGATTTTTAACTCAAACTGAAAATAAATATGCACCATACAAATTCATTACTACTCCTGTTAACTACATACAGCTGCCATGCTGGCTGGATGGCAGACCTGCACTGATCTGTTTAAGCTAAAATGCTTCACTGTGAAAAGTTCCACTCATATTCACTTATTCAAGCCATTCTCTGAACTGGAGTACTGTAGAGAATTTGTATGTTTTTTATCTGCAATTTGAGTGTCCTCAAATTGTACTTAGATGCTTTTCTATTGAAGTTTTGTATAAATTGACTCCTGGAGGTTGTGTCAGAGGAAGGACAGGTTCAAAGGTGATGACTCAAAAAAATATAAGAGAGAGCTAAAACATAGCTCTGCAATTTCTCTTAGCACAGGTCACAAGAGTGAAAGAAAATTAAATACAGTTTAACATATCGTCATGTACATAAAGTAATTTTAATAGTAGCTTTTCCTTTCAACAGAAACTTCATCGAAGCCATGAGATGATAATGTCCTAAGGCAAGGGCTACATTTAATTCTAATTACAACTTTTCCTCCCGCTTTAGAAGCTGTCACTTACTGTGCCATTTCTCCTAACATTTTCCTCCTGAAGCCACTATTCAGCAATGACCTTAAAATGAATAAAAGACATTCTATAGTCAAATGCAGCATTTGTACTTTACAGACAGGTCTTCTGACCTGTTACTTAGACATCAAACACTTACAGCAATAGTAATAGCCAGTCAGAAAAGCGTATCAAACTGCTATTAGTTGTTGTGGTATCCTATGCCTAGTGGCTGGAACTTGATATGCTGGATCACAAAACTGTATAGTACATTTTGCTTGTTGCCCATAATGAAGCTGGATATTGAGTGAAGGGAAAAATTAGACAACATTCCTTGAAAATTTTACAGTAAAAGACTGTAAATGCATATCTTCCAAAACCATTTTTTATTGACAAAATTGTTATTTGATTTTTCTGGAGATAAGGAGAGGAGCTTCAGCTTCTCAAACATACTGGTAAAATATATCCAGGACCCGGGGAAGTGCCAGATGACTCTGGTTTAGCACTCAGTGATTCCACCTCGTGATGGCAGATATCTGTGTCTCATTTACAGGCATAATTTTTGTGCTCCTTGCCTCTTGTCCTGCCAGTGGCCATTACACAGAAGAGTCTGTTTCTGTCTTGCTTATTCTCTCCAGTCAGGTATTTATGAAAATTGGTAAGTGTCCCCCTTAGCCTTCTATTCCCTAGGATTAAAAGCTCTCACTCTTTTAGCTCTTCATATGACAAATACTCCAAGCTCTCAGTCATCTTTGTGGTTCTTTACTAGAATCACCTCAGCAGGAAGGAAGGTTAACTTCCCTTGGACATCTGGTAACTTTCCCAATACAGCCCGAACTGCTGACGGCTGCCTTTGGCTGAAGGGCATACTGCTGGCTCACAGACAGCTTTTTCCTACCAAGATGCTGAAGGCCTTTTCTCCAAATTGGAAAATCCCTTGGAAGCAGTTCAGTACAGTTCTGAGGGTCTCTGTTCTAACCAGCTCTTCATGTCAGTTGAACTTCTTGGGAACATGGACTTCAACCTCTGTTTTCCAGGTCATGGCTTTCCTAACCACATGCTGTTGGTTATTTTATGATGAGCTTACTTGTGGAAGTAAATATGGGTTTTTTAATCCTAGAAAACTGACAATTACTGAATTAACAATTCTTTCTCCATCTTTTGATATTGATGACCAATGATGTCAGGTAAATTATGTCATCTGAAATTTCAAACTTCTGCTTCCTCTTTCCACACTGGAAATTACTCCATACTATCCACTATACTGCAACCACTCTGGGCCAAGAGTTTAGCTAGATTACCTTTTGGATCCATTACTTACCTAGAAATTCCCTCAATTCCTTTTGGGAATATAGCCTTTAATTAATAACATGGTCTGTTTGCAATGCAAGATGGGAATATCTAGCAATATTAGGAGCTGTTCCACTGACGAAGACAATGACCCTGATGGGTTTAATGACTTCCCAAGATTATACTGGTTTGAATGGATGCTAAATCCTGTGCCTGTTCCAATGGAGATAGGACGTCATAAATACTGTAGCTGAATTTTATATGCCATGTGTCATTTCTCTCTTATACTCTCATTGGGAGAAAATGATACACTTGTGTAGCAGACATGTGGGATCTTTCTCTTTGGTTACAACATACATATCACATATGTATTATTGTTTATGAAAAGGAAGATATATCTTTTGCAACAAACCTAAGGTGTCATGTTTCTAAATGGTCTGCACTTCCCACAGAAGTTAATTGCACAGAGTCTATCTCCTCCTAGACAGTTCTTCCTCTACAAATTGTTTCATATTTTGAAATTAAAAATTCAAGTAGGGAAACTTTGTCATCTTCTCCTGCATTTGGTATCATCTGTACACTGACACATAGAGTTAATTAACTTTAAAGTTGTATTTAAGGAATACTTCTCAGGTGTGTAGTCCATCATACCTCAAAGCTAAGAATAAATATTAATGAAATATACATGCATTATTTTCTATTTAGCAGAGGAGATAAATATTTTGAAGGAGAAAAAGTTTTAGAAAAACAAATTCATATTGTTATTTTGTACATGCTGAAAGTCAAAGAAAGTGCCTCATATATTATACTGCATTTGTGTATCTGTATCTGGCACCAGCTGTTTTAATGTTAAGGAGAATAGCTAAAATGAGGGATAAAGAATGCCCAGAGAAATAGTAGTGAAAGACAAATGGTGAGGTTTTTTTTTAACATTTTCATAAGAAACTCTTGAAAGCAAAGTAAAAGAATGGAATTTTATCATATAAAAAATATGATAAATGAAACCCAGAAATATCCCAACATCTCAGCTATTCTGGATTTCTGACATATTAAAAGTTTTGTCTCCTAGTATGCCTAACCTTAACATTGCTTTATATTTGGAATTCAGAAACATTCCAAGAAGACTATCCAATTCATGACATATATAAAATTCAGAAAGCAGGTGGATTAGAATACCCTATTAAATTCTTGAAAGTACTATTCCTGTCATCTTTTAAATAAATCTCATGTCAAATATATTCCACCATCAGAAATTCTAGTAAGATATACATTTCTTACGCACATATGAAAAAGGGAAAAACCACAAAAGCCATCAGATACTCAAAATAATGAAAAACACATTTCACTCTGCACTATCTGCAGAAAGTAGGGAAGCAAAAAAATACCTGAAATGTGTAAGGATGTAAAATTCTTTCTCACAAACCATTAAATTCTAGGAAAGGTCTCTGATCATCAATGCCCAAAATGTTATTTTTAGGTCTTCCTTCTTACTACTTTCAGGTAGCTGATTTATAAGAATAAAAATCTGATTTATAAGAATAAAAATAACTGTTTTTATTTAGCGGAACAAACTTTAGATATATTTTCTTAGTAGAGGGATTAATTTCTTGAGTGGAAATATTGAATTATATTTTACCTCTTTTAATTCTTAGTCATACTTAAGTCCATTAGGTGAATTTATTCTGTGTGTATGATAATGCATGCTGTGAACATGAGCAGCTTTTTATGAGAAAAAATGATGTGTAGTCACAATTTAAAATTTGCTCCAGTTAAGAACGACAGTGACCTTTTTTGGGGGGGGAAAAAAGAAAAAAAAGTAAATCAAGGTGATTTTCATAAAATCAGTTTTAAATGAACAACCTTATAATTGTGGCATGACTGACTGCAGATAAGCAAGGCTTAAAAAAAGGTGGATGGTGCCATCATCCTTGTACATCTTCTTCCTTTGAAGAGATTATAGATTTTGAAGACTGCAAACTATGAGCCATTGTTTAAGGTGTTATGTGAGTTAGCAATATGCATGACCAGTAACCAAAATTATAAGATAGTGCTGTGATACAAGTGTGTTGTGTGATGGGCGTCACACCATTGGAATACATTGATCAACACAGACTTGAAAGACATTTTGAATTCTTACTTCAAGCTTCAGAATTTGCTACACTGCAGACGGTTTAGTAGCAAATGTATCCAAAATTTCTGACCATTTTTAAAAATTTATCGCCATTTCTGGAATTAGAACTCGTTTTTGGGAACAG